>CM035428.1:83243982-83791482 GCA_020310875.1 Ceratopteris richardii | reverse complement strand
TAACTCCTATTAAGGAGTGTTTCACTACCTTTCATGCAGGCAGCCATGGACATGTATATCTTGGAAATAACCATGCTTGTTCAATTGAAGGTATTGGCACAGTGCATCTCACAGTGGATGGTACCAATGAGCTGGTTTTGCATGATGTAAGGTATGTACCAAGCATCAAGAAAAGCTTATTGTCTGTTGGGCAAATGGATATGCATGGATATAGTACCCTCTTTGAGAAGGGGTCATGGAAGCTTATCAAAGGCTCTAGGCTGATTGTTAAAGGTACAAAGAAAGGGACTCTTTATTGCTTGCATGGTAAAGCATTGTTGGGCAAGTTTATTGCTTTGGCTGAAATCCATTCACATATGGAATTATGGCATAAAAGGCTTGGCCACATGAGCCAAAAAGGTCTTGATAAACTATGTAATTTGGACAAGTTTGATGCTAAAGGCTCAAAACTTGATTTTTGTAATGAATGCCAATATGGTAAGCAAGTAAAGAATTCCTACTACTCTGGTGTCTCTCGTAAGTCTAATGTGCTTGATCTTGTTCATTCTGATGTTTGTAGCATGCCCATAAAATCTATGGGGGGTGCTCTTTACTTTGTTTCTTTTGTTGATGATTACTCTAGGAAGCTTTGGGTATATTTGTTAAAATCTAAAGATGAAGCCTTTGCTGCATTTAAGAAATTTCATGCATTTGTGACCACTCAAACAGGTAGAAAGCTGAAATGCTTACGTACAGATAATGGGGGTGAGTTTACAAGTGCTGAATTCAATAGATTTTGTGAAAATCTTGGTATTAAGAGGGAGCTAACAGTCCCATACAGCCCCTCTTCCAACGGTGTGGCTGAAAGGTATAATAGGACTTTATGTGAGAGGGTGAGATGCATGCTGTCCACAGCTAATCTCCCTCATGGATTTTGGGGAGAGGCTTTGAAAACTGCAGTTCATGTTTGCAATCGATCCCCTCATATGTCCTTAAAAGGTGGCATTCCAGAAGAGGTTTGGTCTGGCAAACCAGCTTCATATGACCACCTACGCATCTTTGGTTGCGATGCTTTTGTGCATATAAGGCCTGAGTTGAGAAGCAAGTTAGATGCAAAGTCCATGAAAGGAATCTTCATGGGTTATGGAGACGAAGGTGAAATGGGCTACAGGATTTGGCTACCTCAACTCAAGAAGGTAATACGCAGCCGAGATGTTGTATTTAATGAGGCAAGGCTGCTCAAAAATAATTGTGCCTCTAAAGATGACCATAAAAGAGTCAAATTTCAGCATGTACAGTCACCAATTAAATCTGATATGAACCCTCGGGATGCACCACATATGGCTGGAAATGACAATGAGCCCGTGGTTATTGAGCCAGATGATGCTGGACAGCAAAATGATGATCCTGAAGGGCATATGCAGCCACCTATTCATGCTGAAAACAGGGCTGGAAATGATGTGCAACAGCCCATTAACAATGGACATGTTGATATACCTCCTGATGTAGATCCATTGCCAGATAATGTGGATCATTGGGTAAGAAGATCTACACGTGCTAGGAGGCCAATGAACAGATATGATCCCTCTATACATTACATTATGTTATCAGATGAGGGTGAGCCTCTTACTTATAAAGAGGCAAAGCTATGTGAGCACAAGAAGAAGTGGGAGTTAGCCATGCAGGAAGAGATAAAGGCCTTGCATGCAAATGATACTTGGGATTTGGTTGAGTTACCCAAAGGAAGGAAAGCCATTCCAAACAAGTGGGTGTACAAAATCAAAACTGTTGATGGCAAACCCAAGTATAAGGCAAGGCTGGTTGCTAAGGGATATGCCCAAAAAGAGGGCATTGATTTCCAAGAAGTGTTCTCTCCAGTGGTGAAAATGACCACTTTACGTGTGTTGTTTGCTCTCACAGCTGCCTTGGATTTGGAATTATTCCAAATGGATGTTAAAACAGCCTTTTTGCATGGTGATTTAGATGAAGAGCTGTACATGAAACAGCCAGAAGGATATGCCATTCCTGGAAAAGAGCATCTGGTATGCAAACTGAAAAGGAGCTTGTATGGGCTGAAACAGGCCCCCAGACAATGGTATAAGAAGTTTGATGCATTTATGCTCAAACATGGGTTTAAAAGAAGCCATGCAGATCATTGTTTGTACACGAAAAAGGATGAAGATGGCAGCCCAATTATTCTTGTACTGTATGTAGATGATATGCTGCTGGCTGGGAAGAAAAAGAGCACTCTGAATGCTCTAAAACAGCAGCTGAACTCTGCATTCTCAATGAAAGACCTTGGGGAAGCTGAGCATATTCTTGGTATGCGTATAAAAAGGGATAGACAGCAGCATACTTTGCAGGTATCCCAAGAAAAGTACATTGAAAAAGTGCTGGACAGATTTAATGTGGCTGATGCTAAGCCTCTTGGAGTGCCATTGCAGCCACATGTTAAGCTTTCCAAGGATGACTGTCCCAAAAATGATGATGCAGCCAGTTACATGAAGAGTGTTCCATATGCATCAGCTTGTGGTTCACTTATGTATGCTATGGTTGCCACTCGGCCAGACATTGCTCATGCAGTGGGAGTTGTTAGCAGGTTTATGGCTAATCCTGGTAGAGCTCATTGGGAGGCAGTCAAATCTATCTTGAGATATTTGAAAGGGACCAAAAGTAAATGCTTATGTTATGGAAAGGGTCCATTGGAGTTAAAAGGATTTTGTGATTCAGACATGGCAGGTGATGTGGACACACGCAAGTCCACAAGTGGCTATGTATACATCCTTGCAGGTGGAGCTATTTCATGGTGCTCTAGACTTCAGAGGATAGTTGCACTATCTACTACAGAGGCTGAATATATTTCAGCCACAGAGGCTTCCAAAGAAGCCATTTGGTTAGCTCGGCTCTGCAGTGAGTTTGGGATGCTTGAAAAGGCACCTCTTCTTGGATGCGATAGCCAGAGTGCCATATGTTTGGCAAAGAATGCCATGTTTCATGCTCGCACAAAGCATATTGATGTGAGATATCACTTCATCAGAGAGGTGTTAGAGGATGGCCTGATCACTTTGATCAAGGTCAATACTTCACAGAATCCTGCAGATGCTCTCACGAAGTGTCTACCCAAGGCACAACATCAGCTATGTATACAGATGGTGGGAGTTACTTAGCTTAAATGAGCCTCCTTGGTCCTTTAAGTGGGAGGTTGTTGGGGATAAAGGCCCCAAGGACTCTCCTTTTGTATATTTTGACCCTTCCATGTGAAAGCTCTCTTCGAGAGCTTTCCAGACATATTTTTGTTGTATTTTTTGGACCCCAAATTGGGGAGTTATAGGCATTTACATTATTTTTATGACTTTTGGTCATTGGCCATGTGTGAACATGCCCAAATGACCTAAAAGTCACTTATCAATAAGACTTGGTCCCAAATCTCTCATAACTTGATTGGGACTTCTTCAACTTCAGCTTCTCCATCTTCTTCTCCAAATTTCTGCGCAGGTTTCTCTCTCTACTTTCTCTTTCCTCACGCAGCAGCCCACTCCCTTGGTGTTTGGAGCAACCGAGCACACCACGACGTAGCTCTCCGCGGCCTCTTTCATCAGTTGTGTAATCACTTTATCTATAGCATAATTATCATTTTTTGCCCCCTTTTTCTTTTGTGACACGGAAAATAATAAATTTTGCAAAGAAAAGGAGATCAGAGGCACAAATCCACATCATGATGAACTGCCACTTAGAATCGGTTACCTACCTTGTTCACTTTGCTTACAATTTTGAAACTTACATAATCATACAAGAGAAGACTGTTAGTTCACTCCCTATGAACTAAAGGTTATAAATTGTTAGTTGGAATTTCAGGAATGAAACATATATTATATTCCAATGGTCTTCAGATAATAATGTATGTGTCTAGTGCATGAACCTGAAGTGTTTTCACTCTCACCCAGCTCTAGCATTTTTCTTGTCAACTTCATTTAGAGTCAGAAGAAAATGATGGTGTGATACTGATTATATAAGAGTGGTCACAAGATTCACCAAGCTAATTACAGCAATAAAGAAACCTGAGAAAATTGAAGGAACTCCAATATCAGAGACATTGAAAACAACAGAAGCAATGAAGAATTACATCGCAAAAAATCACTCTAAACCTTAGCACTAAAGCCTAAATTTACAGCAGATACACACCAATTTACTAATAAGAGAAATATGATGTGCCAATAATGCAAGAAAGACACAAAACTTTCATATGTAAATAGCACCGCTATTTACAACGTTATACAATAACTGCCACTGTTATATCACTTACTAATGGCAAGGAAACTTGCATGTAATCATTCAACAAAGGCCTCATGGGGAAAAACAGTTCAGGTAAACTTGAGTACTCTAGAACTGATACCACCATGAATAGCTTTGGTCTCTTTCAAGCCGTTTGGAATCATCAGTTGATCACAAAATGAAAGTAATGTGTCAATGTGGTGAAAGATATGCAAGCAAAAACTTGATTGTGCCTAAAACCTTATGTATAGAATATTATACTTTGATACGAGCATTCGGCTGCTTGCAGCATATTGCTCAGTACTGTAAATCTTGGAAGACAACTTTCCTGAGATAAAAACATTACATACATTTCTCGTATACTAAGAGTAATCCCTCTTGGCATAAAAATTAGAACTGCAAGAACAACGGTTAATCCTGTTAGACACAGAATACACCAACTGTTTACGCCTAAACTTGCACGCAAAATGGACAAACCAATCGAACCTTGCTGCATCGTACAATGGTTCATATATAATAAATGAAAAACTAGCAACAGTTATAAAAGAATCGCATGTAGTCTGCATAAATATGTCTAAAATACCAATACTACAAATTTTGTTCAGACTCAAATCCAAAGTAAATTGAACAATTCTCATGCATCTCCACGCATGCATATATGCTTACGCGCACAGATATACGGGCTCAAAAATAACCCGGACAGCGTTCGTAGAAAACATTAATACGTATATGTCATTTCAAAAGCACGACATAATACCAGAAACTATGCTAAGATCGCTACAACACAAGCGAGCTTCACACCATCACTTTTCAAATCAGCCAAGAAGAAAACCTCCTGTAGATTTCTGCTGTCTCCAGGAAAAGAATGGCAGGCAGGTTTATGAAGTCCTCTATACAAGTCACTTAATCCCCGCAAACTTCACAAGTGCGTGCGAGAAAGAAAGTGGAAGAGAGGCCAAAGGGGGGAGGGCTGGGGCATTGGGGGGACGCAGATATGAACAGAAGTCCATAGATATCCGATATACGTTACCGATCAGATCTGGAGGCCGCCGATGATTTTCAACAAAAAAGCTACTGGGGGCTTCAGGGATTGATCGCGGATAATATTTAGTGCATTGGGAAGGTTGCACTTTTGAATAATTCTTCATGTTAGGGTTCTTCGAAAGATTGTTTCTTCCTTTTCCATGTAATGTGATACATTACAAACGATTATGATTCTTTTGTTGTTTGCAATAACAAAATAATCACATTTTACAAGGTTTTCCTATACACGTTATTGGAAGAAAGCTCCATGAAACTATAAATAATACATAAGTTATTCACACGGATAAAAGGATTTCATATAAGAAAGGTGGATTCGAGCGTGATAGAGTAAGTTCATCCACTTGTAAGAATAAGGATGGAATTAAAAATAAGAATTAAAGCATAATTAAAGATATTTTTGACCCATAAAATCTTGGATAAACCTTCTCTAGAAGAAATGACCAGAAAGTTGTGTGGTTTCGAGTAGATGAAGCTCACATTTAAAGGTTTTGTTAAAATTCGTGAAAATGGTAAGATGATCACAACCACACATGTGAAAGGAAGGTGACACAAGTAGTAAAATTTTAGTTACTATGTTTGAGATCGTTGCCACTAGACAATCCAACCCAAATACCATTAACTTAGGCTTTGGAAAGTGGCAAGGGCATTTGCAAACCTAAAGATGTTATTTTGAATGTGTGTGTCTCTCACTCTATCGAAATTATGTTGGTTTCTGGCAGAATCACATCTTAATCCTAACTAAAAAGTATATGTAAGAAACTATACACTTCTTTGTGAGCTACTCTCCAGAAGATGATCGGTGATGGGAAGTGAATAAATGTCCCTTATGTAGCAACATTCATCCTTCCATGTACACCAGTTTGTAATGGGCTATAAAGAGTTATAAGCTTTGTGTGAGTTACTTTAAATTGTTAAAAATGTCTTAATTCATGTGAGGCATGCTTACCTCCATTATCTAAACATAAAGCCTTAAGCTTAGTTACCTTCTCGATCTCTACCACGACAAGCCATTTTATGAAATTAGGGAATACCTCATCCTTAGAATTGATATGATACACCCAAACTTTTCTAGTAGCATCATCTATGAAAATCATAGAGTAAAGAGCACCACCCACTGACCTAATGGGCATGGGACCATAGATGTTTGTATGAAAAGATCTAACTGTTGAATTGAACAATGAATGTGGGTTCTATGCACATTTTTTGGTTTGTTTTTCATATTTAAAATGCTCAAAAAAATGAAAAAGCTAAGAAAAGTAAGTATTCATAATGAGAAAGATTTTCCAATCCACTACAAGATATGTGGCCCAACTAGTTGTAATCACAATATATGCATCTCCACTATGTGTGGCAGCCATAGGCTTTCTATGAATCTCTTCAATTAGAAGTTCACCACATATGTCATTGTAGACAAGCTACACAATTTTGTCCATACATCCTATGAGGTTTCACAATCTAGAGCTGTGAAATACACACTATCGGCCAAGTGCAAGCAAATTGTAGACATGGCCATTTAATCAAGTTCTCCGTATTCGTCATCATCATCCATATCAACATGTTTCTTTGTGGAGCCACCATTCAGCTTCCATTGTCTTCTCTGCATTAAGACATCACGAATCTTACTCTTCCATAAAGAGAAGTTGGTGCCATCAAACTTGTGAATCTCACAGTGGTCTTTTCCTTGCAAGTTGTAGCTCTTTTCGTAGCCACTTGCACTAGGCCTTGATCCACTGGATGTGTCCAAAACCTATAATGCCATGATGAAAAATAATTGACCATGATACTAATAAAACTAGAAATGACCAAGCACCACTTACACTTTGAAATATGACTAAGTATCAAATTTTGGAAACATTTTGGTAGAGTTTCCCCATAAAAATAAGAAAAATAACAATAATGATAAAAAAGAAAATGTCAAAATGACTATGTGCAAGCTTATACGCTCACAGCAAGAAGCAAATCAGAGAGTAAAATTAGCCTATGTATGGTTGAAAATGGAAACCTCTCAAAAATTTGATAATCTCTTTTGGAGACTATGATAATCAAAACACTGTCAATTAATTGAGGGCGAAGTATCATAAAATTGCATGGCTATCTCATTGCATACCTTTATGCTACTCATTGCATATATGCAAGTAATCAAAGAAACCAACTAGACTTATCAAGCACCTATAAGTCCACTAGAATTCATCTCCTATGGTGAGTTTAGGGTATGTCTCTCATCTAGATTGTCGAAGATATCACATGAATGTACAAAGGTGATGTCCACAGAGACATACATAATGTGTGTGATTAATCAATATATGTGAGAAATGAGCACACATAATAGATCAAAACCAATCCAAGATCAACCTTATGCAAGGCTCAACACACTCCCACAAAAACAAGTTGACAAGTGTCTACAAAATTCCAATGAGTGGTGGTTGCTCCCATCACAAGTGAGACTGTTACACTTATGTGTTCCTCGAGTAGCTTTGATGTGAACCTTTTCCCTATACATGGGCACTTTTTACTCTAGTGTTGGCTAGAGGTTTTTTTCCCCATGTTACCACATACTTGATACTCTCATATGTGGTGGTACTTTGTTGTTATATGGAGTACCCGTGAGAAGAGGTGTGAATCAACTCTTAGCTCTGTTTAGATGGGCTCACACATGAGTGCCATGTGGTACCCATGTGTGGAGCCATGTGGGGGGCTCACTTGACCATGGAAAGAGAGACTTAATGTGGATGGTACATGGCTAGGCGGTAAGATGTGTATCTATCTCTATGTGTCATCGAGCAAGACTGTGGGGAATCTTCTATTTCACCTCAGAGTGCGTGCAGACTCTCTCTCTCTCTCTCTCTCTCTCTCTCTCTCTCTCTCTCTCTCTCTCTATATATATATATATATATATATATATATATATATATATATATATATATATATATATATATATATATATATATATATATATATATATCTCCAAAATAGGAGGATCATCGGAGCACCGCATCAATTGGCATCGGAGCAGAATCCACCCGATCGGATGCCACAGTAGGCAGAGGGCCATGGCAAACAGCGTTGCCCATGAGGTGTGAACAGGTCGATGACCACACAAGGAGCTTAGCTCCCTCCCCTCCTCACCTCCTCTTAAGGATTCTTGTACAATGAAGAGGACTTCTTATATATAGACCTATTTTGTTGTTGTGCACCCTCTATATGGGATAATCTAGCTCGTCAACTATCACTCCAGGTTTTGTTCGAATTTGCAACAAAATCAAGGGAAATTTCGAAAATTTCTTGGATTTTGGGGGAGAGAATTTATGTTACGAATAAAGATTTGGGAAAAATTATGAGGCATACATGTAATATGGGCTATGGATATGGGATATGGGTCATGGGTTTATCTTGAAGAGCTTCAGGTTCTTAGTTATGGGTTCTCAAAGTCACCCTTCTATGAAGATTAGCTTTTCCACTTCCTACCCGTGACATACCCATCTTCTCCGCACCATAGCTTGGTCATAGAACATCTGATTTCAAAAACTTTTCTCAGGTTACGAAGCTACACTCCTAAGCTTCATTAGAGATGACTGGTATTGGACTTGGACAAGATTTGGTCAACCAAAAACTCTCTGCAGCACTTCAATAAGAACTGGGCGACCACTTTTGGGCCTAGTTTTTCATCATTTGGCATCCAAATTCACTTTTTTCACTTGGGATAGCTTCATATCTTTGAACTACAGGTGTTGGAATACATTTCTTGGATTGGCAAGGACTATCAAATTTCAAAAGTGCTTCAGTTTCACTCAGTTTGCCTGTTTGGGGCTATTGCTACATGGTTTGGCATTGTTCTTGTTGGTTTTTGGTGATTAGAACCTCCCCGGACCAACCGGACATTTTTAATTTTTGTTTGGGCCTGGCAAGATTCAAAATCAGTGACCTCAAACTTCAAAGATCACTTGGATTTCACTTCTGTAGCTTTATTTCGTACCAAGGAAGTGCTCTTGTGATATATTTCTCTTCTTCTTGCATATTCAGGCTTTACTTCCATTTCTTTTCACATACTCTAGTTAGGAAATGAGGGAAGGGAAGTGAAACATGGAGTCTAAAGGGAAACAAATAATAGAACACACTTCTCCATCTAAAGAGAAACTAGAGGATCCTAATTTTAGAATGGAAGAAGTAGAAATGGGGCAGGAAGTAGAGGAAAAATTAGAAGAGAAAGAGCCTCAACAAGAAGAATATACATATGAGGAACTTTTGGATGAGTTTGTTACTCGTGACCAATTTGTAGACTTGGAAGAACAAACCCTTAAACTAGAGAGAGACCTAAGTGGCATTACATCTCTCATTCAGCAGCTAAAGTCTCAAATGATCTCACTTGAGACTCACGTCACCTCTTTCCTAGCTAGGAAGGAAAGAGAAACCCCTACTCTTCCTCTAGAGATGACTAAGAGAGATACTTCTCTTCCTAGTAAGCACAAAGGAGAGAGCTCTAGGGAAGCTCCCCTCTTGAAAGACTTAAAGCCACCTACCTTTACGGGGGATGACCGAGATAGAAATAAGGATGCAATCTACACTTTTTTACAAAAATGGCATGATTTGCATCAACTGAAGGGCACCCCACCAGAGTACCATGTGCTAGAGGAGAGTCTCTCACTTGGCCCGCATGCTTATAAGTGGTGGATGAGTCTCAAGGAGGTGAACTCGATCCCTACAAATTGGACTCAGTTTGAAACTCTTTTCCTAAAAGATTTTCTTCTTGAGAATGAGGAGGAGAGGAATTGGGATGAGTGGGATAGGATTACCCAGAGAGGTAGGCCTCTTACGATCTACATATCCCATTATAGAGAGATCATTTTGAAACTTAAGGGCTTAGATGACTTGCAGAAAACCAGAGGGTTTGTTAGAGGCTTAGATAAAG
The DNA here is from genome assembly GCA_020310875.1 of Ceratopteris richardii. Taxonomy (NCBI): domain Eukaryota; kingdom Viridiplantae; phylum Streptophyta; class Polypodiopsida; order Polypodiales; family Pteridaceae; genus Ceratopteris; species Ceratopteris richardii. The sequence continues at coordinate 83,781,281 of CM035428.1, read as the reverse complement.
CCATCAAGAGAGAGGTGAGAAGGAATGCACCTAAGATGTTTGAGGAGGCGATCAAGTATGCACAGATTTATGAGGACCATAACTGTCCTCAATATACTCCTATGGAGACGGATCAGCCCCTCAAGCCTCTTAGCATGACTAAATTCAAGAAGAAGTTTCCATTGGGGAAAAACAAAATTTTCATTTAAAAACAAATATCACAAGGGCCTAGGTTACCTACAGATTAGTTTGAGAGGGCCAAAAGAGAGAACTTGTGCTTTAGGTGTTTGTCTCCTAGCCATTCACAGTGGAATTGTCCACTCAAGAAGGGGGAAGAAAAGAAAAGAGGACAAAAGACTAGTACGGCCCTTGAAAAGGGCAAAAAGGTGGTCCACCTAGTGTAGACACTTCCTATTCATGGCAGCTCTAGCTGCAAGGGAAAGGAGGTGATGCATGAGGATATATAGCACACTTGTTGTTTGAGTCAGTCATTGTGGTCACCCCAGTTTGGACCACATGGCTTAGTTAAACTTCATGGTAGTGTGTGTATACAGGACTAGGGTGTGAGTCATGATAGATGACTCTGCCACTCATAATTTTATAAACTACGCTCTGGTCAAGAAACTAAAGATTCCCCAACAGCCCAGTGCACATAAATACATAGTATCTATGATGCAAGGGGAAGAAAAAAGGATATGGGATACTATGGTATCCAACTTGGAAGTCAAGATGCAGGATTATATAGATCACATGGACTTCCAAATTATGAATATGGAGAGGACAAACCTTGTGTTAGGAAGAGAGTGGCTATGGGGGTTGGGAGACACACTTAAATGCAGCTATCAAAACAACACACTTGAATTTGAAAGGAATGGAAGTAAAGTTTGTTTACAGGGAGAGAGAGAGATGTACCTAGTGCACCTCTCATTTCATCCTTAGAGTTGTATAGTCTTTGTTATTCTCAGCATGTACAGGAGATGTTTTTATTGTATAGTCATGATATTGAGCATTGTACAGATAGTTCATCTGATGTATATTTTCATGCTAGCAATGTAAATATGAACATGACTTTCTATTATTATTTCTTGCAAGAGTGTGTGGTTAAAAGTTTTAAGGAAATTGAAAGTAGCAATTGATACAGCTCCACTTTTACATATAGCAGATCTCAATAAACCCTTTGTGGTTGACACTGATATGAGTGATTTTGCATAGGAGTGATTTTAGTACAGGATGGTCGACCAGTAGCTTTTGAGAGTAAGAAACTAGAACCGGCTCAGAAGAATTACTCCGTTTATGAGAAGGAGTTGTATGCAATTGTCCATGCTTTGAAGAAGTGGTGTCATTATTTATATGGTGCCAAAGTTAGGATAGTGTTTGATCAAGAGAGCATTAAGTGGCTCTCTAATCAAACAAACCTTAAAGGTCGCAAGGCCCCATGGGCAGAGACCCTTCAGGAGTTTGATTATGAGCTTAGGTATAGGAAGGGAAAGCTTAATGTAGTGGCTAATTCACTTAGTCGTATGCCTATGCTCAATGGACTAAGTTTTACTTAGATCACTAGTGAGCTACTTGAGTCCATTAGAGGGAAATGTAGGCTTGATCCTTCGTATTCCAAGATTTGGGAAGCCATAGAGAATGAGGATAGTGATATACAGGTTTCCAGTGAGGAAGGATTATCGACGGGTACTCAAGAAGGATTCAAGTGGAAGAATAACAGTGCCCATGATGGATATCTGTTATATAAAGGTAAGGTGTGTGTCCCTAGAGATCTTGAGATGAGATGGCATATTCTGTATGAGTGTCATGACACACCTAGTGTGGTACACCCAAGAGTTAACAAGACTTATGATCTTGTTAAGAGGTAGTTTTACTGGCTTGGACTTCATAAGGACGTCCTAGAGTATGTGCTTAAGTGCACCAAATGCCAGGTCAATAAAGCTGAGAGGTTGAGGATTGGAAGACTACTCCACCCATTGTACATTCCTAATGGGAAGTGGGAGAGTATCTCCTTGGACTTTATAGTTGGATTACCGAAGACACGGAGAGGGCACGACTTGGTCTAGGTAATTGTGGATAGGTTAACCAAAACGGCTAGGTTTATTCCGACATGTACTACAGTAAAGACACCAGATTTGGCTAGACTCTTTGTAGAGAACCTATACCGGCTATATGGTCTTCCTTTAGACATAGTTTTTGATCGGGATAGGAAGTTTACTGGCCACTTTTGGAGAGAAGTCTTCAAAAGGTTGGGCACAAAACTTAGCATGAGTATGGCCGAGCATCCAAAGTCGGATGGGCAAACAAAGAGGGTTAACAAAACCCTAGAGGATATGCTTCGGGCATATGTGAATGAAAGGCAAACTAATTGGGAAGAGAACTTACCTATAGTAGAATTTTCATATAATAGTGCCAAGCACTCTTCCACTGGGCATAGTCCATTTATGCTTATGTATGGGTTTCAACCAAGAGCTCCTTATGCAGTAGGCTTGCAAAATAAGAAAGTTCAAGCTCCAAAGGACTTCTTGGAAGAGATGAACGATATGCTTAAGCTTGCTAAGGATAGCATCAGGAGAGCTCAGGATAGGGCTAGAGCCTATGCTGACCCTCAAAGGAGAGACATCAAATTTGAGGTAGGAGAGCAGGTCTATCTTAGAGATCCATCTAGGTATGAAACCATGAAGATAGGACCTTGTCCAAAACTATCTCCTAGGTATTGTGGACCTTTTCAAATACTTAAGAGAATAGGAAAGATGGCTTACTAGCTCCAACTTCTAGAGAATAGTCAAATCCATCCAGTTTTTCATGTTAGTTGGCTTAAGAAAAGGCTAGGTGAATCTGACAACTTCATTCCAGATAGTGAGGTAGTAGAGCCTATTTCTATGCAATCCATTCCACACGAGCTTGAGAGCATACTACACACTCGAGAGAAACAGACAAGAAGTCACTTATATAAAGAGTGTCTAGTAAAGTGGAAAGATAGTTCAGAAGACAGTGCCACATGGGAGTAGGTTAGCACCCTTCAGAGACGGTTTCCCAATTTTAGATTACCTTCCCAAGGATCTTTTTAAGGGGAAGGATATGGGGAAACAACACGGAGATATGACCATGTATTGTAATACATGGGGATATAGTGGAAGTACTATTCCATTGATTATCTCTTTCCATTAGACCTTCTAGTACCATTTTTGAGGACAAAAATGTAGTTAAGGGGAAGGAAATGTTATATGGAGTACCTATGAGAAGAGGTGTGAATCACCTCTTAGCTCTGTTTCGATGGGCTCACACATGAGTGCCATGTGGCACTCATGTGTGGAGCCATGTGGGGGGCTCACTTGACCATGGAAAGAGAAACTTAATGTGGATGGTACGTGGCTAGGCGATAAGATGCATATCTACCTCCGTGCATTGCCGAGCAAGACTATGGGGAATCTTCTACTTCACCTCGGAGTGCGTGCAGACTTTCTCTCTCTCTCTCCCCAAAATAGGAGGATCATCAAAGTGCTGCATCATTTGTACTTAGGGATATTATTCAGCTCTTACTCTAGTTCAACTCACCATCAATAGTGAGAGCTATTCCAGCCATTGTCTTCTCCGTGTGTCTTGCTACATTTGTGCTCCTTGTGTGTGCTTCTCATGTGTCTCTCACACTTCTACACACACCTAACAATGGTATCAGAGCAGGTTCAGGTCCTTCTCAAGTTTCGGTTTTTCGCGTCATGGCGTGCGCGCACTTTTAACAGTGCAAATCGACTTCGGATCATAGAACTATGAATTTCAGTAGTCACAATTGCCATCAAAGTGATGGTTTATGAGTTGAAATTTCAACATTCATTTAAGCTTTCATCGAAGCGAAGATTTTTTCACATTCTTGTTCTTAGTGAAATGGCAAGCAGCAATGACTTGTTTGGCATGCTTCAAGCCGAAGATAAGCTTGATGGGACCAACTATCTGATGTGGTCTTACATGATGAAGCATGTTCTTGTTGCTAAACAACTTTGGAACATAGTGGCAGATGTAGATCGAAGACCCACAGGTTCTTCTACTTCATAGTCTACTATCACAGATGGAGCTTCTTCTTCGAGTATAGTGGTTTGTCCTTCTCCACCTACACAGGAGAAGCTTAGACGGGATGGAAACGATGCTCAAGCTCATGCTTTGATTGCCCTTTCTATGAAGCATCATATAGTTCCACACATCCGGTCACGTTCTACATAATGACAGGCATGGGACACTCTTGCTTCTTTGTATGCCATGCATAATGAAGCAAATGTTGCATACTTGAGGAAGCAACTTGAGGATGCATGTATGGATGAAAATGAGTTGGTGGATGTGTATGTGACATGCATCAAGGACTTGAAAGACCAATTGGCAAACATAGATGAGATTATTCCGGATGCATCACTCATTTCTACATCGTTGAAAGGATTACCGGAATCTTTTCAAAGCTTTACTACTACACTTCGTTTGGTTGCAAAAGGAAATCCTAATATGTATGCATTCGATGAGCTTGTGTCTCTTCTTTTGCAAGAAGAGCAATCTAGAGTGAATAGGAGTGGTTTGATTGAGGGAACACAAGACTTGATATCTCACAAAAGGGGGAAAGCAAATATGGTTCAGCTTTGGTTTCATCAAAACCAAAGCCTCAAGCTTCCTCTTCCACTCATTCCTCTAATGACGGTGATTTGCAAAAGAAGAAGAGATGCAAATATTGTCAAAAGGTTGGTCATACTATTGATGAGTGTAGAAAACTTGCTAAACGCAATGAAAAGAAGAAGGAATCCGGCATGTCTATTGCTGAAAATTCAGCAAATGCAAAGAATGATGAAGCTAACATGGCTCAAGATTTTTGGGCATGTGTTGTTACATGTCATTATGATGCTTCTTTGCATTCTAAATGTATGGTTGTGAGTGAGGCTAATTCGGATTGGTTCTTTGATAGTGGTGCTTCAAAGCACATAACTTCATGGAAAAGATTTTTTGCCTCTTTGAAAGATGCACCCAAAGGAGGACATGTGGTGTGTGCAAACAATGTACAACTGCAAATGGAGGTGTGATTCTCTTGAAAAATGCATTGTATGTGCCCGATATAAAGAAGAACTTTATTTTAGTTTTGTTGATTGCTAAAGCTGGACTTCATGTACACTTTGTTGATGATAAGTGTATGGTTCATGATTTCAACAATGGTGATGTTATCGTGATGTCCGGCACATTATGTAATGGTTTGTATCGCATGGATACATACAAGAGGTCTTCCTCGAATGTCTTGGTTGCCCACACTTCTTCCATGGCTGAAATGGAGCTTTGGCATGCTTGTTTTGGTCACTTGAACTTCAATAGTTTGCTTTACTTGCAAAACAAGGACATGGTTATTGGTTTGCCTACACTTGAGTCCATTGAAAAGCATGCATGTGAATGTTGCATTCTTGGAAAAATGCATCGTGCTTCTTTTCCAAAAGATAGTCATACACACACTACAAGAAAATTGCAAAATTGCAACTTGTTCATAGTGATGTATGTGGTCCCGTCAAGGCTCCATCTTTTGGGAAGCATGTATATTTTGTTACCTTCATTGATGATGTTACTCACCATACATGGGTGTATCCTATGAAAGCAAAGAATGAGGTATTTTCTTGCTTCAAAGCTTTTTTAGCTATGGCTGAAAATTTTTCTTCACAAAAGCTTTTGACTCTACGCACGAATCATGGTTGTGAATACATGTCACATGAGTTTAATGCTTTTCTTCATGAAAGAGGTATTTCACACCAATGTACGATGCCATATACACCTCAACAAAATGGTGTTGTCGAGCGTAAGAATAGAACTCTACTTGAAATGGCACGATGTATGGTTAAAGGAAAGCATCTTCCTGATAAGTTTTGGATGGAAGTGATCATGTGTGCAAACTATGTGTTGAATCGCTGCCCTACAAAAGCATTGAGAGTCATCACTCCTTACGAGGCTTGGAATGGTCATAAGCCTATGGTTAGTCATATGCATGTGTTTGGTTGTTTGACATATGCTCTTCTGCCATCACAACAACATTACAAACTTGATGGCAATGCAAAGAAATGTATATTTGTTGGTTATAGTGCTGAAAGTAAGCGATATTGTTTGTATCATCCATTGACGAACACAATTATTATGAGTCGAGATGTGGTATTTGTTGAAAATTCAGTTTTCCCTCTACTTGGATGCAAAAAATAGCCAATAGTTAAGTCACAAGATGTGTTCTATAGACTTATGCCTTTGTTCCAAAATGGTGCACTTGACTATGGCCATGTAGACCAGCCAACTGAGGCTCAAAGGGCTGAAAAATTCCAGCAAAATAGTGCTGAAAATGTAGAGAATTTCCAGCCAAACATGGCTGAAATTTTTCAGCCAAACATTATCAAAACTGTTGGAAATTTCCATCCACATATGGCTGAACATTTGCGTCAAAATATGGCTGAAGATGAGCATGAAACTCAGCCCATGCATGATGTACATATTGAAGATGTTTTACATAATGAATGCATGTCTATCAAGAATGCACAAACTATGCTAAACTGGCTGAAACAAACTTTGCAGGTTAGCAAATTGAGTGCACCTTTACTTGGTAGAACAAGATCAAGCTCTCACCATGCATCAAGTAATTTTGTGGACTATTCTCTTATTGCAACAACATGTAATGAAGAGCCACTTTCTTTTGAAGATGAATGTGATGATCCACAATGGATGAGTGCTATGCAATCAAAAATAGATTCCATACATAGGAATGGTACTTGGGAGTTATGTGAATTGCCAAAAGGAAAGAAGGACATTGGTACAAAGTGGGTTTATAAGATTAAGAGAAAATCTGATGGTAGCATTGATCGCTACAAAGCTAGATTGGTTGCCAAAGGATATGCGCAACAATATGGCATTGACTATGAGGAAACTTTTGCACCTACTTCATGCATGACTACCATTCGTATCATGGTTGCATTGGTTGCCCATCGAGGTTGGAAAGTGCATCAGCTGGACATACAAACAACCTTCTTGAATGGTGATTTGCAAGAAGAGGTGTATGTGAAGCAACCTCTTGGATTTGCCATGAAAGGGAAAGAGCATATGGCTTGTTTCTTGCATAAAGCCTTGTATGGTCTCAAGCAAGCTCCACGTGCATTGTATGACAAAATCCATAAGCACTTGATTGCTCTTGGCTTCACATGTAGTCCGATTGAAAGCACACTCTATGTACGCAAAAATGAGGTTGATCTTATAATAGTGCTTGTTCTTTATGTCGATGACATACTCTTGACTGGTTCATGTGATACAAAATTTGACATTCTTATGGCTGATTTATGGCAGAGATGTTCAGCCATGCTTGCATGCTTTTACAGATAGTGATTGGGTTGGTTGTTATGATACTCGTGTGTCCACTAGTGGTAGTTGCTTTTTCCTTGGAGACTCATGCATATCTTGGTTGAGTAAGAAGCAACCTACAGTGGCAACATCGAGTTGTGAAGCTAAGTATAGGGTAGTTTTCACACCTGCAGTGGAATGTATATGGCTGAGAAGCCTATTGATGGATCTTTGCATGGAGATTGATGCTGCTACACATATTCTCACTGATAGTCAGAGTGCTTTGGCTGTTGCACGAAACCCAGTGTTTCATGCACGAGCCAAACATATTGAGGTGCATTATCACTATGTGAGAGAGCGCCTTCATGCAGGAGATATTGATTTGGTATATGTGCCTACACAAGATAATGTGGCAGACATATTCACCAAAGCTCTTCCACGGGAAAAGTTTGAAGATTTTCGCAAAGCTTTAGGCTTGTTACCTTGTGGGGGCTGATCTGTCACTCCTTGTATGTGTTCACATCATTCGCTCCAGGGGGGTTTGTTACACTTATGTGTTCCTCGAGTAGCTTTGATGTGAACCTTTTCCCTATACATGGGCACTTTTTACTCTAGTGCTGGCTAGATGTTTTTTCCCCATGTTACCACATGCTTGATACTCTCATATGTGGTGGTACTTTGTACTTAGGGATATTATTCAGCTCTTACTCTAGTTCAGTTCATCATCAATAGTGAGAGGTATTCTAGCCATCGTCTTCTCCGTGTGTCTTGTTGTGTTTGTGCTCCTTGTGTGTGCTTCTCGTGTGTCTCTCGCACTTCTACACACACCCAACATAGACATGTTCAAGAAACCCTACAAAGACAGTGATATGGCTAAAAAAAACATCCCAAAATCTAAGAAATCCCTATATAAAAAGCAAAAAAAAAAAGAACACACCCTCCTTGAAGTTCTTAAACTTGTGGAAAGAGAACTATGCACCAAAGAACTTCCAAACAACCCCAAGAATCACCCAAAGAACTGCTTCAAACAAAATCCCCAAGTCCAAGAAGAGAGCTTTTAAGACTCAAATCATGCTCAAGATAAGGCCAAGTTTAGTCTTTATCCCTCATCAATTGCCAAAGAGGTATATCTTAAATGCAAGAAATTTAGAGTTAAGAGAGCTCTAGGGAATAAAATATTTGGGCATGTGACCCCCTATTTGGGCATGTGACCCCTATATGCCAATGATAACTTCAACGACTCATATGACAAGGTGTTCCTTGGTCACTGCGATAGTCATAAGACTTGGAGTTCTCTAGGTGTTGTGCAAGTTGTTGGCTTCAACCACATTATTTAGATTGTTGATAACTTATGCATCTCCATATGAAACTACTATGATACAAGTGAAGGGGAGCTTACAAGATCCTTGTAGCGTAGCTAATCTTTTTGGATGGCATCACAATTGTTTTGTGTACCTGTCTATGTATACTTACAAAAGAACATAAAAAGCAAAGAATCAGAGCGCACGAACTCGTGTATGCAAGCTTCACAAATGGGTGTTCTCAATACACTTCATAGATGAACAAGCCACTATATGTTTTATTAGAACAAACATATATAAGAATGTCCAGTGGTCATTTGGTCTTTCACATAGACACTAATGGTAACAATCAGTAATGCATGATCCTCCCCATTTGAATGAAACATACATGTTTTTACAATATTTTCTTAGACCTTGGTCAATTTGATTATGAGATCTATGCCTCAACCCTTTCTTGTAGCAATCCTTTATGTTCTTTAGCAATGGGCATGAATGGAATATATGGTAGAAAGACCAATGGCTTAAAAGATTCTATTTCTAAAAAAGCTTTTTCTTCCTTTTTTCTTCTTCAATATCTATGAATACATGTTGCATATATATTATTACTCTTGTAGGGTCCAACCCCTAAGTGATGGATTCTTTTGTAAATTATGATGACACAAAATCCTTTTCTCTTTCTCTTGGGATCTTCTCTTTTTTATGTCTGCCTTTCTATGTGTCTATTGGAGAAAGCTCAATAAGTCAGCCTAAAAATCACCAAGTCAAAGCGGTTAAAGCTCATTCAAAGGATGAAGGATGTGTTCAAAGGGAAGCAGAATCATGGAATGGAAGAAGATCTATACTAATTTTTTCCATCTCAAATCCCTCATAATATTAGGTTTCTCCCCATTTTTTACCCAAAAATACATGTAAGAATGCCTATTTTTGGCATAGTTTCCTATTTTTAGTAATAATTGAGCTCACAATGTAAAAGCCAAGTAGTACACAGGCATGAAAAGTTAGCCACACCAAATTTTGTCTCCTTTTTTACCTCTAAATGACTTATAGACACTATTTTTAAGACTAGGCCAGACAATACCTCTAGAAAAAATCAAGTTATTTGAACACATTGCCCTACGTTGGCAAGGTAATCACCTCTGTGAAAAGTGCCCACAGCTAAAAATGGAAACAATTTTAGGGTTGTACAAGTAAAATTTGGTGCAAAAAATAACTAAGGAAGACCAAGATGCAACAATCGATTGCCCTAGGTTGGTGGGGAATTGCCTCTATGAAAAGTTTACTTTTTTGCTAGGAATTGGAATGTTGTTGCCAACACCATTAAGGATAGTGCCAAACCAAAGCGAAGCCAAAAAAGTTGCCAAAAAGTGCAAAAACACACATCTAATTGGTCTAATTGCTAGGGAAATCGCTTAAAGGATTTGAGCCCTACACGTGATCTTGTTGGAATTTAGTGAATCTTGAGCCAAAATGTACCTTTTGCAAGTGCTTAACCTCATATAAATGTTCTTCTGCTCCTTGGCAAATAAAAAAATTAAAGAAAAAACTTGATTGCAAACCAAAGATTTTTCTAACTAGTAGAGCAATCACTTGTTAGAAAAGTGGCTTTTTGGCATCAAATTAGGTTTGTGATTAGTGAAGAAATCTTGTGGAGCTTATCAATACCCTCTCATACAAGAAAAATCATAAAAAGATCCACCTTGCACACCAATGGCTGCTCTAATCCCAGGGCAATCACTTGTTGGAAAAAAGTGATTTTTGCACTCATTTGGGTCCCTTTCAAGACTAAGAAACTTTGTGGAGCCTTGCAACATCCTATGGCACTTAGAAATTAAGTGATAGGCCCATTTTACATGTAATCAGTTGCTCTAGCCTAGTGCAAATGAGGGCAATCGTTTTGGACCAAGTGAGCTTAAAATCAAGCAAAAACTAGGTGCAAATTGCTAGTATACAAGATGGGAGCCTATTACATGATTACATATAAACCAGTGAGAATCACTTATCAAGGGGTAGAAAGCCTGGACAATATGGTAGCATTTTGGAGCCACAACAAGATCAAGGTAGCATTGATCCACATACTCTACCATCTATAACAATGAGCATATACATAAGCAAGGTAATGCATGGTGGATTGTCTTTTGAGGTTTACTTTGTGGTAGACTCAAAAGAATCCTTTTGGCTCTACCATTGCCTACGGGAAGAGTTTGTTAACACCTGGACATTCATGAGTATAATTACGCGAATCCAAATCTACTTCCAATGTTTGAAGATGATTAAAAAAACCCTATTTTTTGATTGGGGTAGATGGCCAACAACATTTTACACACCCCTATTTTTTTTAATGGTATTACAAGGAAAATAGTCATTTTGACTCGAGGTCCTAGCAATCCCAACCACTTGATTTCAATGGTTCAAATCAACCATGTAATCACCGTCATAGAACTTACTTCAAGTGTGTCATCTATCAATAACTCTATAGTGACACTGACTATGGCTATCTCCACTGACATTGTTTGCATCTATACCATTGAACATGAATACCACATAATAATTTATGCCCAATACACATTTTGGGAAAATTTTATTAACCATGCCAATGCTAGGTATGCCACTTCCACAACCAACTATTTTCCTTGTAGAGAGTACATGTGTGAAAGCAAAATGAAAATAAGAGTGTACTCACAAAATGAAAGAGCATGAGAGACTCAAAGTGAAAAGACCAAGAAATGGGAAAAATCACATGGATTAACTTGCCAAGAGCATGGAGTAGGCTCTTCAAGATTCTAAACAAGTACAAAGTGGAGGAGAGGCCCTCCTTGTATAGAGTTGGAGCTCTCCAATGTACATAATATGTGGGATAATTCCCCATGAAGGAGAATGAACACAATGGTAGACATAAATGACAAGGTACCCAAATACAATGAGATAAAATGAAATGGAAATGGAGTGTCTCCTATAAACAAAATGGAGATGCACTCATGCGGATACAAATGGAACTGAAGTAGAAGAAATCACATCATCAACACCCCCTCTATAGCTCCATTTTGGAGTAGTTGAATGCTATAGAGGTCCACCAAGCGCCAAAGTGGATATGGAGGTAGAGCCTTCATGAACATGTTTGCCAGCTTCTCCTGAGATGTACACTACTCCGGATAATCTCCTAAGATAGAAACTTTGCATAGATGAAATGGTACTAGATCCCAATATACTTTGTTTGAGTGTGGAACACTGGGTTCTTGGCGACTTCCAATGCTGATTGGTAGGCAGTGTGGATGCATGTCAGACTAACCTACAAAACACCACTATGAGATAATAATCTTTGAAGCCATATGGCCTCACATGTTGCAAAGCTCAATGCTTGGTAATCAACCTTAGTGGAGAATCAAGATCACAAGCCCAATATAACTTTGAATATCCAACAAGTTCTATGCCCCCGTTGTACCAAAGACCATGATGTCGGATGAGGGAAAGGTATCGAAGTAGTCTCCAAGAAGCATCCCAATGTGTCTGATGAGGCTAATGTGCAAACTAGCTAAGCATACCAACTGCGTAGGTAATATCTAGTCTCATGTTTCCCAAGTAAAGTAAAGAGCGAACTAGCTATCGATAAGCATGCACATCCATAAGTGAAGATGAATCCTCTAGTGTGAGCTTGATGTTTGGATCAAGTGGTGTAGATACTAAATCATAGTGGTCCATGTTATATCTAAAAACGAAGATCAAAGCAATACTTCTTATGGGAGAAGAATATACTTTCTTTTGGTTGCCAAACTTTCATGCCTAAGAAGTGGTGAAGTAGACCAAGATATTCATGGAGTACCAAGGTGAAGCTATGTGGGAGATGAATTGGATGTGTTCCTTATCGGGGCCTATCAAGATCAAGTCATCTACATAGAGGATGATGATTGCAACCAAGGAATCATTCTGATATATGTATAAATTAGTATCGAGAGTGCTCGTTCGAAATCCTTTGGCTTCAAAGAATGTGTGGATCTTTTCATACCAGACCCTAGGAGCTTGCTTAAGTCCATGAAGCTTGTATACATGATCTTTCTTGCCTTTGATCTTGAAACCTTCAAGTTGTTCGATGTATGATTTTTGAAGATCACCATTGAGGAAAGCACTTTTGACATCGAGTTGGTAGATGGGCCACTTGAAGTGCTCACTTAGTGCAAGAATGAACTTTATAGTTGTAAACCTTGCAATAGGGGAAAAGTTTTCTTTGTAATCAATGCCATGATTTTGCTTACAACCCTTAGCTACAAATCTTGCTTTTTACTTGTACAAGGCACCATCTGACTTGTACTTGACTTTGTATAGCCACTTAACTCCAATAACTTGATGATTTGAAGGCTTTGGAACAAGTAGCCAAGTGTTGTTCTTTTCAATTGCATCCATCTCTATTTGCATAGCTTCTTCTCGCTTAGATTGACCTTGAGCTTCTTTGAAATTAGAAGGATTTAGAATCTACTGAATCCAATGCATAAGTGTATAATTTACATAGTGACTTTGTTCACATTGCTGCTTCTCGATGAGGTTTTGAGATCTCCTAGGTTGGTGAGAAGTACTTGCTTTCGAGTTTTGCTTTGAAATAATGGTGTCCCCCTCGGAAGCGTAGATGGGTGGACTCAAACTTAACTTAGATCTTTGTTTGATTACTTTGAAGATTCATCAAAGATGACATCTTTTGAAATGGTGATGGAGTGTTTCTCAAGATCATATAGCCTGTATGCCTTAGACTATTCACTATCACCAATGAATAGATGTTTTTGGACTTATACATTAAGTTACATCAATATTCCTTGGATACATGTACAAAAGCTTCACATCCAAAAACTCTATAGTAGTTGACATTGGGTTTGCATCCATAATAGGCTTCAAATGGATTCATTTTGTGTGATGCACTTGTGAAGTGTCTATTGATGATGTGCACTGCCATGTGTATAGCTTCGGCCCAAAACTTGAATGGTAATGATTTGATGTGAAGAATAATGCATGCCATTTCCATGACTCTTCAAATATTTGTTTCAATTCATCCATTATTTGATGGAGTATGAGGTTTAATGACTTGTCTCTTGATGCCCTTTTGCTTTAAGAAATTATCGAAGTCGTGATTAATGAATTCACCACCTCCATATGATCTAATGGTCTTGAATGAACTTGATGCTTTGTTCTCAACTTTTTAAATCGTTTCTCAGAACTTACAAAAGGTGCTTGCCTTGGATTTGAGAAATTATACCCATATAAATCTTGTGCCATCATCTACAAAGAGAAAGAAGCAGAGTGATCTATCTAAATGATGGGGTATTCATAGGTCCACAGAGATCCATGTGGGCTAGGGCTAGAGGGTTCCTTGTGCGAGTGGAAACCTCCTTGGGAAATGGAGCCCTATGTCGCTTGCCTTGAGTGCAAACTTGACATATATCATGAACTTGTCCAATTTTGGGTAATGCCTTAACCAAGTGTGATGATGAGACCTTGGTTAAGTAAAGTGTGTGGCCATACCTCTAGTACCATAGGCCAGAAAGTGACTCCTTAGAAAGAAAGCATAAAATCTTGTATAGGCATTTGTCTTTAAATCCTTCTGCTATGATATCTTTAGTTGTAGGATCAATCATCTTTATGGATGTGTTGTCAATTCACACTTGTTTGTGATGGTTGGTGATTGCCATAATAGAGAGGATCTTCATGCACAAGTTAGGTACAAATAGTACATTTGATAAAGCTTTACACTCCCATCAGTGATTGGTTATTTGGACTTTGCCCTTGCCTTCTATTGGAAGACTTCTATTATTGCCTTAGTAAACTTCATCGGTTGGTCTTCTAACTTTGGAATGATTCGTGATCTTTGCCCTTATGAGAGGTTTCACTGTTATCAAAGATCCACTTGAACAATGAGACCTATGCTAAGAAGACTTAGTTTGGTGCCTAGAGGTAGAGGCTTTAGAGTTGTTCTTCTTTTCATAACAAAAATTTTTGAGATACCCTGTTTTACCACAACAGTTGCAAATGAACTTCTTTGATGAATTGCTAGAGCATTGTTTAGGTGCATTGCTAGAGTTTTGACTAGAATTCCTAGCCTTGTTGAATGGTCTTGTAGCTTTCATTGCAACTTCTTGCAAAGATGACGACTTCGCTCAAGAGTCGTGGAGGAGCAAAAGTTTCCATTCCTCCTAGTCCAACACTTGGCCATGTTTGTGAAGGGTTATGAAAAAGGTTTCAAAAGGATTTTTGACATGGGAGGAGCAAAAGTTTTCATACTTCATCCCTGGTCAACACTTGGCAATGGTTGTAAAGGGTTGTAATGGCCATATCCTCATTGGAAACTTGTCCGCACAACACAAGCTTGTGTTGGTAATATTCAAAGGTGGTGACAAGTTTAGTAATGAGATCTTGGGGCATAATGGAGAGGTTGTGGAACTCAGCTTCTAAGGCATAGATTTTAGAAGGAGTTTTATTCTTGTAAAGATCTTATAGGATTTGTCAAGCCTCATGGGATGTTTTGCAAGAGGTAAAGTGGCCTTTGGTCAACTCATCACATGCTAGAAGTAATTGTCCTAAAGCTCTCTTATCTTTGACATTCCAAATGTTCCAGGCTACAAAATCACTATCCTTGTCTCACTCAAGGTTTTATGGCATCAACTACTTCATAGAATAAGTTGGTATATAGATGTTCCCTACTTGTATCCTTCCATAAATTATAGTTTGTGTTGTTTTAACTCTCATTCTTTGGCATGAATATCATCATAAATGAAGACAAGTACAAGTGACTTGAAGATGTTGCACTTGAAATAGTAGACGATTGCAGTTGAAGCAAGTTGAACTTTAAAATTGAATCACCACACTTGCAAAATGGAGTCACCACCAAAATTTGAGATGGGGTTGTCCAAGAGACTGACAAGTTGGAACCACCACCACTTGCTAGAAAGATGACTCTCCTCCCAACCTTATGCATGTATACATAGCTGCCCGAATCAATGAGGACCACAAATGTAACTAGAGTCCACAAGTGCATGTGCAATCTCCTCCTTCCTTTCATATCTTCCACTAGAGTCTACTTCTGGTTGGAGAGATCTCGGCCACTGCTTTAGTACCTTCCATTAGAGTCCACTAGTGCTTGGTGTCCTCGCCACTTGAGTTAAATCTGACTAGATGCAAGTTAGCTCACAATAACTTGAGTTAGAAGGCTTTAGAGCTCCTTGGGCAAAATGCTCTCCCCATGCTCCCCATGGGGTTTCAACCTAAGAACTCCTTCACAACCTTGAGGATTAACCACTAGGCTACGTGGATCATTTGTTTAAAAGAGCACATGAACTTATGCTTAATTCTAGGCTCAGGATCTTTGGCCATACACGATTGACCAAAAAGTGTTCGATTTAAGATCTATTTGAACCAATCGGACCCTTAGATCATAGAATCACTTTATTACATTCTTCCCGCCATTGGAAAAGATTCTTATCCTAAAAAATAAAGCTATATATAGTGAAAGAAATTTGGAGAAGATTGGAGAGGCTTGGAAAGCTGAGTTGTCAAGTGGTGAAGTTGGTCCAACAAACCAGCATAGGACCAAACCTAGCTCTTTAGATATGTAAAGTAGACCTTTTAGGCTTGTTAGTGCAATAGAACCCAATAGGTACTTTGTAACATCAACAAGAACAAGTTGATGCAAAACAAATAACCTGCACCTTGACTAGCTCACGAAAACCTTCTAAAAATGGATGGAAGTTGTGATTTCAAACACTGAGAGCAGCTGGCATAGTAATAATTGGAAAAATTCCTCTTAATGGAGTGATACATAGGATTGAGTTGCTAAAATGCATAAAAGGCCTAATTTATAACAACTATAGAAGGAACAATCACCTTAACATTGAACTAGTGTCATCCCGATGGATGTGCAAAGAATGACCCTGAGACTAAAAACTTGAATTCATCTAAAAGTAATGAACCAAATGACATGAAAATTTTTATGCATAAACTAGACAACTATACCTTTCCAGTGAGTGCTTAAGCACTGGATTTGGAGCTCTATAGAGAGAGCAACAATCTTTGGAAGTTGACTGAGTTTGAGGAAGAAGGAGCAAAGAGCAGAAATAGCTCCAAGCAATGATCAAAAAGTATATGTATTGCTTCAAATCAACAATCTAGTTAATGTACAAATGTTTTGGATTCTTTATATAGACTCTTGAGGATATAAACATGCCTTTTCTTCATGGATTTGAATTCAAAATTAGGCAGGTTTGGTAGTTTAGATTGATTGGAATCTTTTCCTACAATCTAGGAAAAGAGAAAGTTGAAGTCATGTTTACTTTTTGATTGATTGATTGAGAATCAATCCCAACCACTTCTAACTCATGGGTTTTAGGCCGTTTAATCTTTCCTTTTACAAATATAAATACTTTGGAAATTAATAAGAAGGTGATCATATGATCAAACGCTCAATACGATAAATGAATGCAAATAAAACTCTACAAGGAGTATATGTGGCATCATTCAAATGATGGATTTGATGAAGACCATTTCCACCTCAAGCATAATGAAAGCTTGATGTTCTAATAGCTCCCCCTCAAGCTAAAGTATGCTTGAATCTTCATTCTCTGATAGGTTGAATACCTACCATAGCTTTGAATCTACAAAGCTTTATCCCATCAAGTGCCTTTGTCATCATGTCTGCTATTTGCTTCTCAATAGGAACAAATGAAATGTCGATTTCCTTTGCCATAAGCTTCTCTCTTACAAAGTGGTAATGGACTTCTATGTGCTTTGTCCTTGCATGAAAAATTGGATTTGCAGCTAGATGCATGGAACTTACATTATCTCCAAGTAAGTGAGGTTTGGAACTTACAAGTCCCAAATCTGAGTACAACTCCTTGATCCATATTGCTTCTTGAGTTGCAATAGTTAGAACTATATATTCTGCTTCAATTGAATATAAAACAACTATTGCTTGCTTCTATTAGATATGCTCAATACTCCACCCTCAAGTGACTGCAAATGATCCATGGTGCTCTAAGTTGTAAGGCCCCCATTATGAGGAGAAGCCATTGTGAGAGCCTGGACATTTGTGGAACCCTAATTTCTAAGTTAGATGAGGTCTATGTGTGACCGTTGATGGTTATAGATGATCTATGTGAGCCTAGCCATTAGGTTAGGTAGGGCATACACCTCTGGGCCATTGGGTTGCCATTAAAGGCAAAAATAAAGGCCATGTGGCATCATGCAATTTCCCCATAGAACCTTAATGGGGGGAGTGCAGAGGGGGGCTTGCCCCCTTCTGGGGGGTCTGAGGGGCCTATCCCCCGACCCGTAGGGCCAAGATGGTAAGACTTGAGGTCGTGGAGATATTGTCGGATTGTATATTTTGTTGACTATTGTGTATCTCTTGCCTGCGTTTATCTATGCTGACTCCCCTTGTAAAAGTTGTATAACCATGGCCCACATTGAGCTTTACATAGCATTGCACACTAGTAAGCCCTTCATCTAGAGTCTATCTAGATCACCATCTATGATCCACATTGGGAGTGCATGGGTGGACAACACCATCATTGTAGCTACATTAATCTTGGCAATATGAGAATCTGAGTTCTCTATCTCTTAGTCCATGTCTATCTTTGTCTGCCTTTTTCTCTCAACTCTGTCTATTGGTCTATTCCACTGTGCTGTTATTTTCTTACATGGTGTCAGAGCTTAGCAGGCTTCGAGTGGTGCAAAAACAAAAATGTAGAGGTTGTAGAGGTCTCAATGACAAAAGAGAGATGTCAAGCGGTGCTCCTCATCTATGACTGGGAATCAAGGTGGTTTGTCACTAGGAGTAGGTGGCGCACAAGCAAGAGCAGCAATGATGTCGATCATCCCAATGTTGCAGATATGACCACTAGCCTTCATAGGAAGTAAACTTGATGGTACAAATTACACCCTGTGGAAGTTTAAAATTACTTCTATCCTTGATTCATATGAATTTCTGGAGACTATTCTTGGGACTAATCATGAGCCCCAAGAAACGCCTGATCCAAATAATCTTGGTCAAATGATTCCTCCTCATGCTAATCTTCTACGTGCTTGGAAACATAGAAACACAGATGCACTCTGCGCTCTAGTTACAAGTACTACTGATAGTGTTCTGACTCTCATTCAACATACTAGCGAGTCTTGTGAAGCATGGAACATATTGAGAAATCAATATGAAACTCATAATCAACCACAGATTCAGAACTTGGAGAATCAATTGGCAGTACAAAGGTTTGCTGATGCGGAGACTGTTGAGGTGTTTATCACTTGCATAAAGAATCTATGGGATCAAGTGGCAGGAGCAATTGTACAAAAGTCAAGCGAGGAGCTAGCTCAGCATTGTCTTTGAATCTGTCCACCAAAGTTTGATGGTTTGGTAACTGCTCTTAATACTCAAATCAAACCTCAACCACTAACTTTTGAAGAATTCGGTTGCTTACTCATGGAGGAGGAGCTATGGCTCAAGGCAAGGAGTGGTGGAAGCAAAGGAGATGTTGCATTCACAACAAATGCCAAAGGAGGCAAAGCAGACTCTTCAAAAGATGGAGATAAAAAGAAGAACGACAAAAAGAAGTTCAAGGAGAGTGTTTCCACTGCAAGAAGAAAGGACACAAAATCCAAGACTGTCGCATCAAGAAGTTTGAGGACAAGAGTGGCTCTTCAAAAGGTGGCAAGGGCAAGGAGTCTTCCAACACAATAGAATTAGAGCTTGAGTTATTTGTTATGATAGAGGAGGTCTACTCCTCAGCTGAAGATTTGGGAATAGATGACTCATGGGTGTTGGACAATGGTGCATCTTGTAATAAAGTGATAGGTTGGAGATGGTTGAACCACGCCCTTGATAGATAGGAGATGGTTGAACTACACCCTAAGAGAGAGGATTAGGAAGTAATCCTCAACCATGGCTTTTGGGGCAAGTGGTTAGCCCATCACATTCCTAACCAAGAGGTTACTCTCCTCTAGCACGTGGTGGTCATAATTCTTAGTCTCTTGCACATCTCATCACATGATGAGTGGAAAAGACCTTTATAGTTCCTTACAACCTCTAAAGGAACCCATCACAATAAAGGTAGGGAACAATGCAAGATGTCCTGCAGAGGGCAAAGCTACAGTTTCCTTCATTAACTCTTAGCGTGATATTAGAAAATGTGTTGTATGTTCCACAAATAAAACAAAATCTACTTTCAATAGCTTTTATAATTGATCAAGGTCATCAAATATCTTTCAGTAAGACAATAGCTAAGATTATGGATAGTAACAACAACATTGTTGGGAATGGCATAAGGAGGGAAAACATGTATGAGTTGTGTGCTCTTATAGCCACTACAAATGTGGACACAAGTAAGCTATGGCATGGGAGATTCGGCCACATTGGATACCCTGTACCAAAGGAGATGCATCGCAGGGGTATGGTTGCACACCTACCATCGATTGCAAAAATGAAGGAACCATGTGAAGCTTGCATGATGGGCAAGCAACAGAGGAAGGCATTTCCACAAGAAAGCAAGAACAGGGCAAGCTATCCTCTAGAGTTGGTGCATGCTAATTTGTGCAGAAAAATGCCTAAACAGGCCTTGGGCAGATCTTCCTACTTCATGTTACTTGTCAATGACTATAGCAAGAAGATGTGGGTGTACTTCCTTCACGATAAGGCTCAAGCTTTTGGTGAGTTTAAAGAATGGCTTCAACTTGTTGAAACTGAAACAGGAAAAAAGATGAAGAAATTCAGGACAAATGGTAGTGGTGAGTTCACATCAACAGAGTTTGAAGATTTTTGCAAGAGTAAGGGAATCAAGCATCAACTCACAGTGGCACATAGTGCTCAACAGAACAGTGTTGCAGAACATCATAACCGAACCATCATGGAGATGGCAAGGTGCATGTTGAAAGGAAATGGTTTGCCCAATCAATCCTGGGTAGAGGCTATCAACACTGCTATCTACATCTTGAATCGAAGCTACACAAAGGCACTTGATGGAAAGAGTCCACAAGAAGCTTAAACTGGTAAAAAGCCTTTTGTTTCCCATATCAAAGTATTTGGAAGTGAATGTTATGTACATGTTCCAGATAGGGAGAGAAATAAGCTTCAACAAAAAAGCATCAAATGTATCTTCCTAGGGTACGACAAAGATGAGAAGGCTTATAATCTTAATGAACCTGAGGCTAAGAAGATCATGGCGAG
The DNA here is from genome assembly GCA_020310875.1 of Ceratopteris richardii. Lineage (NCBI taxonomy): Eukaryota > Viridiplantae > Streptophyta > Polypodiopsida > Polypodiales > Pteridaceae > Ceratopteris > Ceratopteris richardii. The sequence continues at coordinate 83,760,494 of CM035428.1, read as the reverse complement.
TTGTGATGTGGTGTTTAAGGAGGAGCAACCACATGCAGTGGAGGAGGAAAAGAGATCTTCCATTTTATCATCAAGCGAAGGGGCAATCCATTATGAACCTGGCCCAAGAGCTATCCCTTCTACACAAGAGAAGGAAGCATCATCTTTAGATGATGAGTCTGAAAGTCACGAACCTTCCATTTTCCAAGTGGAAAAGCCATTGCCATGTTGGGTGAGGCAGCTCTATGATTATGCAAACCCCATCCCACAGTTAGAATAGGTTGCAGATGGACCAAGGCGATCACAAAGAATAGAGGAACAGAGATGGGCAAGCGCCCATATTGTAAACACAGCCTTGATGGCTAATCTCATTCAAGAAGAAGCAAAGGAACCAACCAATGTGGAAGAGGCACTCCAAGATCCAAATTGGAGGGCTGCCATGCAAACAAAATACAACAATATCATGAAGAATGGAACTTGGGAGCTAGTGGATCGAGCCCCCTAAACGTAAAGTGATTGGCATCAAGTGGGTTTGGAAGCTAAAGTACAAGGCTGATGGTGCTCTAGAAAAGTACAAACCAAGACTTGTTGCACAGGGCTACTCACAAGTTGAAGGCATTGATTTTTGTGAATCATTTGCCCCAATTGCAAGAATGACTACTATCCAAGTAGTACTAGTTGTGGCTGCACAAAAGCATTGGCCAATCTATCACATGGATACCAAATTAGCGTTCCTAAATGGAGACGTCTACCAGCAGATAGATAAGTATCTCTTGGATCTAGGTTTTAAAAGATGTGCTTCTGATGCTAAGTTTTATGTTCTAAAGAGAGGAGGGAAGGCCCTGAGTTCAGAATTTGAAATGACAGATGGGCTTAATGCATTATTGCTTAGACCTTGAAGTTTGCCAGGAACCAAGGAAGATTTTTATCTCTCAACAAAAGTATGCAAGACAGATCTTGAAGGCATTCGACATGGAGTATTGCAAGGAAATTTCTAAACCTATGGAGGTCAACACAAAATTATCTATTGAAGATACTTCATCTCCAGTGGATATTACAAGATACAGGAAATTAGTTGGAAGTCTCATCCACTTGTGCAATAGCAGACCAAATATCTCTTATGCTATTGGAATAGTAAGCAGGTTCTCTAATAGCCTTGCCAAACTCATTGGAAGGCAAGCATGTGAATACTCAAGTATGTGAAAGGAACTACTGATTATGATATGCTTTATGAAGAAGGATCATCTATGGTCAAATACTGTGACTCAGATTGGGCAAGAGATATTTATACTAGAAAATCAGTTTTTGGGTATTGCTTTTCTTTAGGATCAAGGATCTTCTCTTAGATCAGTAAGATGTAATCAACTGTAGCATTATCTTCTTCTAAGGCTAAGTACAAAGCTGCATGTGTTACAACATGTGAAGTAGTATGGTTGAGGAGGATCCTATGGCACATAGGAATACAAGGACATGAGACTACAGAGTTGAAGTGTGATAATCAAAGTTGCATGGCCATTGCCATGAATCCTATGTTCCAACACGTAGAGGCAGTCGAGATAGTCCTGAGAGAAATGCTGATGGAAAGTTACTCATAGTAGGAGAAATTTCTATGGTTATGAGCATAAGAAGATCATACCATTCTGTACAGATCTTCTCCAATAGAAAACATATATTTGTGGAATATAATATAGTCAACTCTCTTTGTGTGAAGAAATCTAATTGGTTTCATAACTGTGTGAATGTTATAGGTACGAGTCTTTCGATGCATTCATCTTGATCATATTAGAGTTCGTCTTGACGCATAGTGTGAAGGGTTCTTAAATGAGAGCTTATGGTGAAGTTATCATCCTTTACTACAGACAAATAGAAGTTCTTTTGCGAACCAGAATGTGTACTTAGAAAATTAAGTTCAACTTGAAGGTATGTTAAGTTGATGATGCTAAGTATTCGAATCTTTGTGCAAGTGCAGGAGGTAAAGCAATAGGAAGACACCAGACTATGTGATTCTGAGAATTTTCCACATCAAAAAACCACTAGAACAAAACCATAAGGCACCGGAGCAGAAATAGTAAGTCACTGGAACGAAACTGTAAACCGCCTAAAAGTCACCAAAGAGAAACTGTAAAGTCATCGTAAATGCACTGGAATGAAATTAGAATAAATTTTGGTTTTTGTCAAGGTTGAGTTTTAGTATTGGTGAGATATTGGTGATTATAGAGGTGCTTTAATATCACATTAGCTTGCTTCTTGTGGTGTTTTATACACCGATAAGTGGTATTAGAATGAAAGCAAAGTACCACTATCAACAATCCCATATAGGTTTCTTCCTTGCAAATAAGCCTCCATTCTGATTTTCCAAGTAGCATAATTGTGTCTATCGAGATTATCAATCATTGGTGGAAAGCCATCTCCCATCTTGAAGTTGCTCTGATACCACTGAAAGAAAGTTGGAGAAGCTTGGAGAGGCTTGGAAAGTTGAGTTGTCAAGTGGTGAAGTTGGTCGAGCAAACTAACATACGAACAGCCCTAGCTCTTTGAATATGTAAAGTAGACCTTGTAGGCTTGTTTTTAGCGTAATAAAATCCAATAGGTACTTTGGAACACCAACAAGAACAAGTTGATGCAAAACAGATAACTTGCACCTTGACTAGCTCATAAAAACCTTCTAAAAATGGATGGAAGTTGTGAATTCAAACACTGAGAGCAGTCAACACAGTAAGAATTGAAAAATTACTCTTAGGGGAGTGTCATACATAGGATTGGCTTGCTAAAATTCATAAAATCCTTAATTTATAACAACTATAGAAAGAGCAATCACCTTAACACTGAACTGGTGTCATCCCGATTTTTTAGGGATGTGCAAAGAATGAGCCCGAGACCAAAAAACTTAAATTTGTCTGAAAGTAATGGACCAAATGAATTAAAATTTTGTAGTCATAAACTAGAAAATTATATTCACTTGAATTTGATTTAGAGAACTTGAAGTTTAATTGACCAAAACATCTAACTTGGATGTTTGTACAATGGTTAACTCCCAACCAACAATTACTTGATTTATTCACCCGACTTGAGGACTAATTTGTCCTAATGGGTTTGAAATCTATATAAACTATAGGAGAAAGTTTACCATTTACTTTGTGTCAACCATACTATAACTTTCCCAGATCAAATCCAAAAATGAAAATCATCCAATTAAGGACACTTTTTCAAAGACTTTAGCTAAAAGTTATTGGGAATAGTCAATCTGATGAGCAATTTCTAACTTCTCTAATCTATAGTATATTGGATTCTAGAAATTCATTAGAGTTATGCTAGAGAACTGGAAGCAAACTCAAATGAATAAGTCAGCTTAAATTTATCATCCTTTGAAGATTGAAAGGGTTCTTGTATAGAACATCTATCTGGGATGTGATAGTTTAGTTATCTTGTTCCAATCGACTAACCCTAGACTTTTGTGAAAAGAATCAGATACCATATCTGAGTCAAATCCAAAAGATTTAGAAAGCAAAAAGAAAAAACTAAAACTCAATTCTATACAAGCAATTCAAACTTCGAAGACATGTAAACTTGTTATGAATCAAATTCTAGATGACTCCAGACTTGAACTTTTCAAAGATCTATTTCAACAAGATATTGAAGCATTCTATCTATCTTTAAGAAAAAGAAAATGGATTCTCAAAAAGATTCATAGAGTAAATCTAAACATCATCCAACCACAAGATACTAGTGTGGTATCCAACATGAGTTTGTCAATACACTGATGTTCTATTGATGAGTTTTTTACTCAAATGATGCTTCACTTGAGACTAAGTTCGTGCCAATTATCATCCACGGTCCGATGTCCCATACCATCTTTCCTACACCAATCTGAGTATAAAATCTGGTGTCCCATATCACCCTATTTTATATTCACATTGATGTGTGAGTGATACTTATCTTAAATTCTAAACATATACTTATAGAGTACCTTCTTACTTCAAAAAGAATTTTGAAGTTTTAGGCACTATTTCTAACTTGATATTTGAGGTAATGATTCCTTCACATGATTGTTTCCCCATCTCATGCTGTGCCTTGGAAACTTGAAAACCTTTGGATAAAACATCCATCCTTCTTTTCTAGGGTTTTCAGAAGAAAGCCAATCATAATTCCAAGCTCTTGAATTTATCTAATCCAAGTCCTATTGGTTGTACTCAACCAATTTGTAGTGACAAGAGCTTTTCACTTCTTGTCTTTAGATTCCTTTCTTACTAAAGCTTTAAGTAGCTACCCTAGGGACTTTATAGGAATCTCTCTACTGCTTAAGTCTAAGCATCTGCTCATGCTTTTGGATTTCACCTTTAAGAAATCCCTTTAAGGATAGGTAAAATTTAGGTTGTACCTTCCAGATACTTAACTACCGTTATCATGGTTGGAGACTACATACCTAGAACTTTTACTCTATCCATTCTTGGAATATCTTTGCCCTTTCATAGTTTCCATTAGACAATTGAAACAATTTCAAAAAGGAATTTGATTATCAATATTTGGTCAAACTTAGTGGTGGTTCTAGTTGCAATTTCTTGGACAAACCTTTCCAAGCTTGATCAAATCTGGTTGACCTTGCGACAAGAATAAAGACTAAGTCTTTCAATTTAAGATCTCTTGAACTATCAAAAACTTATTTGTGTAGCCATGGTTAGAGATCTTTCCTCATCTCAAGTCCAAGCATATGCTAATGCCTTTCAAATTTCAACGCTAAGAATCTCATCAAATTTGATACACCTCCAGGTGATATCAACCATTGGACTTTAAGTACCACTTCTGGTGGTTTTGGGACTTCTAGGGAACTACTTAGAGTTTGAAGAATTTCATTCTCCCTACTAGGGAGAATGTTATTCTTCCAAGACTTGAGATTCATTCTAGGGAATCAAATAACATGAGCAAATGATCCATCTTGGAATCTTTTGCAATGCTGAAAGGCTATTTTAAAGGAAATCTTAGACTTTCAAATAATATTAGGAAGCTTTACTGAGTCAGTTGTGTTCATTTCTTGAGTATCAAACTAGAGGATAAATATCACCTTTAGGATATGGTTTCCCATTCCACTATGAAATTTTGACTTGAACTTTCATTTATGTGATATTGATTCCTATTCTTGAGTTTGAAACAAAATTTATTATTATTGATCAATCTTTAGATTTTACTAGAGTACTTTAAACATAATTTGACAGTCTAGTTTGATTGTAGAGTTTAAAGTACAAGCATCTTTTGATGATTGATCCAATATACGATAATGCTACTATGAACACATAATTTTGAGCTTTATAGCTTGTTTACGGAAAGTTCATGGATTAGAGATCCATTTCTTGGAACTTTGTATTCCTAAATGAAAAGTTCACAGTTCCATTCATGTCTTTAGGAACTTATGTCATTTCCTAAAGATCACTTACTTAGGTTCCTTTTGAAGCTACAATTAGCTTAAATGAAACCAAAAATTAACTCTCTAATCCTTCTAAAAGAAAGAGTTCTTTCAAGTTTCCATGTTTGCTTAGCAAGTTGCATCATTACCAAAGATGCAATCATGGAACCTAACATCCACCTATTGAATGTCAAAGATCAATTGATGTTAAGGTTCAATCTTTGATTTTCATCACTCCTTGAGATATAATCAAGTGAGAACTTACAAAAATTGCATAGTTTTTCTTGGAACTTTGTGTCCTTACTAGGGATGCAACTTATGGAATATAGCAACTATCTTTTGAACTTTAAAAGTTCAATGAATGTAAGTTACATTTAGCTTTATTTGATTTTGATCATGTTTTGGGATAAAATCAAATAAGAGCGTTCATTAGAAAGTACCCAAGGATCTAAGGAAACTTTTATAAAGTTATTATCCTACTTAGATGCATGAGAATGTACACAAGCAAGTGTAAAATCTCATTCTAAATTTGTCTTTAGGATTTCGGGAACTTGAATTCCCAATACTGCACAATTGAGAGAAAATACACAAACCACACTACTCAAGATTGTCCATATAACAAGCAGGTAGTTAGGCAAATCTACTAGTAGCCTTAGTAGCAACCAAGTAGGTATCAAGGTCAGTACTAGTAATAGCCTTACTATAGACCACCACCAAAGAACCAACCACACTATCAAACATACTAGGGACTACAACATGTGCTAGGACAACAAAAACAACCACCACCACCACTTGCCAATGTGATCTTAGTCAAATATGCAGGGTAGATGATAACCTCAATAGAGCATTAGTGCCAACACTTGCATTAATCTCAAAGAATGATCCTAATGTTCAGAGCTTTGATTTGATGCATGGAGATAGTCCACCAAACTATTGCAAAGAACCTCCATAACATACTGAAGTTTGCCCATATGAAGCACCCATAATGGAGCTTAATGAGGAGCCTCAATATTCTAATGTGATGTATGCGAATCCTAACCCTTGACCTCAAATGAGACAAATGAGACCACATATCCCTTAGAGAACCCTACTTTAGATGCCAAGGATATCACTTTGTAAGGGAATGCTCCCATCCTCCACCTATAAGGCAGCCAACTATCTCACCATTCAAGGATATTGTTTGAAGTGTGGTAAAGATCATATCATATGTGAGTGTCCAAAGAATCCAACCAATGCTTCTAAGATAACTCCCATCAACATAATAGGCATAATGCAAGCATCGAATGGATCTCCACCCACCTTACTACCAATTTAGGCAGTGATTAGAGCTCAAGTGTTACAACAAACTCAACAAGTAGACTAAGAAACCCTTAGAGTCAAATGAAATTGGAGAGTCCAATAGGAAGAAAGCCAAGTCATGGAAATATTCTCGAGAAAGAGTTTAGAGGAAATGGAAAGGAAATTAGCATGAGGCTATGTTCAAAGCTATCCAACATGTTAATTAGAGTAACCTAGTAGAACCAGATTTACACTATCAAGGATTATTAGAAATATTAGAGTGATTGGCATCTAAATGAGACCATTTAGCACCTAAGGAGGCTCATTCCATAAGAAGCACACCAAGAGAATTCTCATTGGTTATATCATAGGTTCTTAACTCTATGGAGTGTGGAATTTCTCCCTTAATCAATAAATACCAGAAGGATTCTTGAGAAGGATTCTTGAGAGAGATTCATGAAGAGAAATGGAGATTGGAGTAGGGTATTGTACCCTTCGTTCAGGAGATAAATGATCTTCATGATCAATTTCCTCAAGACATTCATTCTTTATATGAAGAGCAAGAAGATGTTAGATTTACTCAATACTCCACCCGTACATGACCGTGAATGATCATTGGTACTCTAAGTTTTATAGCCCCCATTATGAGGAGAAGCCATTATGAGAGTCTAGAAATTTGTGATGAGATCTACATGAGACCAACAAAAGTGCTAGGTGATCTATGTGAGTCTAATTAATAGACTAGGTAGGGCACTTAAGTTAGTCACACTAGAATTATGGAGGTATGATAATTCGGTAGTCAACCAATACAGAATTCCGGTGACTAGACAATCCAATGGTTCAGTTCGATAATGTGATATTTCAGTCTGGTAGTCTGATAGTTTAGTCCAATAGTTAGGTATTCTGATGGGTCTGTCTGATAATTCAGTAGTGCTCCGAATTACAGATGATCTCGACAATTATGTCTAGATTAATGTATCAGGAAAGCCCAGATATCATGCCTAAATCATAGGATTAGCTGAGCTAATTACTAAGATGAATTCATAGTTGTGTGCACTGTAAAGCCCTTCATCTAGAGTCTATCTATAATGCCATTGAAGCTCCACAGTGGGATCGCACGAGTGGAAAGTATCATCTTTGTACATTACTGTTGATCAATTGAAAAATTGAGTTCTCTATCTCTCTTTCTATTTATATTTTTGTCGGTATATTTTGCTTCTCACTAATTTTCATATCGATCTTATTCCATTGCATCATTACTTTTGGTTATATTTTCTAACATGTTAACAAAGCTTAGGAGGTTTTTGAGTGTTGTAGAAGAGAAAATGCAAAAGTTGAAGAAGTCTTTGAACGACTTAAGAGAGAAGATGTCAAGCAGTGTGTCATCATATACTGCTAGAAACCAAGGTGGTTCATTAGTAGGAGCATGCAAAACACAAACCAAAACAGTAATGATGTTGGTCATGCAAACATTGCGCATACGATCACCAACCTTCACAGAAGGTAAACTCGATGGTACTAATTACACCTTGTGGAAATTTAAGATCACTTCTATCCTTGACTCTTATGAGTTGCTCGAGACTGTACTTGAGACTAATTGTGAATCCCAAGAAACACCTGAATCTAATGATCTTGGTCGAATGATTCCTCTCGATGCTAATGTTTTACATGCTTGGAAGTGTAGAAATGCAGATGCACTCTGTACTCTAGTTACAAATACTTCTGATAGTGTTTGACTCTTATTCATCATACCATGAGTCATGTGAAGCATGGAACATATTGAGAAATCAATATGAAATTCAAAATCAGACATGGATTCAAAACTTGGAGAATCAACTAGCAGCAAAAAGGTTTGTTGATGGGGAGACTACTAACGTGTTTATGACTCACATGAAGAATCTGTGGGATCAAATGGCAGGAGTAGGTGTACCAAAGTCAATTGAGGAGCTAGCTCGACATTGTGTTCGAATTTTTCCACCAAAGTTTGATGGTTTGGTAACTACCCTCAATAATCACATTAGACCACAACCACTCATCGTTGAATAATTCAATGCCTTGCTCATGGAGGAGGAGATGAGGCTGAAGGCAAGGCATGATAGCGGCAAAGGAGAAGTTGCATTCCTGGTAAATGCCAAAGGTGGAAAACCCAATTCTTCGAAAGATGGGAACAAAAAGAAGAAATGCAAGGGAGAGTGTTTCCACTACAAGAAGAAAGGCCACAAAATCCAAGATTGTCGCATGAAAAAGGCAGAGGAAAAGAGTGGCTCTTCAAAAAGTGGTAAGGGCAAAGAGTTTGCCAACACTACCAAAACCGAGCTTGAGTTGTTTATAATGGTAGACAAAATGTGTTCCTCAGCTGAAGATTCAGTTACAGATGACTTATGGGTATTGGACAATGGTGCCTCTCATTACATGATGAGCAAAAAAGACATTTACAGTTCCCTATAGCCTCTAGAGGAGCCCATCATGGTAAAGGTAGGCAACAATGCAAGATGTCCTGCTAAGGGCAAAGGTACGATGTCTTTTATTAACCCTAATAGGGACATTAGAAAGCTTTTTAACGTGCTATATGTTCCAAAAATCAAAGAAAATCTAATTTTGTTAGGTTCTATAATTGATTAAGGTCATTAGGTGTCTTTCAGCAAGACAAGAGCTGAGATTTTGGACCGGAACAATAAAATTGTTGGGACTGGAATAAGGAGGAACAACCTATATGAGCTGTGTGCTCTTATAGCCATGAAAAGTGTGGGCACAAGCAAGCTTTGGCATGAGAGCTTCGGCCACATTGGGTACCCGATAGTGAAAGAGATGCACCAGAAAGGTATGGTTGCTCACCTTCCTTCAATTGTAGAGATGAAAGAACTGTGTGAAGCTTGCATGATGGGCAAGCAACAGAGGAAGGAATTTCCACAAGCAAGCAAGAATAGAGCAAGTAGTCCTCTAGAGTTGGTGCATGTTGACTTGTGCAGAAGAATGCCTACACAAGCCTTGGGAGGATCTTCCTACTTTTTGTTACTCATCCATGACTACAACAGAAAGATGTGGGTGTATTTTCTTCGTGATAAGGCTCAAGCTTTTGGTAAGTTTAAAGAATGGCTTTAGCTTGCTGAAACTGAAACTGGGAAGAAGATGAAGAAGTTCAAGATGGATGGTGGTGGAGAGTTCACTTCAACAGAGTTTGATGATTTCTGCAAGGGCAAAGGAATCAAGCATGAACTCACTGTGGCACATAGCCCTCAACAGAACGGTGTTGTTGAATGCTGAAATCAAAGCATCATGGAGATGGCAAGGTGCATGTTGAAGGGAAAGGGATTGCCTAATCATTTTTGGGTAGAGGATGTCAACACTATTGTTTACATCCTGAGCCGAAGCTACACTAAGGCACTTGATGGAAAGACTCTGCAAGAAGCCTACACTGATAGAAAACCTTTTGCTTCCCATTTCAAAGTATTTGGAAGTGAGTGTTATGTACACATTCTAGATAAAGAGAGGAGCAAGCTTCAACCAAAAAGCACCAAATGTATCTTCTTAGGGTACTATGAAGAGAAGAAAGCTTACAGGCTTTATGACCCAGAGGCAAAGAAGATCATAACGAGTCGTGATGTGGTAGTCAAAGAGGAGCAGCCACATGCGGTGGAAGAGAAAAATATATCCTCCACTCTATCATCAGATGAAGAAGTAATCCTATTGTCAGGATCTTGCTCACAAGCACACAGAGGTTACAGATGCAGAAAAATAGACATGCTAGGAGATGAGATAGAACAAAGTATTGGGTGCAATCTCCCCCCATGCACTATGTTTTGATAGTCCACAGAGTGCATGTATTTATAAGAATTTTTTATTATTTCAAAATAGTGGTTACATGAGAGCGGCTTCAAAAAGCATGTGTGAAAGTAAAAGTTGGTAACTTTTGTAGAAAGCCTTTGCTTTCAATATCAGAAATTGCGGTCTAGAATGACCCTTATTCTAACTACTACTTTTCTAATTGTTTCTAACAATAGAACCTTCTATGTCGGTTTATTTACAAACTAAATTATAAGTCGGATTATTGACGTCCGCCCTAAAGTCGGATTATTGATGTCCGCCCTTTCACACCTTTCATGCCCTCATGAACCTTCTATATCAAAAACACCAAAACACATTAATACATTAATAAATTAACACTCCAACAATGCCTTGTCCAACACATTCCATAATTTATAACATGCCCCTCAGCTGAAAAAGCAACTGACCTCAGTTGATAAAATAAAAATAAACATGGATGGCTAGTCAGATGTTCCGTCACTGAACAAAAATAAGCATGTTCCATGTAAAAATACATGCATGGAAATGTTCATGGAGGAATTACATTAATGTGTTTGTGTATGATATGCAAAAATTAAGTGGTCATAATGAGGTGTTAATTGTGTTTTATGTATCCATTGACATTCTTCAATAGAGTGATTTTTGTACTTAACTAAATATCGATGATATTGAGTACCTCTGCATGTACTAGTGACATCATTATCAATTATTTTCTCAGGAAGCAAGATTTCAGATTGTTCTTCAATTAAAGGAGGGTCATCAAGAAGTGGAGTGAGTGGTAAAGTTCCTTTAAATGGTTTAAGTAAACTAATATGAAAAGAGTTATGTGTATTCCAATGAGATGGTATATCTAATCTAAATGAATTATCATTATTTTTTTGTATAATGCAAAACGGTCCATAATAGCGTGGTGCAAGTTTAATTTTAGGATGTTGCAAAATATTTTTGAGATGTTTTTTAATGATACGCAACCACACAAGATAATTTTCCTTGAATTCCTTAGCTAATCATTTTGTATTGAGATTACATGTGTATCGATCTTTAATTTTCTTAATATGCTCGTGAACATCATGAAGTACAAAAATGTGATCTTGAGCAATAGAATCAACCATCGGAATGTCGGTTTGTGTGAGTGACATCGGAGTGGGAAGATTTTTGCCATAAACAATTTCAAAAGGTGCATGACCAGTAGTGGTGTGTGTGGTGTTATTGTAAGAAACTTGAAGCAATGGCAACTTTTCATCCCAGTTAGTGGGACTATCGGAATAAATCAAGAATAGTACTATTTGTAGCCTCACTTTGTCCATTACTTTCGGGATGAAATGCAGAGCTAGAATCTATTTTAGAACCAAAATGTTGAATCAAGGCAACCCAAAAATGATTACAAAATCTAACATCACAATCAGATAACATTACTTTAGGAAATCCATGATGTGGAAAAATTCATTTGAAAAATTTTGCAGCCTGAGGTGTAAACAAAGTTTTTCTACATGGAATGAAATATGCATATTTACTAAACCTATCAACAATTGTCCAAATCATATCATTCTGTGATGAAGTGATGGGAAGACGTGATAAAATCCATAGAAATTTGTTCCCATGGTTTGTTCGGAATGGGAGGTGGCATTAATAATCCAAATGGTATACATATACATATACATATACATATACATATACATATACATATACATATACATATACATATACATATACATATACATATACATATACATATACATATACATATACATATACATATACATATACATATACATATACATATACATATACATATACATATACATATACATATACATATACATATACATATACATATACATATACATATACATATACATATACATATACATATACATATACATATACATATACATATACATATACATATACATATACATATACATATACATATACATATACATATACATATACATATACATATACATATACATATACATATACATATACATATACATATACATATACATATACATATACATATACATATACATATACATATACATATACATACACACACACATACACACACACAAATAAGCTCTTCTCTACTCAAGCAAGCTCTCCTAAAAAATGAGCTCTTTAGCTCTTTTTATAGATTCTAGACTAGTTTTGATCGGTTTCACATCTAGTGACTGGCATAGTTAAGACATAGGTTCTATGTGCTATTTGGAAGGGTAGACGGTGTCTAAATTTAACCAAAATTGGTACGCTCATTCTACCTAAGCTCCTCAAGCTCAAGGACTCCTCAGCTTGCACAAAATGGAGCTATATTTTACAAAAGGGGTTTTTCTTTGTTACATATGGTACAAAAGTGATGAAAATCATTGTTGGAGGTTTTTGAAAAGTATTTGAAACATATTTGTTTGAAAAATGTTCCGACAGACTCCCTTCTTCTTCGTTATGCTCTATCTTTACATGCTTCCTCGACGTCTATGCCTCTGGCTACTTCCAACACCCCCTCCCTCTCGCTTCTGTCGTCCTCGACAGAACCTTGTTGTGGGGTCTGTCGGATATAATTCTATAGTAGTTCCTGAGCGAGGGTGTGTTCTGAAATGCAGATACCTCGAGCAAGATCAGCTTCAAGCTTCTCCCAATCGATGGGCTGAGGTTCCTCTGGTGGCGGGAGTCTGTAATGTGAGGAGTATACCAGTTGTTCACAGGCAAACAATTGCAGTAGATGTGTAGGCCTGCTGGTGAACACTTCTAAGTGATACTCCCAAAAACTGGTTGTGAACATTTCTTCAAAGGTCTGCTTATAGCACGCCGGTAAGTACTTGATTCGACAATGCCAGGCATGACACACCCGGAGCGATGGTGTCGTGGTCATGGCATATGCTAGATCTTGGTTGCCATGCTCAAAACCTGGGGTGTTCACATGTGGTGCCTTTATGCGACAGAAGACTTTGAATACCATCTGCATCATGTCAAAGATTTTGACAGTCATATGCGCTCCTACATCGTCCATATGTTTTGAGCGGGAGAGCCAATGGTGAATCATTGCCATCATGTATCCAACGGTTGGTGGTCCTGTGGGTGGGCTGAAATAAGGGTAATTGAGCCAATCCTGGCATTGCTTGTTGTTTTGTACTTTAATGGCAAATGCCTTCCAGGAGCGGCGATGTGGCATGGGTCCCCAGCATGGGTTGTACTTCAAGTGGAGAGGTGCCTTGACCCAAGTACTCATCGTCTCTGGATATTCTTGTAATAAATCCTTGCGGCAATCTGGTTGATATATTTCTCCTCACTGCGCATCTACTGGCAAATCGTCAGGCTCAAACTGAGTTGCGTGGGAGGGTTTCTTGCATGTTTCTTTTTCTATGGCCAGCTGATATTTTGCCATTAACATAAAATAACGCTTGTATTGTAGCTCATGCCCAGATATGTATCTGCGAGGGGCCAAGTGAGCAAAATACGGAGGCTGTAAAATTCTTTCTTCTATCATTGCCATTGCGTGTAACTGCGCCTCTACCCGTGCTGAGTGAGTTCGGCCAAGGTCTTCAATCGTCTTCATCCATGCGGGAGTAGGAAGTTCAAAAGTCGTCTGGCCTCCGATCGTGACTCGTCCACCTAGGATGGGTTGGGGTTCATATGCTTCTTCAAAAGTTTCCTCCACCGGAATAGTCACTGTTTCTTCCTCTGCTGGTAGTTCTGGTGGGGAGTCTGGCCTGGGAGGGGCTTCATCTACTGCTATCTTTGATTGAAGAGTTAATACCTGGGCCCATAATGCATTGAGTTCCTCTAGGATCTGAGGAGAAGGGTCCGCAGGAGCTGGTGGTCCTTGCTCTATAGGTGCTCTTAATTGGAGCAATTTCATTGGTACGCGAATGTATTGACCAGGTTTAGTTAGTAAGCAAACTCTACAGGGGTCAAACTGCGGTAACAGCTTCCTCTGCAAATATCTTAATGCTTCGTTAGATTCCACTGATTTAACAAGTTCCCTGAAGCCTTTGATGTATACTTCTTCGAAGCCTCCTGTGACGAGTTCCTGTTCTATAAGTGCCTGGCTTTCTTCCTCAGATAACTTCTTACGCGCCCAAACTTTTTCCATTGTGCGATATAACTTCTTGATTGCCAAGGTGTATGCCGCTGCTTCAAATGTTTCGTCTTCGTGCGTGCTGGTGTCACCTTGGGTGTCGGTTTGCTGTCCTTGTTCATCTGTCTGCACATTCTCTTGGGAGTCATGAGTGTCCTGGCTAGCTTCATCATCGCCCTCGTCATCATCTATTTCTGTTCTTTCTTCTTCTGAGCTGGATACTACTTGTCCTTGTTGTTGATCCGGGGGAGTGGTCAGGTAGCTTGGACGTTCATATTCTTGAGAAAAAAGTTGTCCTTCTGAAAACTGAAATTCACTTGAAAACACATCCTGCATCTCGAAATCGAATGTTGTGTCCGTTGGTTCTGCTTCCAAGTTGGGTATCGGAAAAGAAAATGCTTCTGCACCAATAGTGGTGGGAACTTCTGCTGCTGTGGTGGTAGGTTCCTGAACTGATGTTGGTTGTGAGGTAATCGCACTAGTAGTGCCTTCTCTAATGATAGGTCATGATAATCGTATGCGAATAGGTTGTACAGTCACAGGGGCTTTCGTCGGAGACTGTTCTGGAAAGGGTTGTGGTGACGGTGATTCCGGAACTTGTAGGCATGGAATGGTTCCTCTCATGCGCTTTCCTGCTCGTCCTTTGCTAGCCTTCCTAGCTTTCTTTGTTGTCCCTTTGAATGCCTTCAACTCCTCACTTGTCATTGCACGCTCGATTGGCAAGTCGTATGCTAAACACATATATACAAATTCTCGTAAGAGCATAGCATCCATGGATTACCTTTTTTCTTTCCCATCTGTGCTGTGCTAAATATAGCTGATCAATGAACCAGCTTGCCAGATCCACTGTTTGTGGTCCAATGCATGCTAAATACAGTCCAAACCAAATGCGTTTGTTGGGCATGGTGAACCGATCCTGAGCTGGGAATGCGAAGTGTTGCATACATATCCGTAATGGTTTTGATAGCTCAAGTGTAATCGCTGAAATGTCTTCCCACTTGATGACATCTCCACGTTTCATAGGCTCTGGAATCAGCCTTTCTCGCTCTATTGGAGTGTGCGGTCCATGTATATTGATTGAAGCTCTAATCAAATCTTTTCTCAAATAAAACCTTTTGAATGGGGGGTCATTCACCAAGGATGGCAAAATGAATGTGCTCTGTAATTCCTTGTTCTCCGAAGTTGTCAAAGTGGTTACTAGATAATAGCATCTGTAGAAATCTGGTTTAGGTAATGGATCACTGAAGTATTCAGTGAAGCCAGCTCTCACCCAAACATGATTTAAGTCTTCTGTGTTCTGTAATGCTTCAAACTCTCTTGAGAAAAACTGGTACTTGCCCCACGTACGGGTATCAAGGAAATCTACATCTGCCAATGGGCGTGCTAAACCTTGAAACCAATGAGAGTTGCGATGAAAATTTTCAGTATATCCCCTAGGAGGATCGTCAATTGGCATAGGTCCTGGAAATCCCTGAAATTCTGGTGGTTGAGCCGTAGGATGTGGTTGAGCTAGTAATTCACCAATATTTGCCATGGGTACACGGGGGCCAGCTTCAGATGGTCCTTTTGCCTGCATGATGAATGATGCGAGTGTGTAGCAGATCTGCTACAAAAGATTAACACATTAGTATGGAAATTAATCATGATCCCATTAAAGTGAGACCGCAATCCCTTTCCATAACCGATGTGTAGCCCGTGTAGCCGAGTGTTGTGATGTGGTTTATGGAATGATTGTTGCAAAACTAATGCAGGTCTCTAGACACCTATGCTTCAGATAATGCCTACATTTCTTGATGAGATGTTATTACAAGTGATGTTGGGTTATAGTGTGTGGATTTGTAGAAGGTTCAGTCATGAATGAGTTATTACAAGGGTAGCCTTTAGTCGGGATGGGAGTAATGTTAGAGAAAGGGGTCGGAGAAGACGTCTGGATACGTTTTGGTATCCACTTCCT
Source organism: Ceratopteris richardii (assembly GCA_020310875.1). Classification (NCBI taxonomy): domain Eukaryota; kingdom Viridiplantae; phylum Streptophyta; class Polypodiopsida; order Polypodiales; family Pteridaceae; genus Ceratopteris; species Ceratopteris richardii. The sequence continues at coordinate 83,744,006 of CM035428.1, read as the reverse complement.
AAGAGTTTCTGAGTGGGTGGAATGTTTTTGCTGAGGAACAAAAGGTGATATTGGATGTGGTGGTATTGAAGGGTGAAGAGATTTCTGAGGGGTATATATTACATGGCTTGAGGGTTGAGCTATAATACACTGTTTGGGTACCCAAATCTGCGTGGGTGTGGGTCGATTTGTAAGGTACTTCTTGGCAATCCAAATCTATCGATTGTGCATACTTGTAGAAGAAGGTCGAGGAGATGTCGGATACTGACTCTGCTTCTGCTTTAAGTTCTATTAATCCTTGTCTGGATCGCTGAGATCTTTTTGTGCATTTTGTCCCTTTGGCACCCATATTTGTCTCGTGCCTCTTGATTTGTGATATTGATACTGCTTTCTTCCTTGTGTCATCTGATATGGTTGTCGGTTTGGGTTCCTACGTTGTGGTTGACTCCTTTGCGGTTGAGGTCGGATGGACACTCTGCTTTGGAAAAGAAGGGAGGTCCAACACTTGCGAAACTTGCCCATTAGGAAGTGCTCCGTTTTGTACTATTAATCTAGGACAGTCCGTAGTAAGTGTGGAAGGATGGGCACTATAGGGTGTTTTGCCCATGTGGCTGTTGATGCAGTCCACCTGACCGCTGATGTAACCCACCTGACCTGCAATGGTCCCCATTTGTTCGCTGTTGGAAGACCGGGGGAAAATCTGTTCACATCCTTTTATCTGGCAATGATCCATCACCAAGCTTTCATGGGTTGACTTTGGAATGAGCATGCTTAGCCGAGGGATCTGACCAAAGATCTTCCGATCCTCCGTCGCGAGCGTTTCATAGGGTCGAGGGTTACATACCTCAGGCGGGGTGTTGTTAGGGAAGTCAAGCGGTATCACTCGTTACTGTTCTAAGGTTCCAATCTGTAAGGAGCCTTGTCTAAGCTTTAGGTCCACTGAGTGATTGTATAGCCAATCTTTAGGGGTTCTATCAGGTCCTCGTCATGGCACACTAGTAGCTTTGTTGTCATAATCACATCGTGTATGAGGATAGGAAGGTCCACCTCACCCATGCAAGGGGTTTCCATGCCTCTTAGCCCTATAAAGTATGCCTCAATTGGCCGCATTTCTATTCTTGAGTCTTTATAGTGGGACCATCTAATCGCACTAGTCGCAGCACCTGAATCAATTAAAGCCCTGAGCTCTTGGCAAGGGTTGTCGTGCTCTAGCCCGACTGTAATGAATGGTCTTCGATCCACTATGCTAGGATGAGGACTTGAATTTGCTTGACACATGGCCATGGGGTATCTGGGTGTTGTTTCCGGATGGTTATAATGTTCTCTCCCTAGTCCTTGTCTTCTTAACTTCATGCACTTAATGCGTTCTATAGCTTCTGCCTGAGCTTCAGCACGTATCCTATTTTCTTCCTCCTTACGCTTCTTTGCCAACCTGAGTCGTCTAAGCATATCCTCAGTAAGAGGTTCCTGATATAACTTGACTATACAGCCACTAATGTAATTAGGCATTATGTCTCCTTCTAAGGTGGCTAATTGTACTGCTCCACTTGTTGAGAGTCTGTTAATGATCATAGGTCCATAACCTCGCTTTTCCAGTTTCTGTGCGTGTTGTTTCAACGTATATACTAGGACTAAATCTCCTTCTTTTAAGCCTTTATCTTTCACATGCACATCAAAATATGCTTTCTATCGCTTCTTTGCTGCATAAATTCCTGCTGCTGCTTTCAGCTTAGTTTCTCATAATCGTTCCAAGTCCATTATTCTTGCGGATAATTCATGGCCGATCCACTGATGTTCTTGTGCAACCTTAAGGGTCGGTATCAAGAAGTCCAAAGGAAGCACAACATTCTGACCAAAAACCATATGAAAGGGATGTATTGAGTACGGTCTTGTAGGCCACTCGATATGCCCAAACAGCGTGGTGTAACTGTTTGTCCCAATCTGAATGTTTGTTGTTCATGAGTTTCATCATTACATTACAAAGGATCTTGTTAGTGCTTTCTGCTTGACCATTGGCCTGAGGATGATATGGTGCGGATTTCTTGTGAATCACCATAAAATCTTGTAACAAGTATTCAATGACTTGGTTTAGAAAATGAGTTCCTCGATCGCTCACTAACTTTATAGGCAATCCATATCTTGTAAAGATATTTTCAAATACAAATTTTGCAGTCGTGTGTGCATCATTCTTTTTTGTGGCTTTTGCCTCTACCCATTTGGTAAGAAATTAGTTGCAACAATAATATATTCAGCATGTGTACCTTTTGCAGGGGGGTTAATGGGTCCTACAAAGTCTATACCTGTTGAGAGAAGTATGGGCACCCAAGGACTGAGGAGACAAGGAAGCCAGCGGAGAGAGTCAGAGCAAGGCGAAGGATTAAGTAGAAAAAGCAGTCGACGCAGATCTGGCAGATAGGCCTTCAAAATTTTCCAAAACAACATCTTTATAACAGTGATTTTTATCACTAACCATCATTGTAAATATCATTTCATATTTTTGTAGCTCCATTTTGTGCAAGCCAAGGAGTCCCTTGAGCTTGAGGAGCTTTAGAAGTACCTACATATCAATTTTCATATTTTTTAGACTTCGTTTAAGCCCTCAAATAGGCCCTGGGACCTAATTTTTATCTAGGCCGGACACTAGGTCTGGACAGGGCCAAAACCTAGTCAAAAACTATAAATAGAGCTAGAGAGCTCATTTTTTAGGGTAGCTTGTAAGTGATTTTAACTTGTAAGAGCTTTTTGAAAGTAATCTAAGAACTCCATTGCTTCTCACTCTTTGTCTTGCTGTGTGTGCGCGTGTGTGTATGTGTGTGCATGTTAGTGTGCTTCTCACTCATGCACTTGTGCCTTGACTTGCTCGAGGTTATCATACCATCCTCACGTCCTCCCAGATTGACATTAAAGGAGGTGCTACTCATCACTGAGCTACACCAAATTTTGGCGCCATTGCCGGGGATCGAGCTTTGAGGACGAGCGTGTGATGGTAAGACGTAGAGTTGTGACGTTGGCGTTGTAGGTAATTTCTTTACTTTTCCTTACTTTTCTCATCCTTACTTCATCATCATCATCACCATCATCATCCCCATCATCTTCCACCTCCATCTCCATCATCGCAAAAAATTCAGTTTTTTTGACTATATCTCCTTCCCCCTTTCATTTCCCTCATTTCAAGTGTGAGAGAGAGCGAGAGAGCGATCTTGTGTGCACTGTTTTTGCATGTTTTTGAGTTTGCTTGCAGGTATTGGCCATCCCATCATCTCCAGCACGTCGCGCAGGTACGGAAATGTGCAGAATTGTCTCTGTGTCGCAAGCTTCTGTCCATCGCGATTGACAGAAAATTTCATCTATTGGTAAAATTAAGTGCACCACAGTAGACTAGAGACATTGCACATCACAAATCCATAAAAATTTTTGGAAAATTTGCATTTCTTCAGTCCATCGCGATTGATAGCATCAATCGCAATTGACACTATCCATCGCGACGGACAGCCAGTCCATCGCGACTGACAGACCCCGACGGACACGTGTCCATCGCGACGGACATCCCTGTCCATCCCGACTGACAGAAAAATCGCGATTGACAGCCCTTTTCGTCGAGATTCTTGACCATTGTGACATACAGATGCCGGATCAACACATAAACACGGAAAAACCCGAAAATTCCAGTCCATCGCGACTGACAGCAGTCCATCGCGACTAACAGCCTCTGTCCATCGCGACCGACACCCCTTGTCCATCGCGATTGACACCTATCAATCGTGATTGACACGTGTCCATCGCGACTAACAGGCCAAGATGGACAGCCCTGTCCATCGCGATTGACAGCCCAGTCGATCGCGATTGACAGCCAATTTCGGCCAATTTTTTAGGGTTTTTTAATGTGAGGATTTTGGCTAACTTTGGGCATGAACATTTCACTCTAGAGCACATAAGGAGGCCATAATAAAATAACTTGAGAAGTCCTGTTTGCCTGATAGCCTGTTTGAACCCTGTTTTAATCCCTGAAGCCTGAACTGACATAACTTTCTCATACGAAATCCGTTTGCTGTGATTCTTGTTTTGTTGGGAAGCTCGTGAGGAGTACACACACACAACTAAGCTCTTCTCTACTCAAGCAAGCTCTCCTAAAAAATGAGCTCTTTAGCTCTTTTTATAGATTCTAGACTAGTTTTGATCGGTTTCACATCTAGTGACTGGCATAGTTAAGACATAGGTTCTATGTGCTATTTGGAAGGGTAGACGGTGTCTAAATTTAACCAAAATTGGTACGCTCATTCTACCTAAGCTCCTCAAGCTCAAGGACTCCTCAGCTTGCACAAAATGGAGCTATATTTTACAAAAGGGGTTTTTCTTTGTTACATATGGTACAAAAGTGATGAAAATCACTGTTGGAGGTTTTTGAAAAGTATTTGAAACATATTTGTTTGAAAAATGTTCCGACAGACTCCCTTCTTCTTCGTTATGCTCTATCTTTACATGCTTCCTCGACGTCTATGCCTCTGGCTACTTCCAACACCCCCCTCCCTCTCGCTTCTGTCGTCCTCGACAGAACCTTGTTGTGGAGTCTGTCGGATATAATTCTATAGTAGTTCCTGAGCGAGGGTGTGTTCTGAAATGCGGATACCTCGGGCAAGATCAGCTTCAAGCTTCTCCCAATCGATGCGCTGAGGTTCCTCTCGTGGCGGGAGTTTGTAATGTGTGGAGTACACCAGTTGTTCACAGGCAAACAATTGGAGTAGATGTGTAGGCCTGCTGGTGAACACTTCTAAGTGATACTCCCAAAAACCGGTTGTGAACATTTCTTCAAAGGTCTGCTTATAGCACGCCGGTAAGTACTTGATCCGACAATGCCAGGCATAACACACCCGGAGCGATGGTGTCGTGGTCATGGCATATGCTAGATCTTGGTTGCCATGCTCAAAACCTAGGGTGTTCACATGTGGTGCCTTTATGCGACAGAAGACTTTGAATACCATCTGCATCATGTCAAAGATTTTGACAGTCATATGCGCTACTACATCGTCCATATGTTTTGAGTGGGAGAGCCAATGGTGAATCATTGCCATCATGTATCCAACGGTTGGTGGTCCTGTGGGTGGGCTGAAATAAGGGTAATTGAGCCAATCCTGGCATTGCTTGTTGTTTTGTACTTTAATGGCAAATGCCTTCCAGGAGCGGCGATGTGGCATGGGTCCCCAGCATGGGTTGTACTTCAAGTGGAGAGGTGCCTTGACCCAAGTACTCATCGTCTCTGGATATTCTTGTAATAAATCCTTGCGGCAATGTGGTTGATATATTTCTCCTCACTGCGCATCTAGTGGCAAATCGTCAGGCTCAAACTGAGTTGCATGGGAGGGTTTCTTGCATGTTTCTTTTTCTATGGCCAGCTGATATTTTGCCATTAACATAAAATAACGCTTGTATTGTAGCTCATGCCCAGATATGTATCTGCGAGGGGCCAAGTGAGCAAAATAAGGAGGCTGTAAAATTCTTTCTTCTATCATTGCCATTGCGTGTAACTGCGCCTCTACCCGTGCTGAGTGAGTTCGGCCAAGGTCTTCAATCGTCTTCATCCATGCGGGAGTAGGAAGTTCAAAAGTCGTCTGGCCTCCGATCGTGACTCGTCCACCTAGGATGGGTTGGGGTTCATATGCTTCTTCAAAAGTTTCCTCCACCAGAATAGTCACTGTTTCTTCCTCTGCTGGTAGTTCCGGTGGGGAGTCTGGCCTGGGAGGGGCTTCGTCTACTGCTATCTTTGATTGAAGAGTTAATACCTGGGCCCATAATGCATTGAGTTCCTCTAGGATCTGAGGAGAAGGGTCCGCAGGAGCTGGTGGTCCTTGCTCTATAGGTGCTCTTAATTGGAGCAATTTCATTGGTACGCGAATGTATTGACCAGGTTTAGTTAGTAAGCAAACTCTACAGGGGTCAAACTGCGGTAACGGCTTCCTCTGCAAATATCTTAATGCTTCGTTAGATTCCACTGATTTAACAAGTTCCTTGAAGCCTTTGATGTATACTTCTTCGAAGCCTCCTGTGACGAGTTCCTGTTCTATAAGTGCCTGGCTTTCTTCCTCAGATAACTTCTTATGCACCCAAACTTTTTCCATTGTGCGATATAACTTCTTGATTGCCAAGGTGTATGCCGCTGCTTCAAATGTTTCGTCTTCGTGCGTGCTTGTGTCACCTTGGGTGTCGGTTTGCTGTCCTTGTTCATCTGTCTGCACATTTTCTTGGGAGTCATGAGTGTCCTGGCTAGCTTCATCATCGCCCTCGTCATCATCTATTTCTGTTCTTTCTTCTTCTGAGCTGGATACTACTTGTCCTTGTTGTTGATCCGGGGGAGTGGTCAAGTAGCTTGGACGTTCATATTCTTGAGAAAAAAGTTGTCCTTCTGAAAACTAAAATTCACTTGAAAACACATCCTGCATCTCGAAATCGAATGTTGTGTCCGTTGGTTCTGCTTCCAAGTTGGGTATCGGAAAAGAAAATGCTTCTGCACCAATAGTGGTGGGAACTTCTGCTGCTGTGGTGGTAGGTTCCTGCACTGATGTTGGTTGTGAGGTAATCGCACTAGTAGTGCCTTCTGTAATGATAGGTCATGATAATCGTATGCGAATAGGTTGTACAGTCACAGGGGCTTCCGTCGGAGACTGTTCTGGAAAGGGTTGTGGTGACGGTGATTCCGGAACTTGTAGGCATGGAATGGTTCCTCTCATGCGCTTTCCTGCTCGTCCTTTGCTAGCCTTCCTAGCTTTCTTTGTTGTCCCTTTGAATGCCTTCAACTCCTCACTTGTCATTGCACGCTCGATTGGCAAGTCGTATGCTAAACACATATATACAAATTCTCGTAAGAGCATAGCATCCATGGATTACCTTTTTTCTTTCCCATCTGTGCTGTGCTAAATATAGCTGATCAATGAACCAGCTTGCCAGATCCACTGTTTGTGGTCCAATGCATGCTAAATACCGTCCAAACCAAATGCGTTTGTTGGGCATGGTGAACCGATCCTGAGCTGGGAATGCGAAGTGTTGCATACATATCCGTAATGGTTTTGATAGCTCAAGTGTAATCGCTGAAATGTCTTCCCACTTGATGACATCTCCACGTTTCATAGGCTCTGGAATCAGCCTTTCTCGCTCTATTGGAGTGTGCGGTCCATGTATATTGATTGCAGCTCTAATCAAATCTTTTCTCAAATAAAACCTTTTGAATGGGGGTTCATTCACCAAGGATGGCAAAATGAATGTGCTCTGTAATTCCTTGTTCTCCGAAGTTGTCAAAGTGGTTACTAGATAATAACATCTGTAGAAATCTGGTTTAGGTAATGGATCACTGAAGTATTCAGTGAAGCCAGCTCTCACCCAAACATGATTTAAGTCTTCTGTGTTCTGTAATGCTTCAAACTCTCTTGAGAAAAACTGGTACTTGCCCCACGTACGGGTATCAAGGAAATCTACATCTGCCAATGGGCGTGCTAAACCTTGAAACCAATGAGAGTTGCGATGAAATTTTTCACTATATCCCCTAGGAGGATCGTCAATTGGCATAGGTCTTGGAAATCCCTGAAATTCTGGTGGTTGAGCCGAGGATGTGGTTCAGCTAGTAATTCACCAATATTTGCCATGGGTACACGGGGGCCAGCTTCAGATGGTCCTTTTGCCTGCATGATGAATGATGCGAGTGTGTAGCAGATCTGCTACAAAAGATTAACACATTAGTATGGAAATTAATCATGATCCCATTAAAGTGAGACCGCAATCCCTTTCCATAACCGATGTGTAGCCCGTGTAGCCGAGTGTTGTGATGTGGTTTATGGAATGATTGTTGCAAAACTAATGCAGGTCTCTAGACACCTATGCTTCAGATAATGCCTACATTTCTTTATGAGATGTTATTACAAGTGATGTTGGGTTATAGTGTGTGGATTTGTAGAAGGTTCAGTCATGAATGAGTTATTACAAGGGTAGTCTTTAGTCGGGATGGGAGTAATGTTAGAGAAAGGGGTCGGAGAAGACGTCTGGATACGTTTTGGTATCCACTTCCTAAGAGTTTCTGAGTGGGTGGAATGTTTTTGCTGAGGAACAAAAGGTGATATTGGATGTGGTGGTATTGAAGGGTGAAGAGATTTATGAGGGGTATATATTACATGGCTTGAGGGTTGAGCTATAATACACTGTTTGGGTACCCAAATCTGCGTGGGTGTGGGTCGATTTGTAAGGTACTTCTTGGCAATCCAAATCTATCGATTGTGCATACTTGTAGAAGAAGGTCGAGGAGATGTCGGATACTGACTCTGCTTCTGCTTTAAGTTCTATTAATCCTTGTCTGGATCGCTGAGATATTTTTGTGCATTTTGTCCTTTTGGCACCCATATTTGTCTCGTGCCTCTTGATTTGTGATATTGATACTGCTTTCATTCTTGTGTCATCTGATATGGTTGTCGGTTTGGGTTCCTACGTTGTGGTTGACTCCTTTGCGGTTGAGGTCGGATGGACACTCTGCTTTGGAAAAGAAGGGAGGTCCAACACTTGCGAAACTTGCCCATTAGGAAGTGCTCCGTTTTGTACTATTAATCTAGGACAGTCCGTAGTAAGTGTGGAAGGATGGGCACTATAGGGTGTTTTGCCCATGTGGCTGTTAATGCAGTCCACCTGACCGCTGATGTAACCCACCTGACCTGCAATGGTCCCCATTTGTTCGCTGTTGGAAGACCGGGGGAAAATCTGTTCACATCCTTTTATCTGGCAATGATCCATCACCAAGCTTTCATGGGTTGACTTTGGAATGAGCATGCTTAGCCGAGGGATCTGACCAAAGATCTTCCGGTCCTCCGTCGCGAGCGTTTCATAGGGTCGAGGGTTACATACCTCAGGCGGGGTGTTGTTAGGGAAGTCAAGCGGTATCACTCGTTACTGTTCTAAGGTTCCAATCTGTAAGGAGCCTTGTCTAAGCTTTAGGTCCACTGAGTGATTGTATAGCCAATCTTTAGGGGTTCTATCAGGTCCTCGTCATGGCACACTAGTAGCTTTGTTGTCATAATCACATCGTGTATGAGGATAGGAAGGTCCACCTCACCCATGCAAGGGGTTTCCATGCCTCTTAGCCCTATGAGGTATGCCTCAATTGGCCGCATTTCTATTCTTGAGTCTTTATAGTGGGACCATCTAATCGCACTAGTCGCAGCACCTGAATCAATTAAAGCCCTGAGCTCTTGGCAAGGGTTGTCGTGCTCTAGCCCGACTGTAATGAATGGTCTTCGATCCACTATGCTAGGATGAGGACTTGAATTTGCTTGACACATGGCCATGGGGTATCTGGGTGTTGTTTCCGGATGGTTATAATGTTCTCTCCCTAGTCCTTGTCTTCTTAACTTTATGCACTTAATGCATTCTATAGCTTCTGCCTGAGCTTCAGCACATATCCTATTTTCTTCCTCCTTACGCTTCTTTGCCAACCTGAGTCGTCTAAGCATATCCTCAGTAAGAGGTTCCTGATATAACTTGACTATACAGCCACTAATGTAATTAGGCATTATGTCTCCTTCTAAGGTGGCTAATTGTACTGCTCCACTTGTTGAGAGTCTGTTAATGATCATAGGTCCATAACCTCGCTTTTCCTGTTTCTGTGCGTGTTGTTTCAACGTATATACTAGGACTAAATCTCCTTCTTTTAAGCCTTTATCTTTCACATGCACATCAAAATATGCTTTCTGTCGTTTCTTTGCTGCATAAATTCCTGCTGCTGCTTTCAGCTTAGTTTCTCATAATCGTTCCAAGTCCATTATTCTTGCTGATAATTCATGGCCGATCCACTGATGTTCTTGTGCAACCTTAAGGGTCGGTATCAAGAAGTCCAAAGGAAGCACAACATTCTGACCAAAAACCATATGAAAGGGATGTATTGAGTACGGTCTTGTAGGCCACTCGATATGCCCAAACTGCGTGGTGTAACTATTTGTCCCAATCTGAATGTTTGTTGTTCATGAGTTTCATCATTACATTACAAAGGATCTTGTTAGTGCTTTCTGCTTGACCATTGGCCTGAGGATGATATGGTGCGGATTTCTTGTGAATCACCATAAAATCTTGTAACAAATATTCAATGACTTGGTTTAGAAAATGAGTTCCTCGATCGCTCACTAACTTTATAGGCAATCCATACCTTGTAAAGATATTTTCAAATACAAATTTTGCAGTCGTGTGTGCATCATTCTTTTTTGTGGCTTTTGCCTCTACCCATTTGGTAAGAAATTAGTCACAACAATAATATATTCTGCATGTGTACCTTTTGCAGGGGGGTTAATGGGTCCTACAAAGTCTATACCTGTTGAGAGCAGTATGGGCACCCAAGGACTGAGGAGACAAGGAAGTCAGCAGAGAGAGTTAGAGCAAGGCGAAGGATTAAGTAGAAAAAGAAGTCGACGCAGATCTGGCAGATAGGCCTTCAAAATTTTCCAAAACAACATCTTTATAACAGTGATTTTTATCACTAACCATCATTGTAAATATCATTTCATATTTTTGTAGCTCCATTTTGTGCAAGCCAAGGAGTCCCTTGAGCTTGAGGAGCTTTAGAAGTACCTACATATCAATTTTCGTATTTTTTAGACTCCGTTTAAGCCCTCAAATAGGCCCTGGAACCTAATTTCTATCTAGGCCGGACACTAGGTCTGGACAGGGCCAAAACCTAGTCAAAAACTATAAATAGAGCTAGAGAGCTCATTTTTTAGGGTAGCTTGTAAGTGATTTGAACTTGTAAGAGCTTTTTGAAAGTAATCTAAGAACTCCATTGCTTCTCACTCTTTGTCTTGTTGTGTGTGCGCGTGTGTGTATGTGTGTGCATGTTAGTGTGCTTCTCACTCATGCACTTGTGCCTTGACTTGCTCGAGGTCATCATACCATCCTCACGTCTTCCCGGATTGACATTAAAGGAGGTGCTACTCATCACTGAGCTACACCAAATTTTGGCGCCATTGCCGGGGATCGAGCTTTGAGGACGAGCGTGTGATGGTAAGACGTAGAGTTGTGACGTTGGCGTTGTAGGTAATTTCTTTACTTTTCCTTACTTTTCTCATCCTTACTTCATCATCATCATCACCATCATCATCCCCATCATCATCCCCATCATCTTCCACCTCCATCTCCATCATCGCAAAAATTTCAGTTTTTTTGACTATATCTCCTTCCCCCTTTCATTTCCCTCATTTCAAGTGTGAGAGAGAGCGAGAGAGCGATCTTGTGTGCACTGTTTTTGCATGTTTTTGAGTTTGCTTGCAGGTATTGGCCATCCCATCATCTCCAGCACGTCGCGCAGGTACGGAAATGTGCAGAATTGTCTCTGTGTCGCAAGCTTCTGTCCATCGCGATTGACAGAAAATTTCATCTATTGGTAAAATTAAGTGCACCACAGTAGACTAGAGACATTGCATATCACAAATCCATAAAAAGTTTTGGAAAATTTGCATTTTTTCAGTCCATCGCGATTGATAGCATCAATCGCAATTGACACTATCCATCGCGATGGACAGCCAGTCCATGGCGACTCACAGACCCCAACGGACACGTGTCCATCACGACGGACATCCCTGTCCATCGCGACTGACAGAAAAATTGCGATTGACAGCCCTTTTTGTCGAGATTCTTGACCATTGCGACATACAGATGCCTGATCAACACATAAACACGGAAAAACCCAAAAATTCCAGTCCATCGCGACTGACAGCAGTCCATCGCGACTGACAGCAGTCCATCGCGACTGACAGCAGTCCATCGCGACTGACAGCCTCTGTCCATCGCGACCGACACCCCTTGTCCATTGCGATTGACACCTATCAATCGCGATTGACACGTGTCCATCACGACTGACAGGCCACGATGGACAGCCCTGTCCATCGCGATTGACAGCCCAATCGATCGCGATTGACAGCCAATTTCGGCCAATTTTTTAGGGTTTTTTAATGTGAGGATTTTGGCTAACTTTGGGCATGAACATTTCACTCTAGAGCACATAAGGAGGCCATAAGAAAATAACTTGAGAAGTCCTGTTTGCCTGATAGCCTGTTTGAACCCTGTTTTAATCCCTGAAGCCTGAACTGACATAACTTTCTCATACGAAATCCGTTTGCTGTGATTCTTGTTTTGTTGGGAAGCTCGTGAGGAGTACACACACATAACTAAGCTCTTCTCTACTCAAGCAAGCTCTCCTAAAAAATGAGCTCTTTAGCTCTTTTTATAGATTCTAGACTAGTTTTGATCGGTTTCACATCTAGTGACTGGCATAGTTAAGACATAGGTTCTATGTGCTATTTGGAAGGGTAGACGGTGTCTAAATTTAACCAAAATTGGTACGCTCATTCTACCTAAGCTCCTCAAGCTCAAGGACTCCTCAGCTTGCACAAAATGGAGCTATATTTTACAAAGGGGGTTTTTCTTTGTTACATATGGTACAAAAGTGATGAAAATCACTGTTGGAGGTTTTTGAAAAGTATTTGAAACATATTTGTTTGAAAAATGTTCCGACAGACTCCTTTCTTCTTCGTTATGCTCTATCTTTACATGCTTCCTCGACGTCTATGCCTCTGGCTACTTCCAACACCCCCCTCCCTCTCGCTTTTGTCGTCCTCGACAGAACCTTGTTGTGGGGTCTGTCGGATATAATTCTATAGTAGTTCCTGAGCGAGGGTGTGTTCTGAAGTGCGGATACCTCGGGTGTAGCTCAAGCGTAAGCACCACCTCCTTTACTTGTCAATCCGCGGAGACGTGAGGACCGGTATGAAGACCATGAGCAAGTGAAGGCACAAGTGCGTGAGTGAAAGCACACAAACATGCACACACATACACACACACGCGCACAAGGTAAGATCAAAGAGAGGAACAATGGAAGGATTTTCTATTACTAGAGAAATCTATTACAAAACTGAAATCTACAAGAAGCTCTCCTAAAAAATGAGCTCTCTAGCTCTTTTTATATTTTTTGGACTAGTTTTGGCCCTGTCCAGACCTAGTGTCCGGCCTAGTTAAAAATTAGGTTCCAGGGCTTATTTGAGGGCTCAAACGAAGTCTAAAAATTATGAAAATTGGTACGATGGTACTTCTAATACTCCTCAAGCTCGAGGACTCCTCAGCTTGAACAAAATGGAGTTACTAAAAATAGATAATGGTATTTACAATGGTTTTTAGTGATGAAAATCACTATTTTTGTAGGGGATTCTTCTGAAAATTTGACATACACTTCTTGGAGCTCCCTACTTGCTCCCTTTCCTTGTGTGTCCACCTTTTGATGTGCTTCCATGCTTTGTCCTTGACTTTGAGCTTCAACACTCCCCCCCCTCTCGAGTCTGTCGTCCCTGACAGACCCTTGTTGTAGTGGTTGTTCCATGTAGTGCTTTGAGAGGTAGTGTCCATTCTGTATGAACAAGAGCCGTCTAACTTCCAAATTTGGCAACGTTGGTTGTCCGGTTCTTCATTTGTCACTGCAAGCCTTTGCAAGTCATAGTCCCTTGGTATGTGCTTCTTTCGTGGATTCCGCATGAATGCGTCGTTGTGAGCTTTCAAAGATTGTGAGTTGCTCAAAAGAGGTTATCAAGATTGAGTTGGAGCAACTGCTAGCTTCGAATTGCTTCCTAGGTATTGATGTTGCCCCCAGGATGTCCTCTAGCTCTTCTAAAGATGATGCTCAGAGTAGTCATGCCAAGTACTCATAACCCATAGTGAATGATGGGTAAGTGTGTTAGTGCATGGGTTGAAAAAATTATGTGCCTTGTGCACGGCCTTGTAATGTAGCCCTATGCATGCTTACTTGGAAAATGCATTGGAAGAAGTATGGTGCAAAAATTTGGGGTCTTGAGCTAAGTGCTCAAGGGTATGCTGATGAAGAGGTTTCCTACTCTATCATGGTTATAATGTGGTCTAAGTAGAAGATTCTTACCATAAGGAAAGGTCAGTCGATGCGGATCTCTTCGTGTTGTACACCTTTCATCGTGATGGACCATTGGTTGGTTTATCATTGTCGATGAATGCCCTGGTTGATGGTCCACCTAAGCATGACTCATTCATGTTCCATAAGCCAAACCTGGGAACAAGCTCTCTCCCGCTTTTCTTTCTCCTTTTCTCTTTTTTTTTTTTTTTTTTTTTTTTTTTTTTTTAAAGGAGGAACAGGATATCACAAAACAAGAACACAAAAGTTAGTATCAATAGAACTATTTGACATATGTCAATGTGCTCTTGTGCTTGGGATTCTCAAGTGTGTCTATGCACAGCCATGTAATGTGGCCCTATATGAGTGCATACTTTGGAAATGCATGACCTAAATGGTGCAAAAGACAAGGTTGTGCAAGGAGCACATGGTTGTCGCTCATCGAGGCTTGATGTCACTTGCAGATGTTGATGCCATCTTTGTTGGAGGTATCCATTGTATCTCGAGATGACAATTGATCATTCCTCCTTATAGGGATCCATTTGAGAACGGTCTGTGACTGGGTAGTGATCACCTTTGGCCGCTTCATGTTTGAATGATTTCGTGAGGGTTTGATCCATCGTGGTTGGCTCTTTGCTTTGGTGGATGCTACCAGTACTTTCGTCTTCCAAACTCTTATCCTTGCAGAAGAGGTTCTTTGATCTTTGTTGGAGCTCTGTGCTTGATTCAGTCCTTTACCTCGCCTTGGTGTCTTTGTTGTGCAGGTTGTTGCCTTGAAGTCCCCCCCTGGATTTTTTCTGAGGTTAGGCTTGATTGCTTGGGATCCTTGGATTGGAAGTGGTCTTTCTTGAGGATAAGTCATGGTAGGCGTAGACCATAGATTTTGAAGTCGAGTGTGAGGGGACTGATTTTGTGCAAGGGCTTTCTTTGGTACCCATATCATAGTGCGATTTGGTTGGGCTCTAAGTAATTTCTTGGCCACCCAAATTTGTTTGACATTATCAAGAAAATGTGATTTCTGTTTCTTGATGTAAGGGTCTTTTGAGCCTTCTATGTGAGTTTTTTGAGAAAACTCATGTTTACATGGGGAATGCAACAAGGGTTGATCTTCTATACATACATCAGGCTTATGCAAGGGATCAATGGGTTGTGTGGTTTGAGATTGATCTAGAGATTCATCGAGACATTTATCCTTATTACACATAGAATCTCTAGGGGTACAAATGGGTGATGGATTGTCATAATTCACCCTAGAATCGACATCCTTTTCCACATCAGTGATACAAAGCATTGGTTGATCATCTCCTTCTTGACCATCTGAGTGTACATCCCTGCTTATGGCTTCATGAGGGGAATCCAAATTTACAGGAAGAGAGGGTCCTTCCACGTCCCCCAAACACTTGGAGTCCTCCATTTCTCCATTCTCTAAGGTTTCCTGTGATTTACTCAAAGAAGGATTAGATTCAAAAACATGAGTAGAAAGAAAAATTTTTTCATGAAAAGCACACTCTGTGAAAAGATGCTTTTGCCCCCAATTATCATAAGGTGGATAGTCATTAGGATTTTCCATAGACATATATGTACAAGCACGGATAATAGGTGGAGAAGGCACCTCAAATTCTTGATGATTTTGTGTAATGAACCTTTGGGTGCCAATGATCAAGTCTTCATCTATACAATCCATGACTAAGAATGTTTCCGAAAATTGCATATCATCCACCATAACAGGCAACACAACTTGACCCATGCATTCATAATGTTCATCATCCATGAGGATAGAAGAATGAGTTGTTGGTTGAATGTTTTCACAAATAATGGTCAATAAGTCAATATGAATCAAATTCCACTCACAATGAGGAGTGATATATGCCCTCAATCTTCTACAGTCATATCCTATTCTTATATGCACAAAAGTATTGTGATATTCTCTTGTTGCAAATATGGATCCCACCCCCCTAGTCATTTCCTCCGTTTCCTTGACTCCTTGCAATTTTTCTCTAGATGTTTCACCCTCATGAGAAATTATTTCATGCACTTCATGTTTATCTCTCTTCTCTTTTCCCACCTTAGCCCCTTTTCTTCTATCTTTTGTTTTTTTCTTTCCCATGACACAATTTTTTCTCCCCCTTGGTATTGCTCAAAAATCCTTGGGAGCCCCCTTGGTTTCCTAGTCCCACTTGAGGCCCAACTTCAAATTATCCTATCTCAAAATCAACGCGTTATTCTTGAAAAAAAACAGTTGAGGTCGTGTAGGATTTGAAACAAGCTTTCCAACGAGCTATAGAGCTCAAAAAATGGACTTTGGATGAAAAAGTTATGCCAATTCAGGTTCTTGGGGGTCAAAACAGGCAAACAGGACCTTTGGAGAAAATCGCGATTTTGTGAACTTTCAGAGAATCGCGATTTTGTGAACTTTCAGAGAATCGCGATTTTGTGAACTTTCAGAGAATCGCGATTTTGTGAACTTTCAGAGAATCGCGATTTTGTGAACTCAGAAAATCGCGATGTTGAGCACAAAATCGTGTTTCTGAAAATCGCGATGTTGAGCACAAAATCGGGTTTTTGAAAATCGCGATTTTGACTCAGAGAATCGTGATTTACAAAATCGTGTTTTTTTCACAAAATTGTGTTTTCTCAGAATCGTGTTTTTGGCATGAAAATCGCGATGTTGAGCACAGAATCGTGTTTTAGAGAATCGTGTTTTTTGACATGAAAATCGCGATTTTGAGCACAGAATCGTATTTTTTGAAAATCGCGATTTTGACTCAGAGAATCGTGATTCACAAAATCGTGTTTTTTTCACAAAATCGTGTTTTCTCAGAATCGTGTTTTCTCAGAATCGTGTTTTTGGCATGAAAATCGCGATGTTGAGCACAGAATCGTGTTTTAGAGAATCGTGTTTTTTGACATGAAAATCGCGATTTTGAGCACAGAATCGTATTTTTTGAAAATCGCGATTTTGACTCAGAGAATCGTGATTCACAAAATCGTGTTTTTTGCTGAAAATCGTGATTTGTGAGAATCGCGATTTTGAGTCCGCTGAAAATCGTATTTTCTCAGAATCGTGTTTTTGGCATGAAAATCGCGATGTTGAGCACAAAATCGTGTTTTTGAAAATCGCGATTTTGAGCAAAAATTCGTGTTTTCACAGAATCGCCTTTTTTTTTTCACAAAATTGTGTTTTTGCAGAATCGTATTTTTGGCATGAAAATCGCGATTTTGAGCACAGAATCGTGTTTTTTTAAAAAATCGCGATTTTGAGCAGAGAATCGTGTTTTTATAGAATCGCTTTTTTCCCAAAATCGTGTTTTTACTGAAAATCGTGATTTTTTGAGAATCGCGATTTTGAGTAGGGAATCGTGTTTTCTCAAAATCGTGTTTTTTTGCTGAAAATCGTGATTTGTGAAAATCGCGATTTTGAGCACAATCACAGAATCGCGATTCTGAGAATGACCACAGAATCGTGATTTTTCAGTCAACTTTTAGGCGGGACAACTGAAAATCGTGATTTTTCAAAAAATTTTGAATTTTCACAGAATCGCGATTTTCATCACAGAATCGCGTTTTTTGGCGGGAAATTCAAATTTCTGAGCGCCGGCTATGGCGAGCTCCGTATGAGCAGAAAATCATGAAAAAAACACAGCGCTTGCTCTCCCTTGCTTCTCCTAACTCCTTCCCACACAATAATGCATGAAAAATGGTATGAAGATGGTGAAAATGCACTAAAAAACAAGAATTTTCTATGAAGAAGAAGATGGAAGAAGGTGGAGATGATGATGATGATGAAGAAGAAGAGGAAAAAACAGAAAAGGAACTGAAATGACAGTTTTTTTACCTTCCAACGTCGCAAATCTACGATCTTACCATCACAACGCTCGTCCTCGAAGCTCTCTCCCCGGCAACGGCGCCAAAATTTGGTGTAGCTCAAGCGTAAGCACCACCTCCTTTACTTGTCAATCCGCAGAGACGTGAGGACCGGTATGAAGACCACGAGCAAGTGAAGGCACAAGTGCGTGAGTGAAAGCACACAAACATGCACACACATACACACACACGCGCACAAGGTAAGATCAAAGAGAGGAACAATGGAAGGATTTTCTATTACTAGAGAAATCTATTACAAAACTGAAATCTACAAGAAGCTCTCCTCAAAAATGAGCTCTCTAGCTCTTTTTATAGTTTTTGGACTAGTTTTGGCCCTGTCCAGACCTAGTGTCCGGCCTAGTTAAAAATTAGGTTCCAGGGCTTATTTGAGGGCTCAAACGAAGTCTAAAAATTATGAAAATTGGTACGATGGTACTTCTAATACTCCTCAAGCTCGAGGACTCCTCGGCTTGAACAAAATGGAGTTACTAAAAATAGATAATGGTATTTACAATGGTTTTTAGTGATGAAAATCACTATTTTTGTAGGGGATTCTTCTGAAAATTTGACATACACTTCTTGGAGCTCCCTACTTGCTCCCTTTCCTTGTGTGTCCACCTTTTGATGTGCTTCCATGCTTTGTCCTTGACTTTGAGCTTCAACATCGGGCAAGATCAGCTTCAAGCTTCTCCCAATCGATGGGCTGAGGTTCCTCTGGTGGCGGGAGTCTGTAATGTGTGGAGTACACCAGTTGTTCACAGGCAAACAATTGCAGTAGATGTGTAGGCCTGCTGGTGAACACTTCTAAGTGATACTCCCAAAAACCGGTTGTGAACATTTCTTCAAAGGTCTGCTTATAGCACGCCGGTAAGTACTTGATTCGACAATGCCAGGCATAACACACCCGGAGCGATGGTGTCGTGGTCATGGCATATGCTAGATCTTGGTTGCCATGCTCAAAACCTGGGGTGTTCACATGTGGTGCCTTTATGCGACAGAAGACTTTGAATACCATCTGCATCATGTCAAAGATTTTGACAGTCATATGCGCTGCTACATCGTCCATATGTTTTGAGCGGGAGAGCCAATGGTGAATCATTGCCATCATGTATCCAACGGTTGGTGGTCCTGTGGGTGGGCTGAAATAAGGGTAATTGAGCCAATCCTGGCATTGCTTGTTGTTTTGTACTTTAATGGCAAATGCCTTCCAGGAGCGGCGATGTGGCATGGGTCCCCAGCATGGGTTGTACTTCAAGTGGAGAGGTGCCTTGACCCAAGTACTCATCGTCTCTGGATATTCTTGTAATAAATCCTTGGGCCAATCTGGTTGATATATTTCTCCTCACTGCGCATCTAGTGGCAAATCGTCAGGCTCAAACTGAGTTGCGTGGGAGGGTTTCTTGCATGTTTCTTTTTCTATGGCCAGCTGATATTTTGCCATTAACATAAAATAACGCTTGTATTGTAGCTCATGCCCAGATATGTATCTACGAGGGGCCAAGTGAGCAAAATAAGGAGGCTGTAAAATTCTTTCTTCTATCATTGCCATTGCGTGTAACTGTGCCTCTACCCGTGCTGAGTGAGTTTGGCCAAGGTCTTCAATCGTCTTCATCCATGCGGGAGTAGGAAGTTCAAAAGTCGTCTGGCCTCCGATCGTGACTCGTCCACCTAGGATGGGTTGGGGTTCATATGCTTCTTCAAAAGTTTCCTCCACCGGAATAGTCACTGTTTCTTCCTCTGCTGGTAGTTCCGGTGGGGAGTCTGGCCTGGGAGGGGCTTCATCTACTGCTATCTTTGATTGAAGAGTTAATACCTGGGCCCATAATGCATTGAGTTCCCCTAGGATCTGAGGAGAAGGGTCCGTAGGAGCTGGTGGTCCTTGCTCTATAGGTGCTCTTAATTGGAGCAATTTCATTGGTACGCGAATGTATTGACCAGGTTTAGTTAGTAAGCAAACTCTACAGGGGTCAAACTGCGGTAACGGCTTCCTCTGCAAATATCTTAATGCTTTGTTAGATTCCACTGATTTAACAAGTTCCCTGAAGCCTTTGATGTATACTTCTTCGAAGCCTCCTGTGACGAGTTCCTATTCTATAAGTGCCTGGCTTTCTTCCTCAGATAACTTCTTACGCGCCCAAACTTTTTCCATTGTGCGATATAACTTCTTGATTGCCAAGGTGTATGCCGCTGCTTCAAATGTTTCGTCTTCGTGCGTGCTGGTGTCACCTTGGGTGTCGGTTTGCTGTCCTTGTTCATCTGTCTGCACATTCTCTTGGGAGTCATGAGTGTCCTGGCTAGCTTCATCATCGCCCTCGTCATCATCTATTTCTGTTCTTTCTTCTTCTGAGCTGGATACTATTTGTCCTTGTTGTTGATCCGGGGGAGTGGTCAGGTAGCTTGGACGTTCATATTCTTGAGAAAAAAGTTGTCCTTCTGAAAACTGAAATTCACTTGAAAACACATCCTGCATCTCGAAATCGAATGTTGTGTCCGTTGGTTCTGCTTCCAAGTTGGGTATCAGAAAAGAAAATGCTTCTGCACCAATAGTGGTGGGAACTTCTGCTGCTGTGGTGGTAGGTTCCTGAACTGATGTTGGTTGTGATGTAATCGCACTAGTAGTGCCTTCTGTAATGATAGGTCATGATAATCATATGCGAATAGGTTGTACAGTCACAGGGGCTTCCGTCGGAGACTGTTCTGGAAAGGGTTGTGGTGACGGTGATTCGGGAACTTGTAGGCATGGAATGGTTCCTCTCATGCGCTTTCCTGCTCGTCCTTTGCTAGCCTTCCTAGCTTTCTTTGTTGTCCCTTTGAATGCCTTCAACTCCTCACTTGTCATTGCACGCTCGATTGTCAAGTCGTATGCTAAACACATATATACAAATTCTCGTAAGAGCGCAGCATCCATGGATTACCTTTTTTCTTTCCCATCTGTGCTGTGCTAAATATAGCTGATCAATGAACCAGCTTGCCAGATCCACTGTTTGTGGTCTAATGCATGCTAAATACAGTCCAAACCAAATGCGTTTGTTGGGCATGGTGAATCGATCCTGAGCTGGGAATGCGAAGTGTTGCATACATATCCGTAATGGTTTTGATAGCTCAAGTGTAATCGCTGAAATGTCTTCCCACTTGATGACATCTCCACGTTTCATAGGCTCTGGAATCAGCCTTTCTCGCTCTATTGGAGTGTGCGGTCCATGTATATTGATTGCAGCTCTAATCAAATCTTTTCTCAAATAAAACCTTTTGAATGGGGGGTCATTCACCAAGGATGGCAAAATGAATGTGCTCTGTAATTCCTTGTTCTCCGAAGTTGTCAAAGTGGTTACTAGATAATAGCATCTGTAGAAATCTGGTTTAGGTAATGGATCACTGAAGTATTCAGTGAAGCCAGCTCTCACCCAAACATGATTTAAGTCTTCTGTGTTCTGTAATGCTTCAAACTCTCTTGAGAAAAACTGGTACTTGCCCCACGTACGGGTATCAAGGAAATCTACATCTGCCAATGGGCCTGCTAAACCTTGAAACCAATGAGAGTTGCGATGAAATTTTTCAGTATATCCCCTAGGAGGATCGTCAATTGGCATAGGTCCTGGAAATCCCTGAAATTCTGGTGGTTGAGCGGTAGGATGTGGTTCAGCTAGTAATTCACCAATATTTGCCATGGGTACACGGGGGCCAGCTTCAGATGGTCCTTTTGCCTGCATGATGAATGATGCGAGTGTGTAGCAGATCTGCTACAAAAGATTAACACATTAGTATGGAAATTAATCATGATCCCATTAAAGTGAGACCGCAATCCCTTTCCATAACCGATGTGTAGCCCGTGTAGCCGAGTGTTGTGATGTGGTTTATGGAATGATTGTTGCAAAACTAATGCAGGTCTCTAGACACCTATGCTTCAGATAATGCCTACATTTCTTGATGAGATGTTATTACAAGTGATGTTGGGTTATAGTGTGTGGATTTGTAGAAGGTTCAGTCATGAATGAGTTATTACAAGGGTAGTCTTTAGTCGGGATGGGAGTAATGTTAGAGAAAGGGGTCGGAGAAGACGTCTGGATACGTTTTGGTATCCACTTCCTAAGAGTTTCTGAGTGGGTGGAATGTTTTTGCTGAGGAACAAAAGGTGATATTGGATGTGGTGGTATTGAAGGGTGAAGAGATTTATGAGGGGTATATATTACATGGCTTGAGGGTTGAGCTATAATACACTGTTTGGGTACCCAAATCTGCGTGGGTGTGGGTCGATTTGTAAGGTACTTCTTGGCAATCCAAATCTATCGATTGTGCATACTTGTAGAAGAAGGTCGAGGAGATGTCGGATACTGACTCTGCTTCTGCTTTAAGTTCTATTAATCCTTGTCTGGATCGCTGAGATCTTTTTGTGCATTTTGTCCTTTTGGCACCCATATTTGTCTCGTGCCTCTTGATTTGTGATATTGATACTGCTTTCTTCCTTGTGTCATCTGATATGGTTGTCGGTTTGGGTTCCTACGTTGTGGTTGACTCCTTTGCGGTTGAGGTTGAGAGGTCGGATGGACACTCTGCTTTGGAAAAGAAGGGAGGTCCAACACTTGCGAAACTTGCCCATTAGGAAGTGCTCCGTTTTGTACTATTAATCTAGGACAGTCCGTAGTAAGTGTGGAAGGATGGGCACTATAGGGTGTTTTGCCCATGTGGCTGTTGATGCAGTCCACCTGACCGCTGATGTAACCCACCTGACCTGCAATGGTCCCCATTTGTTCGCTGTTGGAAGACTGGGGGAAAATCTGTTCACATCCTTTTATCTGGCAATGATCCATCACCAAGCTTTCATGGGTTGACTTTGGAATGAGCATGCTTAGCCGAGGGATCTGACCAAAGATCTTCCGGTCCTCCGTCGCGAGCGTTTCATAGGTTCGAGGGTTACATACCTCAGGCGGGGTGTTGTTAGGGAAGTCAAGCGGTATCACTCGTTACTGTTCTAAGGTTCCAATCTGTAAGGAGCCTTGTCTTAGCTTTAGGTCCACTGAGTGATTGTATAGCCAATCTTTAGGGGTTCTATCAGGTCCTCGTCATGGCACACTAGTAGCTTTGTTGTCATAATCACATCGTGTATGAGGATAGGAAGGTCCACCTCACCCATGCAAGGGGTTTCCATGCCTCTTAGCCCTATGAGGTATGCCTCAATTGGCCGCATTTCTATTCTTGAGTCTTTATAGTGGGACCATCTAATCGCACTAGTCGCAGCACCTGAATCAATTAAAGCCCTGAGCTCTTGGCAAGGGTTGTCGTGCTCTAGCCCGACTGTAATGAATGGTCTTCGATCCACTATGCTAGGATGAGGACTTGAATTTGCTTGACACATGGCCATGGGGTATCTGGGTGTTGTTTCCGGATGGTTATAATGTTCTCTCCCTAGTCCTTGTCTTCTTAACTTCATGCACTTAATGCGTTCTATAGCTTCTGCCTGAGCTTCAGCACGTATCCTATTTTCTTCCTCCTTACGCTTCTTTGCCAACCTGAGTCGTCTAAGCATATCCTCAGTAAGAGGTTCCTGATATAACTTGACTATACAGCCACTAATGTAATTAGGCATTATGTCTCCTTCTAAGGTGGCTAATTGTACTGCTCCACTTGTTGAGAGTCTGTTAATGATCATAGGTCCATAACCTCGCTTTTCCAGTTTCTGTGCGTGTTGTTTCAACGTATATACTAGGACTAAATCTCCTTCTTTTAAGCCTTTATCTTTCACATGCACATCAAAATATGCTTTCTGTCGCTTCTTTGCTGCATAAATTCCTGCTGCTTCTTTCAGCTTAGTTTCTCATAATCGTTCCAAGTCCATTATTCTTGCTGATAATTCATGGCCGATCCACTGATGTTCTTGTGCAACCTTAAGGGTCGGTATCAAGAAGTCCAAAGGAAGCACAACATTCTGACCAAAAACCATATGAAAGGGATGTATTGAGTACGGTCTTGTAGGCCACTCGATATGCCCAAACAACGTGGTGCAACTATTTGTCCCAATCTGAATGTTTGTTGTTCATGAGTTTCATCATTACATTACAAAGGATCTTGTTAGTGCTTTCTGCTTGACCATTGGCCTGAGGATGATATGGTGCGGATTTCTTGTGAATCACCATAAAATCTTGTAACAAATATTCAATGACTTGGTTTAGAAAATGAGTTCCTCGATCGCTCACTAACTTTATAGGCAATCCATATCTTGAAAAGATATTTTCAAATACAAATTTTGCAGTCGTGTGTGCATCATTCTTTTTTGTGGCTTTTGCCTCTACCCATTTGGTAAAAAATTAGTCGCAACAATAATATATTCAGCATGTGTACCTTTTGCAGGGGGGTTAATGGGTCCTACAAAGTCTATACCTGTTGAGAGCAGTATGGGCACCCAAGGACTGAGGAGACAAGGAAGCCAGCGGAGAGAGTTAGAGCAAGGCGAAGGATTAAGTAGAAAAAGCAGTCGACGCAGATCTGGCAGATAGGCCTTCAAAATTTTCCAAAACAACATCTTTATAACAGTGATTTTTATCACTAACCATCATTGTAAATATCATTTCATATTTTTGTAGCTCCATTTTGTGCAAGCCAAGGAGTCCCTTGAGCTTGAGGAGCTTTAGAAGTACCTACATATCAATTTTCGTATTTTTTAGACTCCGTTTAAGCCCTCAAATAGGCCCTGGAACCTAATTTTTATCTAGGCCGGACACTAGGTCTGGACAGGGCCAAAACCTAGTCAAAAACTATAAATAGAGCTAGAGAGCTCATTTTTTAGGGTAGCTTGTAAGTGATTTGAACTTGTAAGAGCTTTTTGAAAGTAATCTAAGAACTCCATAGCTTCTCACTCTTTGTCTTGCTGTGTGTGCGCGTGTGTGTATGTGTGTGCATGTTAGTGTGCTTCTCACTCATGCACTTGTGCCTTGACTTGCTCGAGGTCATCATACCATCCTCACGTCTTCCCGGATTGACATTAAAGGAGGTGCTACTCATCACTGAGCTACACCAAATTTTGGCGCCATTGCCGGGGATCGAGCTTTGAGGACGAGCGTGTGATGGTAAGACGTAGAGTTGTGACATTGGCGTTGTAGGTAATTTCTTTACTTTTCCTTACCTTTCTCATCCTTACTTCATCATCATCATCACCATCATCATCCCCATCATCTTCCACCTCCATCTCCATCATCGCAAAAATTTCAGTTTTTTTGACTATATCTCCTTCCCCCTTTCATTGCCCTCATTTCAAGTGTGAGAGAGAGCGAGAGAGCGATCTTGTGTGCACTGTTTTTGCATGTTTTTGAGTTTGCTTGTAGGTATTGGCCATCCCATCATCTCGAGCACGTCGTGCAGGTACGGAAATGTGGAGAATTGTCTCTGTGTCGCAAGCTTCTGTCCATCGCGATTGACAGAAAATTTCATCTATTGGTAAAATTAAGTGCACCACAGTAGACTAGAGACATTGCACATCACAAATCCATAAAAATTTTTGGAAAATTTGCATTTTTTCAGTCCATCGCGATTCATAGCATCAATCGCAATTGACACTATCCATCGCGACGGACAGCCAGTCCATCGCGACTGACAGACCCCGACGGACACGTGTCCATCGCGACGGACATCCCTGTCCATCGCGACTGACAGAAAAATCGCGATTGACAGCCCTTTTCGTCGAGATTCTTGACCATTGCGACATACAGATGCCCGATCAACACATAAACACGAAAAAACCCGAAAATTCCTGTCCATCGCGACTGACAGCAGTCCATCGCGACTGACAGCAGTCCATCGCGACTGACAGCAGTCCATCGCGACTGACAGCCTCTGTCCATCGCGACCGACACCCCTTGTCCATCGCGACTGACACCTATCAATCGCGATTGACACGTGTCCATCGCGACTGACAGGCCACGATGGACAGCCCTGTCCATCGCGATTGACAGCCCAGTCGATCGCGATTGACAGCCAATTTCGGCCAATTTTTTAGGGTTTTTTAATCTGAGGATTTTGGCTAACTTTGGGCATGAACATTTCACTCTAGAGCACATAAGGAGGACATAAGAAAATAACTTGAGAAGTCCTGTTTGCCTGATAGCCTGTTTGAACCCTGTTTTAATCCCTGAAGCCTGAACTGACATAACTTTCTCATACGAAATCCGTTTGCTGTGATTCTTGTTTTGTTGGGAAGCTCGTGAGGAGTACACACACACAACTAAGCTCTTCTCTACTCAAGCAAGCTCTCCTAAAAAATGAGCTCTTTAGCTCTTTTTATAGATTCTAGACTAGTTTTGATCGGTTTCACATCTAGTGACTGGCATAGTTAATACATAGGTTCTATGTGCTATTTGGAAGGGTAGACGGTGTCTAAATTTAACCAAAATTGGTACGCTCATTCTACCTAAGCTCCTCAAGCTCAAGGACTCCTCAGCTTGCACAAAATGGAGCTATATTTTACAAAAGGGGTTTTTCTTTGTTACATATGGTACAAAAGTGATGAAAATCACTGTTGGAGGTTTTTGAAAAGTATTTGAGACATATTTGTTTGAAAAATGTTCCGACAGACTCCCTTCTTCTTTGTTATGCTCTATCTTTACATGCTTCCTTGACGTCTATGCCTCTGGCTACTTCCAACACCCCCCTCCCTCTCGCTTCTGTCGTCCTCGACAGAACCTTGTTGTGGGGTCTGTCGGATATAATTCTATAGTAGTTCCTGAGCGAGGGTGTGTTCTGAAATGCGGATACCTCGGGCAAGATCAGCTTCAAGCTTCTCCCAATCGATGGGCTGAGGTTCCTCTGGTGGCGGGAGTTTGTAATGTGTGGAGTACACCAGTTGTTCACAGGCAAACAATTGCAGTAGATGTGTAGGCCTGCTGGTGAACACTTCTAAGTGATACTCCCAAAAACCGGTTGTGAACATTTCTTCAAAGGTCTGCTTATAGCAAGCCGGTAAGTACTTGATTCGACAATGTCAGGCATAACACACCCGGAGCGATGGTGTCGTGGTCATGGCATATGCTAGATCTTGGTTTCCATGCTCAAAACCTGGGGTGTTCACATGTGGTGCCTTTATGCGACAGAAGACTTTGAATACCATCTGCATCATGTCAAAGATTTTGACAGTCATATGCGCTGCTACATCGTCCATATGTTTTGAGCGGGAGAGCCAATGGTGAATCATTGCCATCATGTATCCAACGGTTGGTGGTCTTGTGGGTGGGCTGAAATAAGGGTAATTGAGCCAATCCTGGCATTGCTTGTTGTTTTGTACTTTAATGGCAAATGCCTTCCAGGAGCGGCGATGTGGCATGGGTCCCCAGCATGGGTTGTACTTCAAGTGGAGAGGTGCCTTGACCCAAGTACTCATCGTCTCTGGATATTCTTGTAATAAATCCTTGCGCCAATCTGGTTGATATATTTCTCCTCACTGCGCATCTAGTGGCAAATCATCAGGCTCAAACTGAGTTGCGTGGGAGGGTTTCTTGCATGTTTCTTTTTCTATGGCCAGCTGATATTTTACCATTAACATAAAATAACCCTTGTATTGTAGCTCATGCCCAGATATGTATCTGCGAGGGGCAAGGTGAGCAAAATAAGGAGGTTGTAAAATTCTTTCTTCTATCATTGCCATTGCGTGTAACTGCGCCTCTACCCGTGCTGAGTGAGTTCGGCCACGGTCTTCAATCGTCTTCATCCATGCGGGAGTAGGAAGTTCAAAAGTCGTCTGGCCTTCGATCGTGACTCATCCACCTAGGATGGGTTGGGGTTCATATGCTTCTTCAAAAGTTTCCTCCATCGGAATAGTCACTGTTTCTTCCTCTGCTGGTAGTTCCGGTGGGGAGTCTGGCCTGGGAGGGCTTCATCTACTGCTATCTTTGATTGAAGAGTTAATACCTGGGCCCATAATGCATTGAGTTCCTCTAGGATCTGAGGAGAAGGGTCCGCAGGAGCTGGTGGTCCTTGCTCTATAGGTGCTCTTAATTGGAGCAATTTCATTGGTACGCGAATGTATTGACCAGGTTTAGTTAGTAAGCAAACTCTACAGGGGTCAAACTGCGGTAACGGCTTCCTTTGCAAATATCTTAATGCTTCATTAGATTCCACTGATTTAACAAGTTCCCTGAAGCCTTTGATGTATACTTCTTCGAAGCCTTCTGTGACGAGTTCCTGTTCTATAAGTGCCTGGCTTTCTTCCTCAGATAACTTCTTACGCGCCCAAACTTTTTCCATTGTGCGATATAACTTCTTGATTGCCAAGGTGTATGCCGCTGCTTCAAATGTTTCGTCTTCGTGCGTGCTGGTGTCACCTTGGGTGTCGGTTTGCTGTCCTTGTTCATCTGTCTGCACATTCTCTTGGGAGTCATGAGTGTCCTGGCTAGCTTCATCATCGCCCTCGTCATCATCTATTTCTGTTCTTTCTTCTTCTGAGCTGGATACTACTTGTCCTTGTTGTTGATCCGGGGGAGTGGTCAGGTAGCTTGGACGTTCATATTCTTGAGAAAAAAGTTGTCCTTCTGAAAACTGAAATTCACTTGAAAACACATCCTGCATCTCGAAATCGAATGTTGTGTCCGTTGGTTCTGCTTCCAAGTTGGGTATCGGAAAAGAAAATGCTTCTGCACCAATAGTGGTGGGAACTTCTGCTGCTGTGGTGGTAGGTTCCTGAACTGATGTTGGTTGTGAGGTAATCGCACTAGTAGTGCCTTCTGTAATGATAGGTCATGATAATCGTATGCGAATAGGTTGTACAGTCACAGGGGCTTCCGTCGGAGACTGTTCTGGAAAGGGTTGTGGTGACGGTGATTCCGGAACTTGTAGGCATGGAATGGTTCCTCTCATGCGCTTTCCTCCTCGTCCTTTGCTAGCCTTCCTAGCTTTCTTTGTTGTCCCTTTGAATGCCTTCAACTCCTCACTTGTCATTGCACGCTCGATTGGCAAGTCGTATGCTAAACACATATATACAAATTCTCGTAAGAGCGCAGCATCCATGGATTACCTTTTTTCTTTCCCATCTGTGCTGTGCTAAATATAGCTGATCAATGAACCAGCTTGCCAGATCCACAGTTTGTGGTCCAATGCATGCTAAATACAGCCCAAACCAAATGCGTTTGTTGTGCATGGTGAATCGATCCTGAGCTGGGAATGCGAAGTGTTGCATACATATCCGTAGAGGTTTTGATAGCTCAAATGTAATCGCTGAAATGTCTTCCCACTTGATGACATCTCCACGTTTCATAGGCTCTGGAATCAGCCTTTCTCGCTCTATTGGAGTGTGCGGTCCATGTATATTGATTGCAGCTCTAATCAAATCTTTTCTCAAATAAAACCTTTTGAATGGGGGGTCATTCACCTAGGATGGCAAAATGAATGTGCTCTGTAATTCCTTGTTCTCCGAAGTTGTCAAAGTGGTTACTAGATAATAGCATCTGTAGAAATCTGGTTTAGGTAATGGATCACTGAAGTATTCAGTGAAGCCAGCTCTCACCCAAACATGATTTAAGTCTTCTGTGTTATGTAATGCTTGAAACTCTCTTGAGAAAAACTGGTACTTGCCCCACGTACGGGTACCAAGGAAATCTACATCTGCCAATGGGCCTGCTAAACCTTGAAACCAATGAGAGTTGCGATGAAATTTTTCAGTATATCCCCTAGGAGGATCGTCAATTGGCATAGGTCCTGGAAATCCCTGAAATTTTGGTGGTTGAGCCGTAGGATGTGGTTCAGCTAGTAATTCACCAATATTTGCCATGGGTACACGGGGGCCAGCTTCAGATGGTCCTTTTGCCTGCATGATGAATGATGCGAGTGTGTAGCAGATCTGCTACAAAAGATTAACACATTAGTATGGAAATTAATCATGATCCCATTAAAGTGAGACCGCAATCCCTTTCCATAACCGATGTGTAGCCCGTGTAGCCGAGTGTTGTGATGTGGTTTATGGAATGATTGTTGCAAAACTAATGCAGGTCTCTAGACACCTATGCTTCAGATAATGCCTACATTTCTTGATGAGATGTTATTACAAGTGATGTTGGGTTATAGTGTGTGGATTTGTAGAAGGTTCAGTCATGAATGAGTTATTACAAGGGTAGTCTTTAGTCGGGATGGGAGTAATGTTAGAGAAAGGGGTCGGAGAAGACGTCTGGATACGTTTTCGTATCCACTTCCTAAGAGTTTCTGAGTGGGTGGAATGTTTTTGCTGAGGAACAAAAGGTGATATTGGATGTGGTGGTATTGAAGGGTGAAGAGATTTCTGAGGGGTATATATTACATGGCTTGAGGGTTGAGCTATAATACACTGTTTGGGTACCCAAATCTGCGTGGGTGTGGGTCGATTTGTAAGGTACTTCTTGGAAATCCAAATCTATCGATTGTGCATACTTGTAGAAGAAGGTGGAGGAGATGTCGGATACTGACTCTGCTTCTACTTTAAGTTCTATTAATCCTTGTCTGGATGACTGAGATCTTTTTGTGCATTTTGTCCTTTTGGCACCCATATTTGTCTCGTGCCTCTTGATTTGTGATATTGATACTGCTTTCTTCCTTGTGTCATCTGATATGGTTGTCGGTTTGGGTTCCTACATTGTGGTTGACTCCTTTGCGGTTGAGGTTGAGAGGTCGGATGGACACTCTGCTTTGGAAAAGAAGGGAGGTCCAACACTTGCGAAACTTGCCCATTAGGAAGTGCTCCGTTTTGTACTATTAATCTAGGACAGTCCGTAGTAACTGTGGAAGGATGGCCACTATAGGGTGTTTTGCCCATGTGGCTCTTGATGCAGTCCACCTGACCGCTGATGTAACCCACCTGACCTGCAATGGTCCCCATTTGTTCGCTGTTGGAAGACCGGGGGAAAATCTGTTCACATCCTTTTATTTGGCAATGATCCATCACCAAGCTGTCATGGGTTGACTTTGGAATGAGCATGCTTAGCCGAGGGATCTGACCAAAGATCTTCCGGTCCTCCGTCGCGAGCGTTTCATAGGGTCGAGGGTTACATACCTGAGGCGGGGTGTTGTTAGGGAAGTCAAGCGGTATCACTCGTTACTGTTCTAAGGTTCCAATCTGTAAGGAGCCTTGTCTAAGCTTTAGGTCCACTGAGTGATTGTATAGCCAATCTTTAGGGGTTCTATCAGGTCCTCGTCATGGCACACTAGTAGCTTTGTTGTCATAATCACATCGTGTATGAGGATAGGGAGGTCCACCTCACCCATGCAAGGGGTTTCCATGCCTCTTAGCCCTATGAGGTATGCCTCAATTGGCCGCATTTCTATTCTTGAGTCTTTATAGTGGGACCATCTAATCGCACTAGTCGCAGCACCTGAATCAATTAAAGCCCTGAGCTCTTGGCAAGGGTTGTCGTGCTCTAGCCCGACTGTAATGAATGGTCTTCGATCCACTATGCTAGGATGAGGACTTGAATTTGCTTGACACATGGCCATGGGGTATCTGGGTGTTGTTTTCGGATGGTTATAATGTTCTCTCCCTAGTCCTTGTCTTCTTAACTTCATGCACTTAATGCGTTCTATAGCTTCTGCCTGAGCTTCAGCATGTATCCTATTTTCTTCCTCCTTACGCTTCTTTGCCAACCTGAGTCGTCTAAGCATATCCTCAGTAAGACGTTCCTGATATAACTTGACTATATAGCCACTAATGTAATTAGGCATTATGTCTCCTTCTAAGGTGGCTAATTGTACTGCTCCACTTGTTGAGAGTCTGTTAATGATCATAGGTCCATAACCTCGCTTTTCCAGTTTCTGTGCGTGTTGTTTCAACGTATATACTAGGACTAAATCTCCTTCTTTTAAGCCTTTATCTTTCACATGCACATCAAAATATGCTTTCTCTCGCTTCTTTGCTGCATAAATTCCTGCTGCTTCTTTCAGCTTAGTTTCTCATAATCGTTCCAAGTCCATTATTCTTGCTGATAATTCATGGCCGATCCACTGATGTTCTTGTGCAACCTTAAGGGTCGGTATCAAGAAGTCCAAAGGAAGCACAACATTCTGACCAAAAACCATATGAAAGGGATGTATTGAGTACGGTCTTGTAGGCCACTCGATATGCCCAAACAACGTGGTGTAACTATTTGTCCCAATCTGAATGTTTGTTGTTCATGAGTTTCATCATTACATTACAAAGGATCTTGTTAGTGCTTTCTGCTTGACCATTGGCCTGAGGATGATATGGTGCGGATTTCTTGTGAATCACCATAAAATCTTGTAACAAATATTCAATGACTTGGTTTAGAAAATGAGTTCCTCGATCGCTCACTAACTTTATAGGCAATCCATATCTTGTAAAGATATTTTCAAATACAAATTTTGCAGTCGTGTGTGCATCATTCTTTTTTGTGGCTTTTGCCTCTACCCATTTGGTAAGAAATTAATCGCAACAATAATATATTCAGCATGTGTACCTTTTGCAGGGGGGTTAATGGGTCCTACAAAGTCTATACCTGTTGAGAGCAGTATGGGCACCCAAGGACTGAGGAGACAAGGAAGCCAGCGGAGAGAGTCAGAGCAAGGCGAAGGATTAAGTAGAAAAAGCAGTGGACGCAGATCTGGCAGATAGGCCTTCAAAATTTTCCAAAACAACATCTTTATAACAGTGATTTTTATCACTAACCATCATTGTAAATATCATTTCATATTTTTGTAGCTCCATTTTGTGCAAGCCAAGGAGTCCCTTGAGCTTGAGGAGCTTTAGAAGTACCTACATATCAATTTTCGTATTTTTTAGACTCCGTTTAAGCCCTCAAATAGGCCCTGGAACCTAATTTTTATCTAGGCCGGACACTAGGTCTGGACAGGGCCAAAACCTAGTCAAAAACTATAAATAGAGCTAGAGAGCTCATTTTTTAGGGTAGCTTGTAAGTGATTTGAACTTGTAAGAGCTTTTTGAAAGTAATCTAAGAACTCCATTGCTTCTCACTCTTTGTCTTGCTGTGTGTGCGCGTGTGTGTATGTGTGTGCATGTTAGTGTGCTTCTCACTCATGCACTTGTGCCTTGACTTGCTCGAGGTCATCATACCATCCTCACGTCTTCCCGGATTGACATTAAAGGAGGTGCTACTCATCACTGAGCTACACCAAATTTTGGCGCCATTGCCGGGGATCGAGCTTTGAGGACGAGCGTGTGATGGTAAGACGTAGAGTTGTGACGTTGGCGTTGTAGGTAATTTCTTTACTTTTCCTTACTTTTCTCATCCTTACTTCATCATCATCATCACCATCATCATCCCCATCATCATCCCCATCATCTTCCACCTCCATCTCCATCATCGCAAAAATTTCAGTTTTTTTGACTATATCTCCTTCCCCCTTTCATTTCCCTCATTTCAAGTGTGAGAGAGAGCGAGAGAGCGATCTTGTGTGCACTGTTTTTGCATGTTTTTGAGTTTGCTTGCAGGTATTGGCCATCCCATCATCTCCACCACGTCGCGCAGGTACGGAAATGTGCAGAATTGTCTCTGTGTCGCAAGCTTCTGTCCATCGCGATTGACAGAAAATTTCATCTATTGGTAAAATTAAGTGCACCACAGTAGACTAGAGACATTGCACATCACAAATCCATAAAAATTTTTGGAAAATTTGCATTTTTTCAGTCCATCGCGATTGATAGCATCAATCGCAATTGACACTATCCATCGCGACGAACAACCAGTCCATCGCGACTGACAGACCCCGACGGACACGTGTCCACCGCGACGGACATCCCTGTCCATCGCGACTGACAGAAAAATCGCGATTGACAGCCCTTTTCGTCGAGATTCTTGACCATTGCGACATACAGATGCCCGATCAACACATAAACACGGAAAAACTCGAAAATTCCAGTCCATCGCGACTGACAGCAGTCCATCGCGACTGACAGCAGTCCATCGCGACTGACAGCCTCTGTCCATCGCGACCGACACCCCTTGTCCATCGCGATTGACACCTATCAATCGCGATTGACACGTGTCCATCGCGACTGACTGGCCACGATGGACAGCCCTGTCCATCGCGATTGACAGCCCAGTCGATCGCGATTGACAGCCAATTTCGGCCAATTTTTTAGGGTTTTTTAATCTGAGGATTTTGGCTAACTTTGGGCATGAACATTTCACTCTAGAGCACATAAGGAGGCCATAAGAAAATAACTTGAGAAGTCCTGTTTGCCTGATAGCCTGTTTGAACCCTGTTTTAATCCCTGAAGCCTGAACTGACATAACTTTCTCATACGAAATCCGTTTGCTGTGATTCTTGTTTTGTTGGGAAGCTCGTGAGGAGTACACACACACAACTAAGCTCTTCTCTACTCAAGCAAGCTCTCCTAAAAAATGAGCTCTTTAGCTCTTTTTATAGATTCTAGACTAGTTTTGATCGGTTTCACATCTAGTGACTCGCATAGTTAAGACATAGGTTCTATGTGCTATTTGGAAGGGTAGACGGTGTCTAAATTTAACCAAAATTGGTACGCTCATTCTACCTAAGCTCCTCAAGCTCAAGGACTCCTCAGCTTGCACAAAATGGAGCTATATTTTACAAAAGGGGTTTTTCTTTGTTACATATGGTACAAAAGTGATGAAAATCACTGTTGGAGGTTTTTGAAAAGTATTTGAAACATATTTGTTTGAAAAATGTTCCAACAGACTCCTTTCTTCTTCGTTATGCTCTATCTTTACATGCTTCCTCGACGTCTATGCCTCTGGCTACTTCCAACACCCCCCTCCCTCTCGCTTCTGTCGTCCTCGACAGAACCTTGTTGTGGGGTCTGTCGGATATAATTCTATAGTAGTTCCTGAGCGAGGGTGTGTTCTGAAATGCGGATACCTCGGGCAAGATCAGCTTCAAGCTTCTCCCAATCGATGGGCTGAGGTTCCTCTGGTGGCGGGAGTCTGTAATGTGTGGAGTACACCAGTTGTTCACAGGCAAACAATTGCAGTAGATGTGTAGGCCTGCTGGTGAACACTTCTAAGTGATACTCCCAAAAACCGGTTGTGAACATTTCTTCAAAGGTCTGCTTATAGCACGCCGGTAAGTACTTGATTCGACAATGCCAGGCATAACACACCCGAAGCAATGGTGTCGTGGTCATGGCATATGCTAGATCTTGGTTGCCATGCTCAAAACCTGGGGTGTTCACATGTGGTGCCTTTATGCGACAGAAGACTTTGAATACCATCTGCATCATGTCAAAGATTTTGACAGTCATATGCGCTGCTACATCGTCCATATGTTTTGAGCGGGAGAGCCAATGGTGAATCATTGCCATCATGTATCCAACGGTTGGTGGTCCTGTGGATGGGCTGAAATAAGGGTAATTGAGCCAATCCTGGCATTGCTTGTTGTTTTGTACTTTAATGGCAAATGCCTTCCAGGAGCGGCGATGTGGCATGGGTCCCCAGCATGGGTTGTACTTCAAGTGGAGAGGTGCTGTAGCTCAAGCGTAAGCACCACCTCCTTTACTTGTCAATCCACGGAGACGTGAGGACCGGTATGAAGACCACGAGCAAGTGAAGGCACAAGTGCGTGAGTGAAAGCACACAAACATGCACACACATACACACACACGCGCACAAAGTAAGATCAAAGAGAGGAACAATGGAAAGCTTAGATTGCAAAAGAGTTCTCTTACAAAAGTTCTATTCTCTAACAAGCTAACCTCAAAAATGAGTTCTCTAGCTCTTTTTATAGTTTTTTGACTAGTTTTGGCCCTGTCCAGACCTAGTGTCCGGCCTAGTTAAAAATTAGGTCCCAGGGCTTATTTGAGGGCTCAAACGAAGTCTAAAAATTATGAAAATTGGTACGATGGTACTTCTAATACTCCTCAAGCTCGAGGACTGCTCGGCTTGAACAAAATGGAGTTACTAAAAATAGATAATGGTATTTACAATGGTTTTTAGTGATGAAAATCACTATTTTTGTAGGGGATTCTTCTGAAAATTTGACATACACTTCTTGGAGCTCCCTACTTGCTCCCTTTCCTTGTGTGTCCACCTTTTGATGTGCTTCCATGCTTTGTCCTTGACTTTGAGCTTCAACACTCCCCCCCCTCTCGAGTCTGTCGTCCCTGAGAGACCCTTGTTGGAAGGGCTGTTCCATGTAGTGCTTTGAGAGGTGGTGTCCATCCGTTGTATGAGCTGGTTCCTTGGATTCCAGCAAGAATGTGTCGTTGTGAGCGTTCAAAACTGCAAGTTGCTCAAAAGAGGTTGTCAAGAGTGATTTGGAGCAACTACTGGCTTCAATTTGCTTCCGAGATCTGGATGTTGTTCCCATAACGTCCGCTAGCTCTTCCAAAGATGATGTTGAGAGCAGTCATGCCAACTACTCATAACCCATAATGAATGAAGGGTAAGTGTGTTCGTGCCTGGGTTGAAAAAAGTATGTGCCTTGTGCACGGCCTTGTAATGTAGCCCTACGCATGCTTACTTGGAAAATGCATTGGAAGAGCATGGTGCAAAAATTGCGGGTCTTGAGCTAAGTGCTCAAGGGTATGCTGACGAAGAGGTTTCCCAAACTATCATGGTTGTGGTCCAAGTAGAAGATTCTTACCATAAGGAAAGGTCAGTCGATGCGGATCTCTTCGTGTTGTACACCTTTCATCATGATGGACCATTGGTTGGTTTATCATTGTCGCTGGATGCCCTGGTTGATGGTCCACCTAAGCATGACTCATTCATGTTCCATAAGCCAAATCTAGGAACAAGCTCTCTCTCTCTCTCTCTCTCTTTTTTTTTTTTTTGCAAAGAATAGCACAAAACAAGAACACAAAAGTTAGTATCAATAGACATATTTGACCTATGTCAATGTGCTCTTGTGCTTGGGATTCTCAAGTGTGTCTATGCACGGCCGTGTAATGTGGCCCTATATTAATGCATACTTTGGAAATGCATGACCTAAATGGTGCAGAAGACAGGGTTGTGCAAGGAGCACATGGTTGTCGCTCGTTCGAGGCTTTCGATGTTATTTGTGGATGTTGATGCCGACCTTGGTGGAGGTATCCATTGAGTCTCGAACTGATGTAATCCTCCTTATTGGAGTCCATTTTAGAACATCATGTGGCACTGTAGAGGTCACTTCAGGCGTCTTTCTCTTTGGATGCTTTCTGAACTGTGGTATCCAGTGTGGTTGACGCTTTGGTTCGGTGGAGGCTACTTGCACTTTTGGCTTCCAAACCCATATCCTTTTTGCATGTCTTCCTACTAAGGTTGAAGAGCTGATTTGATCTTCCTTTGGTCTCTGTACGTGGTTCTTACCCTTTTCTCTTTTTGGCTTCTTCGTTGAAACCTTTTGCATGTGGGAGAACAAAGGTTGTTGTGGATGTAGGAGCTTCTTAGGTACCCACATCTGTAATTGCCCTTGTTGAGCTGCAGCTAACTTCTTAGGCACCCAAACTTGTTGGATACCTTGTGATTGAGCTTGTCTGAGCTGTTTCCTTCGTCTTCTGGCCTGGTTGGTTTGCATGGATGGAATTTGTGGGGCCAAGGTTGGTGGTTGCTCTCCTTTGCGTACCCATATCTGTTTCATGCTCGGAACAGCTTTTTTATCGAGTGGTGTCTTTCTATTTGATGTAGCAGTTGTCGTGGACGGTTGTGTTTGCTTGTGTGGTGGACGCACTACGGTGGCTACTTGATTCGTTGGAGAAGAAGAAAGATCCACCCGCCTTCGAACCTGGTCTTCCACGATTGACTCCTTCTGTATCATAGAGCTTCTGACACATACAACATCTTCTTTCATATGATTAGTCTTGGAAGAACTAAGAGAGTGTGTGGTGCCATGATTTAGGAGCATGCAGTTCTCTAATTCTAATGTAATGCATTGTTCATGTACCCAAACTTGAAGAATTTGACTTCTTAGGTTTAAGTTAACTGCATGGTCATAGATCCAATCTTGACCTAAGACAAGTGGTTCTGTAAGGTTCTCATCTTGACATACTAGCGGTTTGACTTTCATTGGAACATCTTGAAGGTAGATGGGAAGTTCCACCTCGCCCAAACAAGGGGTTTCCACACCTCCCAATCCTATGAGATAAGCTTCTATGGGATTGATGTTCAACCCCAAGTCTTGGCAGTAGGAAAGTCTAACTGCACTACTTGCTGCGCCTGAGTCGATCAATGCTTGCACCGTCCTTGCACCCTTCCCTTGTCCTATCTCTATGGTCACAAAGGGTCTTCGGTCAATGACCTGAGAAGTCGCTATGCCTAACTTTTGACACATATCCATGTGATATTTTGGGGCTTTTGAGTTGACTTCTAGGCCTAATCGCCTTAACTTATTTCGCCTAATACGCTCTCTGGCCTCTACCTGTGCTTCTTCTCTCACTCTTAACTCTTCATCTTTTCGCTTCTTAGCAGTGTTGAGTCTCATTAGCATATCCTCAGTAAGAGGTTCTTGATATAGCTTGACTCTACAGCCACTAATATAGTTTGGCAAGATATCTCCTTCTAGCGTGGCCAACTGAACTGCACCACTAGTGGAAATTCTATTAATGATCATGGGTCCGTATCCTCTTTTTTCCAACTTATGGGCATGTTGTTTTAGTGTGTATACCAACACTAGATCTCCCTCTTTCAATCCCTTATCCTTGATGTGTGCATCAAAGTATGCCTTTTGCCTCTTCTTTGCAGCGTAGATGCCTGCTGCCGCTCGTAGCCTCGTCTCACCCAAGCGTTCGAGGTCAAAGATCCTAGAGGACAATTCATGCCCATTCCACTCATACTCTTGTGCTACTTTTAAGGCAGGGATTAAGAAATCTAATGGTAGCACAGCGTTCTGTCCGAAGACCATCTGAAATGGGGTGGCGTTGAGTACCGTTTTGTAGGCAACTCGATAAGCCCAAACAGCATGATGAAGTTGTTTGTCCCAATCAGAGCGTTTATTATTTACCAGTTTTGTCAATACGTTACAGAGGATCTTATTGGTACTCTCGGCTTGTCCGTTGGCTTGTGGGTGATAGGGGGCAGATTTCTTATGTATCACCAAGAATTCTTGGAGAAGATTTTCAATGACTTCATTCAAGAAGTGTGTGCCTCTATCGCTCACCAACTCTATTGGTAGTCCATATCTCGTGAACACATTCTCGAATAAGAACTTAGCCGTAGTCTGAGCATCATTCTTTGTTGTGGCTTTGACTTCTACCCACTTTGTAAGATAATCTGTGGCTACAATGATGTACTCTGCATGGGAGTTTCTAGCTGGGGGGTTAATAGGACCTATGAAGTCTATGCCCCACTTCGAAAATGCACGTCCTCCCATCATTGGCCTCAAGGGCATCTCGTCTTTTCTCACTGGATATTGTGCACGTTGGCATGTGTCACATTTCTTCACATAGGTATGTGCGTCCATATGAAGAGTCGGCCACCAAAGTCCTGAGAATAGAATGGTCTTGATCACTCGGTCAGGACCAAAGTGTCCACCTGCAACACCGCTGTGTGCAGTCTCTAAGACCTTTAAATAGTCTGATTCATGAATGCATAGTCTTAAGTAACCATCTTTGCCTCTTCGGTATAGGTTGTCCCCTACTAAGGCGTAGCCTTGAGCCTCTTGCTCCATGCTTCGTCTTCTTGCTAGACTAGCCTCTTTGAGTAATCTTCCCGATCTCATAAACTCTACCAATGGAGCACTCCAATCTGGAATTAATGACACTTGATAAAGGGTCGCATGCTCCACTGGGGGTCTCTCTCTGCACCTTGGACAATTCTTAATCCACTCATGTATTTCTTTGTCCATGCTAGGCCAATACACTCCTAAACGCTTTAGATTCTGCAATGTTCGTTGTTTAGAATAGTGATTTCCTAGCATTCCTTCATGGGCTTGTTGCAGCCAACTACTATGTTCATCATCCTCCACACAACAAGCTAATACACCCTCAGTATCTTGTTTGTACATGCTCCCTGCTAATATGTGATATTTTTGTGATTTTACAATTTCTTCTTGTGATGTTTTCACATTCTTATTTGCAGGGCCAAAGGTTAGGACTGGTATCAACTTATTTGCCCATTTAGGAACAACTTCTAAATTGAACAGATAAGCATCGGGTAATTCGTCAGACACTCCTTGTGGTGACTCTCCTGAAGTGATCGAGAAAGGTGATCTGCCCGAAGGTGGGTTCTACCTTTCCTGACAACAACTTCAAAGTCATATTCCATTAGTAAGAGGAACCATCTTACTAAGCGTCCAGTATTGCAAGGTTTATTGACCAAATATAACAAAGCTTGATGATCAGTGAAAAACTTGAACTTGTTGGCCAATAAATAGTGTCTAAACTTCTTCACAGCATATACCATGCCTAAGCCCTCTCTCTCAGTTGTGGTATAGTTTCGTTCAGCTGCAGTGAGCTGTCTACTAGCATATGCTATGGGCAAATCTAAGTTTCCTTCACTTGTGGGTTGTGCTAGCACACATCCTATGGCATGATTGGATGCATCCACATGGACATGGAAGGGTTTATTCCAATCAGGAGTGGTGAGTATTGGTGCCGGGCACAAACGTTTCTTCAGTTCGTTGAAAGAATTCTCGCATTCGTCGTTCCACTCGAAATTAGACAACAAGGCATAAAGGGGTCTAGCTATGATCGCGTACATGTGGATAAACCTACGGTAGTATCCACAATGGCCCATAAAGGCTTGTACCTCTTTAATATTCCTTGGCCTTGGTAGCTCTGCTATGGCTCGTACCTTATCTTCATCTGTTGAGATTCCATTCTTAGAAACAATATGACCTAAGATTTTACCTTGACGCACCATAAACACACACTTTTCTGGGTTCAGACACACTCGATATTCTCTGCACTTGTTGAAGATTTGTCTGAGCTCAGGGATGTGAAACCTTCTTTCTTGGGAATGAGCACATAAATCATCCACATACACTTCTAAGCTCTTTCGCAAGAACTCTTTGAAGACATGACACATGAGCCTTTGGAATGTTGCAGGTGCATTGGTGAGCCCAAATGGCATCACACGAAATGCAAAGATTCCCCACTCTGTAGCAAAAGCTGTTTTGTGTTGATCTTCTGGGGCAATGGCTACTTGATTGTAACCTGAAAATCCATCAAGGAAGCTATAAACTTCCTTGCCTGCAACACGCTCCAAAAGGTGTTCTGTGATTGGAAGTGGATAACTATCTCTAATCGTAGCGGCATTAACTTTTTTAAGGTTAATACACACTCGCAACTTCCCGTTTTTCTTGGGTACCACAACAATGGGGGACACCCATTCGGTATGCTCAATCTCATAGATGAATCCAGCTTCAATCAACCTATCAATTTCTTCTTTTATTTTGGCTGCATAGGTATCATTATATGTGTAGGGCTTCTGTTTGGTGGGCTTAGCATCAGCAGTCATGGGGATAGTATGAGAGCAAATTCTTGGATCTACCCCTTTCAAGTCTCTATAGTGCCACGCAAACACATCCCTATATTCCCTTAATAGAGCGACAAGCTCCATTTCTTCTCTTGCACTTAGGTCATCTCCTATATATGTGCATCTCTCTTCATTCTCTTCGATGGTCACTACAATCTTCTTGGTCTTTTCTTTATTATCATATGATTCTCCTATGATGGCCTCTCTCTTAGGCATTCTTACCAAAATTTTGCGGTCGTCAACTTCATATTTCTTGAAGTTTTTTGGTACTTCAAACAATGATTCCTCCTCTTCTTGTTTCACTGCTTTTCTTTTCTTTTTCTTTTGACTACTCTCACTTCCATCCTTTGAGTTTACTGTTTTAATACTTGTGAGAGGTTCTTCTTCTTTCTGGGTGAACACTCCTATATCTTCTAGATAGTGCTGCTCTGAGTTAAAGCAACTATCCATCACAATAGACTCCAGATCATCGTCATTCTCTTCTTCTTCTATGATATCACTAGGGTCACATTCTTCTAGCAAGGGTTGACACATGAACACTGAGATATCATAACCCTCCTCATCACAATGAGGTGTCCACTGCTCCTCATTGACAACGATGTCCATGGTGGCTAAGATTTCTGGCCAGCCATGAGGCTCAAACTCCTCATCTGGAAAGATCATCGGTGTGTAGGCTGGGTCTCTAACTGGTCTATCTCCTAGCGAAGCTCCTTCTTCTCTTGCCTTTAAACGTTTTTCCTCTTCCTTTGCGACCTTGCACATCCACAAATGAGTATCTTCATGCAGCCATGATGGATCAGGTGAACTTTCAGAATGCACAGAGATGGAATCTTCTTTCGCTTTGTGGATAGAATTCCACTGTAGGGGTGGTACATCTCTGAAGGTGTAATCCTTCAAATTGACCTTGGTGGTGACCCCTAAGTGCTGTAAGTACAAGGAGTTAGTTCCCCAATCCTGTACTATTTGCAATTGTCGTAGGAAGGGTCTTCCTAGGATCATCTCATAGACATTATTTTTCTCAAAGTCACATATAGCAAATGTGTGCTCAAACTCTACACCACAAGTGGTTAGAGTGATCCCTTCTAGCAATCCTAGAGGTCTTTCAAAATGACCATCAGCCATTTGAAGCTTCATTCTAGTTGGTCTTTGTTGGCAGTAGCCTTGGTACACCAGGACGTACAAGACATGAAAGTCAAAGAAGGGAGTCAGAGCGAAGGGACAGCACTAGCAAACAGGGCAGTCAAAGAAGATCTGGCAAGTAGGCCAATATTTTTTCAAGACATTAATGCAAATCAAAGGGATGGACATGCAGAGAGGAAGAGCAAGTAGGGAGCTCGAAGATATGTATGGCAGATCACTAGAAGAAATCCCTACAACAACAGTGATTTTTATCACTAACAATCATTGTAAATATCATTTCACCTTTTTGTAGCTCCATTTTGTGCAAGCCAAGGAGTCCTTGAGCTTGAGGAGCCTTAGAAGTAGTTGTGTACCAATTTTCGTATTTTTTAGATCTCGTTTGAGCCCCCAAATAAGCCCTAGAACCTAATTTTTAACTAGGCCGGACACTAGGTCTGGACAGGTCCAAAAGCTAGTCAAAAACTATAAAAAGGGCTAGAGAGCTCATTTTAGAGGTTAGATTGTAATTGAAACGAACTTGTAAGAGCTTGTGAAAGTAATCTAAAGAACTCCATAGCTCCTCACTCTTTGTCTTATCGTGTATGCGTGTGTGTGTGTGCGTGTGCATGTTGGTGTGCTTCTCACTCACGCACTTGTGCTTCCACTTGCTCGAGGTCTTCATACCATCCTCACGTCTTCCCGGATTGACATTAAAGGAGGTGCTACTCATCACTGAGCTACACCAAATTTTGGCGCCGTTGCCGGGGATCGAGCTTTGAGGACGAGCGTGTGATGGTAAGATGTAGAGTTGACGCGTTGAAGTTGTAGGTATTTTCTTCACTCTCATCGATTTTCTTTTACTTTCTTCACCATCTTCATCACCATCATCATCATCACCATCTCCCACGTCCATCTCCATCATCGCGAAAATTTCAGTTTTTTTTTTGACCATATCCCCATCTCCACCTCATTTCCCTCATTTCACTTGTGAGAGAGAGCGAATTTGCATGTGCTGTTTTTTGCATGTTTTGTGAGTATTCTGCAGGTACAGGCCGCATCATCATCCCCAGCACCCTGCGCAGGTACGGAAATCTGAGTAACTGTCTGTGTGTCGCCGAGCTCTGTCAATCGCGACCGACAGAAAAATTGCTCTAATTGCTAAACAAAGTGCATATCCATGACCTACAGGCCAAGGGCTTCCCAAAAATGTGTTTAGTTTTTTGAAATTCCACAGATTTCTGTCAATCGCGATCGCTCTGTCAATCGCGATCGACAAACCACGACGGACAGATCTGTCAATCGCGATCGACACGTCAATCGCGACCGACAGCCCACGACGGCTCTGTCAATCGCGACTGACAGAGTCAACGACCGATTGACCACGACCGACTGACCATACGCGTGACACGTGTCAATCGCGATCGAGTCATCAATCGCGATCGACTCATCAATCGCGACCGACACAGTCAACGACTGTTTGACCACGACGGATTGACCACGACGGCTCTGTCAATCGCGATCGACGCGGTCAACGACTGTTTGACCACGATCGACAGACCCTCGCGACCGACCTGTCAATCGCGATCGACTCATCAATCGCGACCGACACAGTCAACGATGCTTTGACCACGACTGATTGACTTTTCGTAATCCCTGTCAATCGCGACTGACCAGTCAATCGCGACTGACAGCCACGACGGACCTGTCAATCGCGATCGACACGTCGATCGCGACTGACCTGTCAATCGCGACCGACAGACTTTGCGAACGCGTTAGAAGGGCAAATTAGGTCAAATTTTCAAGGCAAAATTATTGGTCTAAATTTTGATTGTGTGTGGGACAAACACTAGGGTGTAGTATTGCATCGCGAGACCATGCCACAAGCTACTCGAG
This sequence comes from Ceratopteris richardii, assembly GCA_020310875.1. NCBI lineage: Eukaryota > Viridiplantae > Streptophyta > Polypodiopsida > Polypodiales > Pteridaceae > Ceratopteris > Ceratopteris richardii. The sequence goes on along the minus strand of CM035428.1, from coordinate 83,699,888 downwards.
TATTCCTGTTTGACTGATAGCTTGTATTGAATTCTGATTTAACTCCCTAAACCCTGAACAGTCCTAACTTTTTCATACGAAATCCAATTTTTGAGCTCTTGGGCTTGTTGGAAAGCTCGTGGCATATACTACACGCCCTCAACTGTTTTTTATAAAGATAATGCGTTGATTTTCAGAGAGGGTATTTTGAAGTTGACCATACCCAAGGGGATCAAAGTCAGGGGTCTTTAGAATTATGTTCCTAAAAGTCACAATGCAGATGTGTGTTTGTGTCACATGAATGAAAGTGGTTGGTTTTGTTCTTTGAATATAAGCATTGAGCTAACCGTGGGTCCTTTATAGGTCCATTGAGAGCAACTGAGAGCGTACAAAGCAAGGTTTCTTTACAAGCTTGAGAACCGGGTTCTTGAGCACCATAAAGCAAGGGATCAACAAGTAAGGTTGGATTATTCTCAACTCCCTCTGTCATTTCCTAGCTCAAGCTAAGAACGAGTAGAGATAGGAGTAAGTCAGGGCAACGATAGGCAGCTATCAAGTTGAAGACTACCTAAAAACTCAAGTTCAAGTTAAAAACATAATCTCTGTACTGTCGATAACCTAAAGAAAACGAACCTAACGTAGAACGATCAACCTAAAGTACGACGAACATTTAAGTGTTCCTGACGACGTGACATCAGACAAGACCATAAACACAATAATTAACTAAAAAGAATCAAGTGACTGGTACCAATTGACTGGCAACGAGGTTGTACTTTGGAAAAATTGGGATAATCAGTTAGGCATATGAACCTTCGATCAGGACGACATTTAGCAAGGGAAAGACAAAGCCTTAGGTCTTCAGAGGCTAGTGTCAATCACACTGCAAGGTCTTGGGCCCAGCAGTTGAGCCACCACTCTCACTACCCCAGCTCTGATACCAGTGAATCAGGGATGTCTCAAGGCATGGACAGACCTACGGGAAGTTCAGGAGTGCCTTACCTATACAGGGTAGAAGGCCTTTACAAAACGCAGCTGGAGTACCTTAGGACCAACCGATTAGGTGCTAGCATCTATGAGGACGGCCTAGGAAGATCTGTGGTCCAGATTAAAAACCCTGACCAATCCATAGGACTAGAGCACCCAGCTGTCAAGTTTGAAAACGGTGCATACCTGGACAAGGAAGGAACCATATACGTAGTCACCAGTCATCCAGATAGGACAGATGAATTTGGAAATGTAATTTCAGAAGCGGACTTAGGTGACTTGGAACAAGGAAACATGGGAGTGGAACCTAGAACCCCTCGCGGTAAATCAGTTCTCACTAGGATTATCACGCCTGAGTGGGTCCCCCAAGATAACAAGTGCATAGATTTGCTTCTCAATCGAGAAACGGACGAAGCCTTTTGGAGATATAAACCGGATCACCCAACTGATATAGGAACAATCATGATCTATGAGCTTAAGGATCCGGATAGCCCAGGCAGAGTGACCTACTTAGATCATGCTTCAGAACGGATCTTTGTGGTGACAGAAAGTGATAGGCATGCCTACACTTGGAAGGGCGAATTTATTTTCCCCCAACCAAGATCAAATGTATCCTATGGTCACCCTGGGGCGGGAACTTCCCAAGCTCATGGTACGCAAAGAGACAGAAGTAGAGATAGACCGGAAGTAAGCTTTGCCAACCCTGTAGGCAGAGAAAGAACGAGAACGGAGACGAATAGGGTAGAACCCGAGATGCATAGAGCCCACAGGAACCAAAGAAATGTAGATGGATTCCCTCTGCCGAGACCTAGAGAGCACACAAGAACTTTGAGACCCACCCAGCTAGTTAAGTCCATGAAGAATTACTTTGACGGCACAGGAGATCCCTATGATCATGTGGCAGAGTTCAAGCAAGTCTTGAGAGCTGAACAAGTGGAGGATCTGTTCACGCAGTACAATGCCTTCGGTCTAACCCTTAGGAACACAGCACTTACGTGGTTTCAGCCATTAGATGAACGCCAGTTCAGGAGCATAGATCAACTTCTAGAGGCATTCATTGTAGAGTTCTCTAAGAGCGGCATAAGACACAACACCTCCTCACTGATTCACAGCTTCAAGCAAACCCCTCACGAGACTGTGAGACTTGCAGGAAGAAGATTTAGACAATATCTTGAAAGGTGCCCTATTTCGGAGCTACCCACATCTGCTAAACAAGTAGCCTTATTTCTTGACGGATTGCTGAGCCCAAAATTGAGATCCTATGTGTATCTAAAAGACCCGAGGACTATAGAAGAATGTGTACGTATGTGCATTGACATTGAAGATAACCTAGGAGAAGAGCTAGAGTTGTCCAAAATTTACAAAGATTCAGATAGTGCATCTAGCCACTCTTCCACGCAGTCCACATCAATTGAGGAACTTGCCGAAAAAGTAGCTCAGAAATTAGGTGTAACTAGCAAACAAATCCCAAGGTTTGCCCCAGTGAAAAGATGCTATACATGCGGTGGTGACCACATGGCGAATGTCTGCCCTATTATGGCTCAACCCCAAGTAAACCCTAGTAGCCAGTACTGCACCATAGAACGGAGATACACCAACCACACCGCACAAGATTGCCCATACAACAAGCAGGCTGTTAGGCAACCCTACCCTCAGCACTACCAACAAGGCAGATACCAGAACCAGTACCCTCCACAACCATATGGCAGGCCACAACAAAATTTCCAACCTCAATATCAAAACCAACAAAGGCCTCAGCCTGTGCTGGCGCAACAAACCCCAGCCCCAGCTAATGTGATTCCGGTAAAGTATGCTGTTGCAGAAGAAAACCTGAATAGAGCTATAGTCCCTGTAACATCCTTGATCTCTGAAAATGACCCAAGTGATCATAGCTTTGATTCTACCCATGTGGATAGCCCCCAGGCTTACTACATGCAGTCTCCAGAACATGGTGAGTCCTACTATAGTGAAGAGCCGAACGAACCTAGTTGGGAATCAGATTACACGAACGTCATGTATACAAACCCCAATCCTAGGCCTCAATCTAGGCAAGTCAGACCTCCATTCCCAAGAGGGCCGTGCTACAGATGCCAAGGTGATCACCTCATTCGTGATTGTCCCTTACCTCCGCCTACACAAACTCAGTCCGTGACTATCCAAGGCTTTTGCCAAGACTGCGGAAAAGAGCATCTCTTACGAGATTGCCCTAAGAACCCCAATAGCATGCCAAAAATCACCCCTATCAACGTTGTTGGGTTAGTGGTAGACTCCTCAGGAAGTGTCACTTCCACTGCACCAGTACAGGTAGTCACTAGGGCTCAGGCATTGCAGCAGAACCAAGAGACAAGCCAGGAAAAGGGCCCAGAGGCTAGTGAAACCGAGAGCGTAACAAAGAAAAGGACTAGAGCATGGAAAGATAGTCGAGAAAGAATGAAACGACAATGGGCCAAAAAGATGAGTGAGCTTGAGGAAAGCATAAGAGAAACCAAAGCGAGGATAACTGAACTCACAGCTCAAACTCCCTCTCACATCACCCCGCCTCCATCACTCCCATCTCCATCCGACTCACCACCTTCCCCACCGCCTCATCAAATCCCACCACCCCCTAGAGTAGGATCAGTTCTAGCAGATCCCACTCCTGAAGACCTAAACATGATGCTTAAAGCATATCAGGCCAGAATCCAAGAAGGGCCAAACGTCACGGATCATGACAAGTGCTATCCTAGAGCTGACCTAGAGATAGAAAGAACCAAACTGTGCGCGAAAATGGTCGCATTGGCTCAGACTATGTTTGAAGCCAGTCGCCTTTTCAATTACTCGGGCTCAGCCAAGACGCAATTACACTTGGATGGATTCCTAGAAAAGTTAGAGAGGATAATTGCCAGATCTGACAAGGAAGAAAAAAATCAGGAGAAAGAAAAAGCAAGCAAAAACCTGAGCCATTCCCCATCGGAAGTTTATGCAGCCAATTCCACTAAACCAGATAACTTCCCCTCCTTAGAAAGATTAGAGAGGCTAGTTGCACAGCCAGAAAAGGAGCCTACCCCTCAAAGAAAGGAAAGGGTAAGAGAACGGAAAAGCCAGCCTCTTCAGGAAGCCCACATGCCTTTTCAAGGAGCCTATCTTCCTCCCCAAAAGTCACAGGAGCCTCCCTCGAAAGCTTACGTACCTCCACAGGTAACCCACATTCCTTCCCAGAGAGTGTATGAGCCTGCTCGGAAGAGTAATAGAATAAGCAATCCTCCCCAAGAAGCTTGTGCTCCAGCCATTTATGAGAGCAAGGAGAGAGCCAACGGAAGAATAAGCCCTCCTTCCCAGGTTGCTTATGTGCCCAATTCTACGGAGCCGGACACTTCTTCTTCTATGAATCGGTTTGCACCAGACTTCCTACGAGAGATTCAAGAAGACAAATGGGAAAACGAAAGCGAGGTCGCCCCTCCTTTTGAACTTGTGGACGATGCACACGACCAATTCCCACAAGACATCCCATCAATTTACGGGGAACATGAGAGTGCTCAATCCATGAGAGATTGGACTTTGAGTCTAATTCCATACAGGAGCTACCCCACTTCACAGGCCCATGGGAAGCAAAGTCCACATGTATGAGAGCACCCACAGTCATGGTAAGGAACAACGACTCAGTCATACCGAGGAACACGGAGGTAGCAACGAACACCAAGGTGCAACGCGATCTCACTTTGGAAGAGCTGCCTGAGGAGAGACCAAACACGCGGAAATATGTAGCTAGTCAAGTAACTGAAACTGCAAAACCTCGTTCCCGGGTAGGATCCCATAGGACAGTACCGGAAATTCCCTTGGATAAGATAGGAGATATGTGTGAAGGTGAAGAAGGGAACACCTACCTTCCCATCACCTACCAGGACTACACCACGAAGGCAATTTTGGACTCAGGTGCAGGAGTTGCAATTGCCACTACCTCCTTATGGAAGCGTTGGGGCAAGCCGGCACTCAGGCCAACGAGAATGAAATTGCAGATGGCCGATGGTCACATAGAGAGACCCCTAGGATTGCTAGAAGGAATAACTCTCACCACTTGTGGTGTCGAGTTTGAGCATACATTTGCCATATGTGACTTCAGCAAAAATCATGCCTATGAGATGATTTTGGGAAGACCATTCATGCGGCAGTTGCAAGTGGTACAGGATTGGGGGACCAATTCTTTGTACCTGCAGCACTTAGGTGTTACAACCAAAGTCAATCTCAAGGATTATTCTCATAGAGATGTCCCTCCTATCCAGTGGAATCCCATCCATAGAGCCAAAGATGATACAGAATCTGTGCATTCCATAGGATCAGGATCCTCCTGGATGCACGAAGACACTCACTTATGGATGTGCAAAGTAGCAGTGGAGGAAGAGAAGAGAGAAAAGGCTAGAGAAATAGGTGCAAACGAAACCCATAGACCCATTCAAGACCCAGCCTATGCACCTGTAGTTTTTCCAGACGAGGAATTTGAACCCCATGGCTGGGCAGAAATTTTAGCAACAATGGACGTAGCCATCAACGAAGAACAATGGACACCTCACTGTGATGAGGATGGCTATGATATTTCAGTCTTCTCCATAGAGCCAATCATGGGAGAGGCAGTTCTAGAAGAATGCGAACCTAGCCCTGATGCATTTGAGGATGCAAGTGACTCCGATCTAGAGTCAATCATTATGGACCCACCATTTGCATCAGATGAAGAATACTTCCATGAAATAGAATTTCAACCCCAGAGGCATGGAGAGGTTACAAATGATGTAAGATTAGCAACGTATACGACCCCTAAGGAAGAAGGAAAGAAACGAAAGAAAAGAGAAGCCTTACCAGAAGAGGAAGAATCTTTGTTTGAGGTCCCAGAAAATTTTAAGAAGTATGAGATAGATGACAGGAGAGTCATGATTAGAATGCCCAAACGAGAGGCACAATCAGGAGAGGCCTATGACAACAAAGAAACTACCAAGAAAATCGTAGTGGCCCTAGAAGAAGGAGAGGAGAGATGTACGTATATAGGCCATGACCTGACAGAAGAAGAAGAGTACGAATTGATTACCTTGCTAAGAGAATACAGAGATGTATTCGCTTGGAGTTACAAGGATTTGAAAGGGGTTGACCCAGACATATGCTCACACACTATTCCCATGACCTCAGATGCTAAACCCTCGAAGCAAAAGCCTTATACATATAACGATAATTATGCGGCTAAGATCAAAGAAGAGATAGATAGACTGGTTGAAGCTGGATTTATCTACGAAATTGAGCACACCGAATGGGTATCCCCCATCGTAGTGGTGCCCAAGAAGAATGGCAAGCTGCGTGTGTGCATTAACTTGAAAAAGGTTAATGCCGCCACGATTCGAGATAACTATCCGCTTCCCATCACAGAGCATCTCTTAGAAAGAGTGGCAGGCAAGGAAGTGTACAGTTTCCTTGATGGATTCTCGGGCTACAATCAAGTAGCCATAGCTCCAGAGGATCAGCATAAGACAGCCTTCGCCACAGAATGGGGCATTTTTGCTTTTAGAGTAATGCCATTTGGGCTTACCAATGCACCAGCCACCTTCCAGAGGCTGATGTGCCATGTGTTTAAGGAGTTCCTAAGGAAGAATTTAGAAGTCTATGTTGATGATCTTTGTGCTCATTCCAATGTTAGACAAACCCATATTCCTGAACTCAGACAAATCTTTGACAAATGTAGAGAATATCAAGTCTGCCTGAACCCAGAAAAGTGTGTTTTTATGGTCAGGCAAGGCAAGATTCTAGGACACATAGTGTCAAAGAATGGCATATCTACCGACGAAGAAAAAGTGAGAGCCATAGCAGAGCTACCTAGGCCAAAGAATGTCAAGGAAGTACAAGCTTTCATGGGGCATTGCGGTTATTATCGACGATTTATACACATGTATGCTGTCATTGCAAAGCCCATGTACGGACTTCTGACTAACTTTGAGTGGACGGATGAATGCGAGAATTCCTTCCAGGAACTTAAACGAAGATTATGTTCAGCACCAATCTTGACCACACCAGATTGGAACAAGCCATTCCATGTTCATGTGGATGCATCCAATTATGCTATTGGATGTGTGCTTGCACAACCTACTGGTGAAGGTAATATGGATCTCCCAATTGCCTATGCTAGCAGACAATTGAATGCGGCTGAACGGAATTACACCACTACAGAGCGCGAAGGATTAGGCATGGTATATGCAGTTAAGAAATTTAGACACTATTTGCTTGCAAATAAGTTTAAATTTTTTACTGATCACCAAGCATTGTTATATCTTGTGAACAAGCCATGCAATACAGGAAGATTAGTAAGATGGTTTCTCTTACTAATGGAATATGATTTTGAGGTTGTGGTAAGGAAAGGTAGGACTCATTTAAGAGCAGATCATCTTTCTAGGCTCACTTCCGGAGAAGCCCCACAGGGAGTATCAGATGATCTTCCTGATGCTTACTTGTTTAATTTGGAAGTGGTGCCGCAGTGGGCTAAGCCATTAGTGCCAGTATTGACATACGGGCCTAACCATCCAGTGGTAAACACACGGGATAGAGAGGTTGTAAAAGCCCAAAAGTACCACATCATGGCAGGGAGTATGTACAGACACACATATCAAGGGATCTTGGCTTGTTGCGTAGAAGAGGATGAGTACGCTAAGTGGTTGCAATTAGCACATGTAGGTGCATTAGAGCAACACTATTCAAAACAACGAACCCTACAGACTCTAAGGAGACTAGGAGTGCATTGGCCAACTATGGAAGCGGATGTCCAAAAGTTGTGCAAGGAATGCCCAATCTGTTGCACGAAACCACCTGTGGAACACGCTACTCTTTATCAAGTATCCATTGTGCCAGATTGGAGTGAACCTCTAGTATCCTTCCTGAGGACAAACACATTCCCTCCAGACATGACTCTGGCTAGGAAAAGGAGTTTAGAACAAGAAGCCCTGGATTACTCACTCATTGGTGATAATCTATACAAACGCGGTAAAGATGGTTACCTGAGACTGTGTGTCCATGAGAGTGAATATCTTAAGATCTTGGAAACTGCTCACCAAGGTGTAGCAGGAGGACATTTTGGACCAGATCGGGTGATCAAGGCAGTATTATTTGCGGGCTTCTGGTGGCCTACCCTCCACATGGATGCCCATACCTATGTGAAACGGTGTGATGTTTGTCAGAGAACTCAGTATCCTATACGAAAAGATGAGATGCCATTGAAACCCATGATGGGTGGACGTGCGTTCTCTAAGTGGGGAATAGACTTCGTAGGTCCTATTAATCCCCCAGCGAAGGGTTCTCATGCAGAATACATCATTGTTGCGACAGACTATCTAACTAAGTGGGTAGAGGTAAAGGCTACGACGAAGAACGATGCTCAAACAACTGCTAAATTCTTGTTTGAGAATGTGTTTACAAGATATGGGCTACCTATAGAGCTGGTAAGTGATAGAGGCACTCACTTCTTGAATGAAGTTATTGAAAATCTGCTCCAAGAATTCTTGGTGATACATAAGAAGTCTGCCCCCTATCACCCTCAAGCTAATGGACAAGCCGAAAGCACCAACAAGATCTTATGCAATGTACTGACAAAATTGGTGAACACTAAACGCTCTGATTGGGACAAACAGCTACACCATGCTGTTTGGGCATACCGAGTCGCCTATAAAACGGTACTCCAAGCCACCCCCTTTCAGATGGTATTTGGCCAAAACGCAGTGCTACCTTTAGACTTTTTGATACCTACATTGAAGGTAGCACAAGAGCACGAATGGACAGGTCATGAGCTCTCCTCTAGGATCTTTGACCTTGAACGATTAGGAGAAACAAGACTGAGAGCAGCTGCAGGGATATATGCGGCAAAGAAACGACAGAAGGCATACTTTGATGCCCATGTGAAGGATAAGGGCTTGAAAGCAGGAGATCTAGTTTTAGTTTACACATTCAAACAACATGCAAGGAAGCTAGAAAAGAGAGGCTACGGACCTATGATCATAAATAGGATCTCAACAAGTGGAGCAGTGCAACTAGCCACATTAGAAGGCGATGTTCTCCCAAACTATATTAGCGGATGCCGGGTTAAGTTGTATCAGGAACCTCTCACAGAGGAAATGCTAAATCGACTCAACACGGCTAAGAAACGCAAGGAAGAAGAAAAGCGAATTCGAGAGGAAGCTCAAGCAGAAGCCCTAGAGCGCATACGAAGAATGAAACTAAGAAAACAAGGTAGAGAGCATCCTAGGCAAGACGCATATGCAGATCAAGGATATGACGTGGCTATGTGTGAAGTTTCATGTGTTAGTTCACATAGAATAACTGACCGACGCCCTTTCATAACCTTAGGTATAGGACAAGGAAAGAGTGCAAGTACTATAAGGGCCTTGATTGACTCAGGCGCAGCCACCAGTGCTGTTAAATCATCTTACTGTCAAGAGTTGCAGTTAACTGTCGATCCTGTGGAAGCATATCTCATAGGATTGGGAGGCGTGGAAACCCCTTGCATGGGCGAGGTGGAACTTCCCCTCTATATTCATGATGAGGCAATGACAGTTAAAGCGCTAGTATGCCAAGACGAGGACCTCACGGAACCCCTTGTCCTGGGTCAAGACTGGATTTATGACCAAGCAGTCAACTTAGACCTAAGAAGTGGACTTCTTCAGGTATGGGTGAATCAGACTAGAATTACAATGGAGTTAAATAATGGAGCACTCAAGGAATTAGGAGAGGCACAGACTCCTGGTCCTTCCAGGGGTGCACATGAAGCTGACCATGCTGTTCTTGTCCAAGGCTATGTGACACAGAAGAATGAAGATCTCAAAAAAGGAGTCAAAACCACAACGGAACTCCCTTCTTTTCCAAAGGCCAGAGGGAGGCAGAAACCAAAGGTGGATCAAAGACAGAAGAAGCAGAGTACTACCTATGTCGGAGATCAAAAATACCTGCGCTGCAAAATGTCCCAGCGAGTGAAACAAGTGTGGGTGCGGAAAGGCGAACACCCGGTTGCACTCAAGCCAACCACACGGGCAAAGCCTCTTATTAGTAACCAACAACACGACACTAATAAGAAGTCTTTCAGAAGTTCTTCTGCTAATGTGAAGTCTATTTGGGTGCCCAAGAAGTCGATGAAGGCTAGCCCACAATCAAGACAAATTTGGGTGCCTAAGGCTTGTTTGCGGGCTCAAATAGCTACACCGAGACCAGATCCCATACAGTATGGTCCATTCACTCGCACAGCTGGCGTCCACTCTTTTTCAACAATCAGTAACACACCAAGGCCCATGAGCTCGAATAGAATCACTTGTAAATGGGTCCCTAAAAAGCCTCATTTTCAAGCCGACATGCCTATAACGCTCTCGAGAGTCTCTATGAAACCCAGAGCAAAACCTATCTGCTGCATTTGGCAGCCCAAGACTTGTAACAAACCCCCGGACCCCATTTGTAAATCCATGTCAACCTGCTAACCACATCACTATCACACTACATCACTCCACTTAACTCTTAGGTCTACCGAACGACTAATCACACACACACTTGCACCGAGCACTTACTAACCCATTAATCGCTCCCGACCCGCATGTTAATGTTGTAATGGGGACAACAACGGATTTATTTTGTCCATTACAATGTTAACACTTGGTTCTATATTCTCACAGAACCAATCAGCAAACAGGGCCATGGCAGAAGCAAGTACCAGCTCTCAAGCCGGATCTGGTCCCCAGATCGTGGACATAGAAACACTTCTCCTTGAGCCACGTCTCACAGCAAGACCGCAAGAGCTTCAAGCAGTGCGTGTGCTCCCCATTCAGGATCCTCCTCAAGGGCACACTTCTCAAGTAGGTAAGCATGCGCATTGGTTCAGTGATGTTGCTGGACCACTGGGCGATGGAACCTACTTCTGGGAAGCAGAATTGGAGTTCAATGGCAAATGGGGTCGATACCACTTTTTCGCACGCGAGTTTGAAAGCTACCAAAATGCCGAAGTCATGAGATCAGTTTGGGTCAAAGCAGGTGTGGAAAGTTATTTCAGGACTCACTTACCAAAGCCGGATTTTTTACGATGTTCTTATCTGATCAGTACCATCACACCAAGCAGAGCCAAGGGTGGCGACAGCACCTTTGTGCTGCCATCACTGCTGTCGGGTAATGAGCTTAAAAGATTCAAATTAACCCTCAATCTGGTAAGAGAAGCATTGGGTATGTATGGCATGCACATCCCAACAGAAAAGGAAACCATGGTTCCAGGTCGAATGAAGCACAAAGATCTTAATAAGCTGAAGGACATGGTTGCGATGACACCTACCATTGCGCTTCACCTGCGAACCATCATGCAACATTTTGCTTTTCCCGCCCAAGAACGCTTCACAATGCCCCCGAAAAAAATATGGTTCAGTTTATATCTAGCAGAAACCGAAAGCCTGCCCATCAATGTGCCACACTGGATCATAGACCAGATCCACCTAGCGCATCAAAGGTGGAACAAAAAACAGAAGAATGTGCTCCACGGGTGTTGTGCTTTGACCAGAATAATCTATAGATGCTTGGCTTATGACGTGCCTATTCAGCGGGCACTCGTATGGTCCCGAGTCCAAGAATTTCAAAGAAGACTATCAGCAGCAGGTCCCCCATCAAAGAAGATGAGGGGGGGAGTCCAACTACCCTGTGCTCAACCAAGGGGAGCTACCGCTACACCAGAAATCACTCCTCCCCAGACACGACGAGTTAGGCCATTCACAATCCGGTTACCAAGACCAAGCACAGAGGGGCCTAATCTGGTGTTTCCACCCATTCCATCCGATTTGGAATTTCCGCAGGGATTTACTCTTGAGGACCTCACGGATGAAGAAATTGCCAGATTAATCTATGACTCTAACCTCGAAGCCGAAGCAGCGCAAGCTCAGGAACCGCGACCCCAAACAACATCGGCCCCCACCCAACCACAAACTGTAGAAGTCGATGTAGATGAACAAGAGGCAGGAGGAGATGAAGAAGAAGCCGACGAAGAACAACATCAAGATTATGACGAACTCTCCGAGTTAGCAAGTGCCCCAGCATATTCGGCACAAATCAAGAGACTATATCGAACCATGCGACTGGTTCAGGAACAGCATAAGATGTCTCTAGAACAGGGCAAAAGACTCATGAACGACTTGCTAGCTGAGGAAGGTGTGGATGAGTTGTTCATTGAGTCCATGAACCTTCATGCCGACGCTGTAGGACTGGACGAGGCCATCCATGAGGCAATGGCCTACATTCACAGGTTTGAAAAAAGAGCTCCTACTCGTCCCAGGAGGTCCGGAAAGCAAATTCACATCAATACATCGGCACCAGGCGAGTCAGCGCAAGCAGAAGAATATCACGAAGCACCGTTGTCACCACCATCCCCACCTCACACTACACAATTCACTCCACCACAGGACACTAGCACTACCACGTCCACTACCACTACCATTGTCATGGGCATCCCACTCTCTCCGGGAATCCAATACGGGGGTGTCACCATGCCCACCTTCACCACCCTGTTCACCGATGTCACATCCACTCCACCAACGATTCCCATCTACACCGTCACTCAAACAGTTGACACGATGGAAACATCACCTGCCACAGCACCGCTCCCTCCCCCCATGCCACCTTCATCACCCATACCCCCTCCACCCACATCTCCACGTACATCCACATCATTCACCTCTCCCATTCCCACCCCCGTTCCCCCTGCATCTTCACCCCTCCCAGCATTATTTAATGTAAATAACATATTTTTAGCATTAAACCAATGTGTATACCAGCTCCAGAATGAGTACAAAGCTCTGGACAACCGGTACCAGCAACTGGAAACGCACTATCAGAACTTACAAAGACAGTTTCACATTCTACAAACAGAAAACGCAGAACTAAATCAACGCTACACGACGCTTGAGCAGGCTCACCAAACATTATTGACGGCACCCCAACCATCGACAGAATCAGGTGCCAAACAACTAGAAGCTTTGCTCGAGGTATACGAAGCCGATAATCTCAAAGTCCGGCGTAACCTGGCACTTCTCAGAAAACACATGGCGGCCGCCCTTGAGGAAAACAAGAGACTGCAGCAGCAAAATGAAGCAAATCTAGAAGCAGCAATGGAAGGCTCTCCACACGAAATTGATCCAGAGCAGTTTAAAGCTGTGCCCTCAGAGACAATGAAGACCATCTTGGACAGCTATGCAGATCTATTAGAAGCTCATGATGACTTGGAAAGGGAACGTGATGCGCTGCGCAATCAACTCCAAGAGCAACAGACAGCACCCAAAGTCACGGAAACGACCACGACTTCAGAGGAAGTCAAGGCATTGAAAGAGCAGGTGGCCGAATTACAGGCAAGATTACTCACACATGAAAGGCAACCCTCTCCAGTTGTCGAACCTGAACCCGAGGATTTGGTACCCATCGAGGTAGATGAGACGTATGAGGAACCTTACGTTCCTATGCCAATGCCAGGTGGTGAGCAAACCGCAGAAGGAATGGATACGTTAGAAATCGAAGTACCTGAGTGGCTCCAAACACTAGAGAAAACGGCATCAACTCATGAAGATCGAGTGGCAGTTCAGATCCAATCTATGGCAAAGATAGAGGACACTATTATTAAATCAGAATACTTCCGCAGCATGTCCCACCATAGATGGATCGGAACCAATGATGATCAATACGTGCCCTATTGCATACTCCTGGCGGACTACAATGCAGAAATCCAACATAGATGTGGCAAACCTCCAACGTTTGCTACACAATTTGGGCCAGATGATATCCCAGAGAGCGCCAAAAAAGGTTCCATTCATCAACCCACTTGGAGGATCCGACTCCTCGAAACCTACCCGGAGATGGTTCGCACCTGGACGAATATGCCTCTTTTTATTAAATATAACCCTTGTTATGTTCCTGTACTCCGCAGACGCACATGGCCAGAGTTTACCATTGCAGTCAAGACTATCAAGGGATGCGCCAAATGGTTAAACTACGTCTATCTAGCACCCCCTCAAGGGCCTCCCACCGTCAATTACATGATTTCCACTATACGGCACTGGAGCATCCGATTAAGGAATACCCCTGATGTAATGGCCCAGATGTGCATGAAAATTTTTGAGTTAATGCTTATTACATTCAGGACATTCAAAAATATCAAGGACCCACACTTCTCAAGCGTTGGATTCCTTACAGGAAACCAAGATTTAGTTTATGACATGAGCACCACTCCTTCCATAGAGGTGATATACGCTTGGCACGCCAGAATAAAATACCTCCCAGCCTGCTTTAAACAAACATTCGAAGAGATGTTCATAACAGGGTTCTGGGAATACCACTCAGAAATATTTGTACCCAGACCCTCACATCTCCTCCATTTATTTGCTGTGGAGCGAACCATTCACTCAGAGCAGTTACGGGTGCCACATCCAGATGTCCCAGGGCCAGTCAATTGGGATGCATTGCTGACAGATCTAGCAAAGGGACTCAGGTTAGAAGAACACCACCTCGCCGCCGATGTTGTACAATACTACGTCCAAAAAGCAGCTAGACAAGGGTCTGTCAGGGGCGACAGACGCGAGAGTGGGGGGGGTGTTGGCAGTAGCCTTGGTACACCAGGACGTACAAGACATGAAAGTCAAAGAAGGGAGTCAGAGCGAAGGGACAGCACTAGCAAACAGGGCAGTCAAAGAAGATCTGGCAAGTAGGCCAATATTTTTTCAAGACATTAATGCAAATCAAAGGGATGGACATGCAGAGAGGAAGAGCAAGTAGGGAGCTCGAAGATATGTATGGCAGATCACTAGAAGAAATCCCTACAACAACAGTGATTTTTATCACTAACAATCATTGTAAATATCATTTCACCTTTTTGTAGCTCCATTTTGTGCAAGCCAAGGAGTCCTTGAGCTTGAGGAGCCTTAGAAGTAGTTGTGTACCAATTTTCGTATTTTTTAGATCTCGTTTGAGCCCCCAAATAAGCCCTAGAACCTAATTTTTAACTAGGCCGGACACTAGGTCTGGACAGGTCCAAAAGCTAGTCAAAAACTATAAAAAGGGCTAGAGAGCTCATTTTAGAGGTTAGATTGTAATTGAAACGAACTTGTAAGAGCTTGTGAAAGTAATCTAAAGAACTCCATAGCTCCTCACTCTTTGTCTTATCGTGTATGCGTGTGTGTGTGTGTGTGCATGTTGGTGTGCTTCTCACTCACGCACTTGTGCTTCCACTTGCTCGAGGTCTTCATACCATCCTCACGTCTTCCCGGATTGACATTAAAGGAGGTGCTACTCATCACTGAGCTACACCAGTCTTAATGTGGGCTTTCCCCATTGCTTCCACAAGGAGGTGGTCCCAATAGCAACACCAGCACCTGAATCTATGATTGCTTTGGTTGTGTACCCTTGGTAGGTGATTGGAAGATAAGTATTACCTTCTTCACCCTCACACATGTCCCCTATTTTGTCTAGAGGTATCTCTGGTACCCTTTGCTTGGAGCCTGCTTTTGGCATGTTGGAATCAAGTTCTGGAACCTGATCCTTCACATGATTCCAAAGCTCAGGTTTTGCTTTGAGCAGCTCTTCTACAGTGAGATGACACTGAACTTTAGTGTTCTTCACGACATCCGTGTTCCTTGGAACCACTGAGTCTTCATTTCTTACTAGTATTGTGGGAGCTCTAATCTGGAGAGATTCAGATTCCCATGGGCCTGGAAATTGAGGTAGTTCTTCTAGGGTATTAGATTCAAAATCTAACCTTTCGTCTTCTTGTTGTTCTGCTTCATCTCCGTAAATAGATGGAATGTCTTGGGGAAATTGATCATGAAGATCATCAATCTCAGGAATAGGAGGGGAATTACCCTTCTCCTTGGCCCATTTCTCTTCTTGTATTTCCCGCAAGAATTCTTGAGAGTACTGTTGAATTGAAGGAGGTATTCCTGGATCCGTGGAATTAGGAACATAAGCTCCCATTGGTGGTGAGCTTCCTCTTTCATTAACTGGTTGAGCCTGTGGAGGTAAAGAAACTTGTGGTTTGTTTACCAACTGCTCTAATCGTTCTAGTAAGCCCTGGAAATGCAAATCCCCTTTGACAGAGTTTGTCTGATTGAACTTTTGACTAGTCTCAAGTATAGCTTGAGCTTGTTCTACCATTTTCATGCACATTTTCATCCGTTCAATCTCTAAGTCCGCTCTAGGGTAACTCTTGTCTAGGTTTGCAGCTGTAGGCCCTTCTTGAAGTCGAGCCTAGTAGGCCTTGAACATCATGTCCAAGCCTTCTGAGGTTGGATCTGCAAGAACAGACCCTGGTTGTGGTCTATTTACAATGGGTGGTGGGGTGGGATGAGGTGGAGTGGATGGAGTTTCGACATGCGAGGGGCTTTGAGATGCAATGTCTTCTATTTTTGTTTTCGCTTCTTTTAAGCTTTCTTCTAGTTCGGATAACTTTTTATTCCACTTGCAATTGGCCTTCTCTCTGGTATCCTTCCATGTTCTTGTTTTCCTCTTACTAGGCTCTCCCGATTCACTCGACTCTGATTGTTCTACTGGTTTATCCTGTTTTAAGGCTTGTGCTCTAGTGACAGCTTGTATAGGAGCCACATTGCTACTACTTGAACTTGAATTTGCCACTAAGCCTACCACATTAATGGGTGTAATCTTGGGTGCACTGGAGGGGTTTCTTGGACAATCTCTGGGGAGATGGTCTTTGCCGCAATCAGGACAAAAAGCCTGTATTGTGATAGCCTGTCCTTGACTCGGAGATGGTGGGTGGGGACAGTCACGAATGAAATGATCACCTTGACATCTAAAACAAGATCCTCTAGGGGCTTGTGGTCTCATTTGTCTCAATTGGGGCCTAGGGTTAGGATTTGTGTACATGACATTGGAGTATTCTGGCCCCCAATTTTGCTCCATAGGTGGTACCTCATATTGATACGAGTAAATCTCACTATGTTCAGGTGACTCTGTGTAATAAGCATGTGGACTACCTTCATGGGAGTAGTCTGAACAATGAGCATGAGAGTCATTATCTGGTATCAATGGGGTTAGTGGCACCAATGCTCTATTTGGATTTTCTTCTCCCCCAGCATATTTGACTGGAATCACGTTGGCTGGAGCTGGTGGTTGGTTTCCCAAGACAGGTTGTGGCCTATATGGTACCTGATATTGCTGTTGTGGTCTATAATATGGCTGTTGGTATTGGTTCTGATATCTACCTTGTGGGTAAGGTTGCTGATAATTCTGTCTAACAGCCTGCCTATTGTAGGGACAATCTTGAGCCGTGTGGTTTGTGTATTTTCTCTCAATAGTGCAATATGGAGCATTCCTTTCTCTAATGTTTTGGTTTTGCATTGGGCATACATTAGCCATGTGGTCGCCCCCACAAGTATAACACCGATTCACTGGAGTGACTCTCTGTGTTTGTTTATTTTGGACTCCCAGCTTCTTGGCAACTTGCTCAGCTATCTCTTCTATTTCTGTGGAGATCTTTGAAGTATGACTAGTAGAACTATCCGAATCTTTGTAGAGTTTGGACAATCCTAACTCCTCACCCAAGTTATCTTCTATGTCAATGCATGTCCGCACGCACTCTTCTATGGATCTAGGCTCTTTCAAATATACATATGATCTTAACTTTGTGCTCAGTAAGCCATCTAAGAACAAAGCCACTTGTTTGGCTGGTGTGGGTAACTCGGGAGCAGGGCATCTTTCTAGGTACTGTCTGAACCTTCTACCTGCTAGTCGCACTGTTTCTTGGGGTGTCTGCTTGAAACTGTGGATCAAGGATGATGTGTTATGCCTGATACCACTCTTGGAAAATTCTACAATGAATTCGTCTAGCAGTTGACCTATATCGCGATAGTTGCGACTACTCAATGGTTGAAACCAAGCCAAGGCAGTGCCCTTAAGAGTCAAACCAAATGCCTCGTATTGGGTGAATAAATCCTCAACCTGTTCAGCTCTTAACACTTGTTTGAACTCGGCCACATGATCATAAGGATCTCCTGACCCGTCAAAATAATTCTTCATTGCCTTGATCACTTGAGTGGGTCTAAGGGTTCTTGGGTGCTCTCGGGGTCTAGGCAATGGAAAATCATGTTCATCTCTTTTTTGCCTATGTGCTTGATATCTCTCTCTTTCAGGTCTTTCATTTTCAAATCCTGATCTATTCCTGCCCACGGTGTGTGCAAAACTTACCTCAGGTCTCTCTCTAGTTCTTTCTCTCTGGGCTTCATGAGCGTGGGAAGATCCTACACCCTGGAGGCCACGGGAAACATTGGATCTTGGTGGGGGGAAAATCAATTCATTCTTCCAAGTATATGCATGTCTATCATGTTCTGTTATCAAGAATATCTTCTTTGATGTGTTATCCAGGTAGACAACTTTGCCTGGTATCTCAGGATCTTTGAATTCATAGATGATAACTATGCCCAATTGGCTAGGTTGATCTGGCTTGAATCTCCAAAAGGCTTCCTCTGTTTCTCTATTCAAAAATAGTTCTATGCTTTTGTTGTCTTGAGGGATCTAGTCCGGAGTGATCACTCGGGTCAAAACTGACTTACCTCTAGGAGTCTGGGGTCCTTGTCCTACATTTCCTTGTTCTAGGTCTCCTATTTCATTCTCAGGAATGACATTTCCAAACTCATCCGTCCTATCTGGTAGGTTGGTGACCACATACATGGTTCCTTCCTTATCAATGTATGAACCCTCTTCGAACTTGACCACCGGGTGTTCAAGTCCAAAGGATTGATCTGGATTTTTGAGTTGGACCACTGATCGCCTCAGACCATCCTCATAGATGCGAGCACCTAATTGGTTGGTTCGAATATATTCCAACTGTGTCGTATAGGGACCTTCTGGTGTTTGTAGATGGGCAGTCCCTGAGCCACCTGCAGGTTTTCCCATACTAAAAGACATTTCTGAATCACTTGTGTCTGAACTTAGTAAAAGATGACCACTTAGTTGTTGTGCCCAAGACTTGGATGTATGGTTGACACTAGCCTTAGAAGATCTAATGCTTTGTTTATCCTTGCCTAAGTGTCTACCAGATCTCAGGTTCATAAGCTTTAGTCAAGAGTCCAAATTTTCCCCTTGGTATGGTTCAAAATTCTTTGGAGTCCCCTTGGTTCCCTAGTCCCACTTGAGGGTCAACTTCAAATTATCCTATCTCAAAATCAACGCGTTATTCTTGAAAAAAACAGTTGAGGTCGTGTAGGATTTGAAACGAGCTTTCCAACGAGCTATAGAGTTCAAAAAATAGACTTTGGATGAAAAAGTTATGCCAATTCAGGCTCCTGGGGGTCAAAACAGGCAAACAGGACCTTTGGAGAAAATCGCGATTTTGTGAACTTCCAGAGAATCGCGATTTTGTGAACTCTCAGAAAATCGCGATGTTGAGCACAAAATCGTGTTTCTGAAAATCGCGATGTTGAGCACAAAATCGTGTTTCTGAAAATCGCGATGTTGAGCACAAAATCGTGTTTCAGAAAATCGCGATGTTGAGCACAAAATCGTGTTTCAGAAATCGCGATGTTGAGCACAAAATCGTGTTTTCTCAGAATCGTGTTTTTGGCGTGAAAATCGTGATGTTGAGCACAAAATCGTGTTTCTGAAAATCGCGATGTTGAGCACAAAATCGTGTTTCTGAAAATCGCGATGTTGAGCAAAAATTCGTGTTTTCACAGAATCGCCTTTTTTCACAAAATCGTGTTTTTGGCTGAAAATCGTGATTTGTGAGAATCGCGATTTTGAGCCCACTGAAAATCGTATTTTCTCAGAATCGTGTTTTTGGCATGAAAATCGCGATGTTGAGCACAAAATCGTGTTTCAGAAAATCGCGATGTTGAGCACAAAATCGTGTTTCTGAAAATCGTGTTTTTGGCTAAAAATCGTGATTTGTGAGAATCGCGATTTTGAGCCCACTGAAAATCGTATTTTCTCAGAATCGTGTTTTTGGCATGAAAATCGCGATGTTGAGCACAAAATCGTGTTTCTGAAAATCGCGATGTTGAGCAAAAATTCGTGACTCGTGATTTACAAAATCGTGTTTTTTTTTCACAAAATCGTGTTTTCTCAGAATCGTGTTTTTGGCGTGAAAATCGCGATGTTGAGCACAAAATCGTGTTTCTGAAAATCGCGATGTTGAGCAAAAATTCGTGTTTTCACAGAATCGCCTTTTTTCACAAAATCGTGTTTTTGGCTGAAAATCGTGATTTGTGAGAATCGCGATTTTGAGCCCACTGAAAATCGTATTTTCTCAGAATCGTGTTTTTGGCATGAAAATCGCGATGTTGAGCACAAAATCGTGTTTTTTTTTTTAAAAATCGCGATGTTGGGCAAAAATTCGTGTTTTCACAGAATCGTCTTTTTTCACAAAATCGCGTTTTTGGCTGAAAATCGTGATTTGTGAGAATCGCGATTTTGAGTAGGGAATCGTGTTTTCTCAAATTCGTTTTTTCTTCCTCAGATAACTTCTTACGCGCCCAAACTTTTTCCATTGTGCGATATAACTTCTTGATTGCCAAGGTGTATGCCGCTGCTTCAAATGTTTTGTCTTCGTGCGTGCTGGTGTCACCTTGGGTGTCGGTTTGCTGTCCTTGTTCATCTGTCTGCACATTCTCTTGGGAGTCATGAGTGTCTTGGCTAGCTTCATCATCGCCCTCGTCATCATCTATTTCTGTTCTTTCTTCTTCTCAGCTGGATACTACTTGTCCTTGTTGTTGATCCGGGGGAGTGGTCAGGTAGCTTGGACGTTCACATTCTTGAGAAAAAAGTTGTCCTTCTGAAAACTGAAATTCCCTTGAAAACACATCCTCCATCTCGAAATCGAATGTTGTGTCCGTTGGTTCTGCTTCCAAGTTGGGTATCGGAAAAGAAAATGCTTCTGCACCAATAGTGGTGGGAACTTCTGCTGCTGTGGTGGTAGGTTCCTGAACTGATGTTGGTTGTGAGGTAATCGCACTAGTAGTGCCTTCTGTAATGATAGGTCATGATAATCGTATGCGAATAGGTTGTACAATCACAGGGGCTTCCGTCGGAGACTGTTTTGGAAAGGGTTGTGGTGACGATGATTCCGGAACTTGTAGGCATGGAATGGCTCCTCTCATGCGCTTTCCTGCTCGTCCTTTGCTAGCCTTCCTAGCTTTCTTTGTTGTCCCTTTGAATGCCTTCAACTCCTCACTTGTCATTGCACGCTCGATTGGCAAGTCGTATGCTAAACACATATATACAAATTCTCGTAAGAGCGCAGCATCCATGGATTACCTTTTTTCTTTCCCATCTGTGCTGTGCTAAATATAGCTGATCAATGAACCAGCTTGCCAGATCCACTGTTTGTGGTCCAATGCATGCTAAATACAGTCCAAACCAAATGCGTTTGTTGGGCATGGTGAATCGATCCTGAGCTGGGAATGGGAAGTGTTGCATACATATCTGTAATGGTTTTGATAGCTCAAGTGTAATCGCTGAAATGTCTTCCCACTTGATGACATCTCCACGTTTCATAGGCTCTGGAATCAGCCTTTCTCGCTCTATTGGAGTGTGCGGTCCATGTATATTGATTGCAGCTCTAATCAAATCTTTTCTCAAATAAAACCTTTTGAATGGGGGGTCATTCACCAAGGATGGCAAAATGAATGTGCTCTGTAATTCCTTGTTCTCCGAAGTTGTCAAAGTGGTTACTAGATAATAGCATCTGTAGAAATCTAGTTTAGGTAATGGATCACTGAAGTATTCAGTGAAGCCAGCTCTCACCCAAACATGATTTAAGTCTTTTGTGTTCTGTAATGCTTCAAACTCTCTTGAGAAAAACTGGTACTTGCCCCACGTACGGGTATCAAGGAAATCTACATCTGCCAATGGGCCTGCTAAACCTTGAAACCAATGAGAGTTGCGATGAAATTTTTCAGTATATCCCCTAGGAGGATCGTCAATTGGCATAGGTCCTCGAAATCCCTGAAATTCTGGTGGTTGAGCCGTAGGATGTGGTTCAGCTAGTAATTCACCAATATTTGCCATGGGTACACGGGGGCCAGCTTCAGATGGTCCTTTTGCCTGCATGATGAATGATGCGAGTGTGTAGCAGATCTGCTACAAAAGATTAACACATTAGTATGGAAATTAATCATGATCCCATTAAAGTGAGACCGCAATCCCTTTCCATAACCGATGTGTAGCCCGTGTAGCCGAGTGTTGTGATGTGGTTTATGGAATGATTGTTGCAAAACTAATGCAGGTCTCTAGACACCTATGCTTCAGATAATGCCTACATTTCTTGATGAGATGTTATTACAAGTGATGTTGGGTTATAGTGTGTGGATTTGTAGAAGGTTCAGTCATGAATGAGTTATTACAAGGGTAGTCTTTAGTCGGGATGGGAGTAATGTTAGAGAAAGGGGTCGGAGAAGATGTCTGGATACGTTTTGGTATCCACTTCCTAAGAGTTTCTGAGTGGGTGGAATGTTTTTGCTGAGGAACAAAAGGTGATATTGGATGTGGTGGTATTGAAGGGTGAAGAGATTTTCTGAGGGGTATATATTACATGGCTTGAGGGTTGAGCTATAATACACTGTTTGGGTACCCAAATCTGCGTGGGTGTGGGTCGATTTGTAAGGTACTTCTTGGCAATCCAAATCTATCGATTGTGCATACTTGTAGAAGAAGGTCGAGGAGATGTCGGATACTGACTCTGCTTCTGCTTTAAGTTCTACTAATCCTTGTCTGGATCGCTGAGATCTTTTTGTGCATTTTGTCCTTTTGGCACCCATATTTGTCTCGTGCCTCTTGATTTGTGATATTGATACTGCTTTCTTCCTTGTGTCATCTGATATGGTTGTCGGTTTGGGTTCCTACGTTGTGGTTTACTCCTTTGCGGTTGAGGTTGAGAGGTCGGATGGACACTCTGCTTTGGAAAAGAAGGGAGGTCCAACACTTGCGAAACTTGCCCATTAGGAAGTGCTCCGTTTTGTACTATTAATCTAGGACAGTCCGTAGTAAGTGTGGAAGGATGGGCACTATAGGGTGTTTTGCCCATGTGGCTGTTGATGCAGTCCACCTGACCGCTGATGTAACCCACCTGACCTGCAATGGTCCCCATTTGTTCGCTGTTGGAAGACCGGGGGAAAATCTATTCACATCCTTTTATCTGGCAATGATCCATCACCAAGCTTTCATGGGTTGACTTTGGAATGAGCATGCTTAGCCGAGGGATCTGACCAAAGATCTTCCGGTCCTCCGTCGCGAGCGTTTCATAGGGTCGAGGGTTACATACCTCAGGCGGGGTGTTGTTAGGGAAGTCAAGCGGTATCACTCGTTACTGTTCTAAGGTTCCAATCTGTAAGGAGCCTTGTCTAAGCTTTAGGTCCACTGAGTGATTGTATAGCCAATCTTTAGGGGTTCTATCAGGTCCTCGTCATGGCATACTAGTAGCTTTGTTGTCATAATCACATCGTGTATGAGGATAGGAAGGTCCACCTCACCCATGCAAGGGGTTTCCATGCCTCTTAGCCCTATGAGGTATGCCTCAATTGGCCGCATTTCTATTCTTGAGTCTTTATAATGGGACCATCTAATCGCACTAGTCGCAACACCTGAATCAATTAAAGCCCTGAGCTCTTGGCAAGGGTTGTCGTGCTCTAGCCCGACTGTAATGAATGGTCTTCGATCCACTATGCTAGGATGAGGACTTGAATTTGCTTGACACATGGCCATGGGGTATCTGGGTGTTGTTTTCGGATGGTTATAATGTTCTCTCCCTAGTCCTTGTCTTCTTAACTTCATGCACTTAATGCGTTCTATAGCTTCTGCCTGAGCTTCAGCACGTATCCTATTTTCTTCCTCCTTACGCTTCTTTGCCAACCTGAGTCGTCTAAGCATATCCTCAGTAAGAGGTTCCTGATATAACTTGACTATACAACCACTAATGTAATTAGGCATTATGTCTCCTTCTAAGGTGGCTAATTGTACTGCTCCACTTGTTGAGAGTCTGTTAATGATCATAGGTCCATAACCTCGCTTTTCCAGTTTCTGTGCGTGTTGTTTCAACGTATATACTAGGACTAAATCTCCTTCTTTTAAGCCTTTATCTTTCACATGCACATCAAAATATGCTTTCTGTCGCTTCTTTGCTGCATAAATTCCTGCTGCTTCTTTCAGCTTAGTTTCTCATAATCGTTCCAAGTCCATTATTCTTGCTGATAATTCATGGCTGATCCACTGATGTTCTTGTGCAACCTTAAGGGTCGGTATCAAGAAGTCCAAAGGAAGCACAACATTCTGACCAAAAACCATATGAAAGGGATGTATTGAGTACGATCTTGTAGGCCACTCGATATGCCCAAACAGAGTGGTGTAACTATTTGTCCCAATCTGAATGTTTGTTGTTCATGAGTTTCATCATTACATTACAAAGGATCTTGTTAGTGCTTTCTGCTTGACCATTGGCCTGAGGATGATATGGTGCGGATTTCTTGTGAATCACCATAAAATCTTGTAACAAATATTCAATGACTTGGTTTAGAAAATGAGTTCCTCGATCGCTCACTAACTTTATAGGCAATCCATATCTTGTAAAGATATTTTCAAATACAAATTTTGCAGTCGTGTGTGCATCATTCTTTTTTGTGGCTTTTGCCTCTACCCATTTGGTAAGAAATTAGTCGCAACAATAATATATTCAGCATGTGTACCTTTTGCAGGGGGGTTAATGGGTCCTACAAAGTCTATACCTGTTGAGAGCAGTATGGGCACCCAAGGACTGAGGAGACAAGGAAGCCAGCGGAGAGAGTCAGAGCAAGGCGAAGGATTAAGTAGAAAAAGCAGTGGACGCAGATCTGGCAGATAGGCCTTCAAAATTTTCCAAAACAACATCTTTATAACAATGATTTTTATCACTAACCATCATTGTAAATATCATTTCATATTTTTGTAGCTCCATTTTGTGCAAGCCAAGGAGTCCCTTGAGCTTGAGGAGCTTTAGAAGTACCTACATATCAATTTTCGTATTTTTTAGACTCCGTTTAAAGCCTCAAATAGGCCCTGGAACCTAATTTTTATCTAGGCCGGACACTAGGTCTGGACAGGGCCAAAACCTAGTCAAAAACTATAAATAGAGCTAGAGAGCTCATTTTTTAGGGTAGCTTGTAAGTGATTTGAAGTTGTAAGAGCTTTTTGAAAGTAATCTAAGAACTCCATTGCTTCTCACTCTTTGTCTTGCTGTGTGTGCGCGTGTGTGTATGTGTGTGCATGTTAGTGTGCTTCTCACTCATGCACTTGTGCCTTGACTTGCTCGAGGTCATCATACCATCCTCACGTCTTCCCGGATTGACATTAAAGGAGGTGCTACTCATCACTGAGCTACACCAAATTTTGGCGCCATTGCCGGGGATCGAGCTTTGAGGACGAGCGTGTGATGGTAAGACGTAGAGTTGTGACGTTGGCGTTGTAGGTAATTTCTTTACTTTTCCTTACTTTTCTCATCCTTACTTCATCATCATCATCACCATCATCATCCCCATCATCTTCCACCTCCATCTCCATCATCGCAAAAATTTCAGTTTTTTTGACTATATCTCCTTCCCCCTTTCATTTCCCTCATTTCAAGTGTGAGAGAGAGCGAGAGAGCGATCTTGTGTGCACTGTTTTTGCATGTTTTTGAGTTTGCTTGCAGGTATTGGCCATCCCATCATCTGCAGCACGTCGCGCAGGTACGGAAATGTGCAGAATTGTCTCTGTGTCGCAAGCTTCTGTCCATCGCGATTGACAGAAAATTTCATCTATTGGTAAAATTAAGTGCACCACAGTAGACTAGAGACATTGCACATCACAAATCCATAAAAATTTTTGGAAAATTGGCATTTTTTCAGTCCATCGCGATTGATAGCATCAATCGCAATTGACACTATCCATCGCGACGGACAGCCAGTCCATCGCGATTGACAGACCCCGACGGACACGTGTCCATCGCGACGGACATCCCTGTCCATCGCGACTGACAGAAAAATCGCGATTGAAAGCCCTTTTAGTCGAGATTCTTGACCATTGCGACATACAGATGCCCGATCAACACATAAACACGGAAAAACCCAAAAATTCCAGTCCATCGCGACTGAGAGCAGTCCATCGCGACTGACAGCAGTCCATCGCGACTGACAGCCTCTGTCCATCGCGACGGACACCCCTTGTCCATCGCGATTGACACCTATCAATCGCGATTGACACGTGTCCATCGCGACTGACAGGCCACGATGGACAGCCCTGTCCATCGCGATTGACAGCCCAGTCGATCGCGATTGACAGCCAATTTCGGCCAATTTTTTAGGGTTTTTTAATCTGAGGATTTTGGCTAACTTTGGGCATGAACATTTCACTCTAGAGCACATAAGGAGGCCATAAGAAAATAACTTGAGAAGTCCTGTTTGCCGGATAGCCTGTTTGAACCCTGTTTTAATCCCTGAAGCCTGAACTGACATAACTTTCTCATACGAAATCCGTTTGCTGTGATTCTTGTTTTGTTGGGAAGCTCGTGAGGAGTACACACACACAACTAAGCTCTTCTCTACTCAAGCAAGCTCTCCTAAAAAATGAGCTCTTTAGCTCTTTTTATAGATTCTAGACTAGTTTTGATCGGTTTCACATCTAGTGACTGGCATAGTTAAGACATAGGTTCTATGTGCTATTTGGAAGGGTAGACGGTGTCTAAATTTAACCAAAATTGGTACGCTCATTCTACCTAAGCTCCTCAAGCTCAAGGACTCCTCAGCTTGCACAAAATGGAGCTATATTTTACAAAAGGGGTTTTTCTTTGTTACATATGGTACAAAAGTGATGAAAATCACTGTTGGAGGTTTTTGAAAAGTATTTGAAACATATTTGTTTGAAAAATGTTCCGACAGACTCCTTTCTTCTTCGTTATGCTCTATCTTTACATGCTTCCTCGACGTCTATGCCTCTGGCTACTTCCAACACCCCCCTCCCTCTCGCTTCTGTCGTCCTCGACAGAACCTTGTTGTGGGGTCTGTCGGATATAATTCTATAGTAGTTCCTGAGCGAGGGTGTGTTCTGAAATGCGGATACCTCGGGCAAGATCAGCTTCAAGCTTCTCCCAATCGATGGGCTGAGGTTCCTCTGGTGGCGGGAGTCTGTAATGTGTGGAGTACACCAGTTGTTCACAGGCAAACAATTGCAGTAGATGTGTAGGCCTGCTGGTGAACACTTCTAAGTGATACTCCCAAAAACCGGTTGTGAACATTTCTTCAAAGGTCTGCTTATAGCACGCCGGTAAGTACTTGATTCGACAATGCCAGGCATAACACACCCGGAGCGATGGTGTCGTGGTCATGGCATATGCTAGATCTTGGTTGCCATGCTCAAAACGTGGGGTGTTCACATGTGGTGCCTTTATGCGACAGAAGACTTTGAATACCATCTGCATCATGTCAAAGATTTTGACAGTCATATGCGCTGCTACATCGTCCATATGTTTTGAGCGGGAGAGCCAATGGTGAATCATTGCCATCATGTATCCAACGGTTGGTGGTCCTGTGGGTGGGCTGAAATAAGGGTAATTGAGCCAATCCTGGCATTGCTTGTTGTTTTGTACTTTAATGGCAAATGCCTTCCAGGAGCGGCGATATGGCATGGGTCCCCAGCATGGGTTGTACTTCAAGTGGAGAGGTGCCTTGACCCAAGTACTCATCGTCTCTGGATATTCTTGTAATAAATCCTTGCGCCAATCTGGTTGATATATTTCTCCTCACTGCGCATCTAGTGGCAAATCGTCAGGCTCAAACTCAGTTGCGTGGAAGGGTTTCTTGCATGTTTCTTTTTCTATGGCCAGCTGATATTTTGCCATTAACATAAAATAACGCTTGTATTGTAGCTCATGCCCAGATATGTATCTGCGAGGGGCCAAGTGAGCAAAATGAGGCTGTAAAATTCTTTCTTCTATCATTGCCATTGCGTGTAACTGCGCCTCTACCCGTGCTGAGTGAGTTCGGCCAAGGTCTTCAATCGTCTTCATCCATGCGGGAGTAGGAAGTTCAAAAGTCGTCTGGCCTCCGATCGTGACTCGTCCACCTAGGATGGGTTGGGGTTCATATGCTTCTTCAAAAGTTTCCTCCACCGGAATAGTCACTGTTTCTTCCTCTACTGGTAGTTCCGGTGGGGAGTCTGGCCTGGGAGGGGCTTCATCTACTGCTATCTTTGATTGAAGAGTTAATACCTGGGCCCATAATGCATTGAGTTCCTCTAGGATCTGAGGAGAAGGGTCCGCAGGAGCTGGTGGTCCTTGCTCTATAGGTGCTCTTAATTGGAGCAATTTCATTGGTACGCGAATGTATTGACCAGGTTTAGTTAGTAAGCAAACTCTACAGGGGTCAAACTGCGGTAATGGCTTCCTCTGCAAATATCTTAATGCTTTGTTAGATTCCACTGATTTAACAAGTTCCTTGAAGCCTTTGATGTATACTTCTTCGAAGCCTCCTGTGACGAGTTCCTGTTCTATAAGTGCCTGGCTTTCTTCCTTAGATAACTTCTTACGCGCCCAAACTTTTTCCATTGTGCGATATAACTTCTTGATTGCCAAGGTGTATGCCGCTGCTTCAAATGTTTCGTCTTCGTGCGTGCTGGTGTCACCTTGGGTGTCGGTTTGCTGTCCTTGTTCATCTGTCTGCACATTCTCTTGGGAGTCATGAGTGTCCTGGCTAGCTTCATCATCGCCCTCGTCATCATCTATTTCTGTTCTTTCTTCTTCTGAGCTGGATACTTCTTGTCCTTGTTGTTGATCCGGGGGAGTGGTCAGGTAGCTTGGATGTTCATATTCTTGAGAAAAAAGTTGTCATTCTGAAAAAAGGTTGTACAGTCACAGGGGCTTCCGTCGGAGATTGTTCTGGAAAGGGTTGTGGTGACGGTGATATATTACATGGCTTGAGGGTTGAGCTATAATACACTGTTTGGGTACCCAAATCTGCGTGGGTGTGGGTCGATTTGTAAGGTACTTCTTGGCAATCCAAATCTATCGATTGTGCATACTTGTAGAAGAAGGTCGAGGAGATGTCGGATACTGACTCTGCTTTTGCTTTAAGTTCTATTAATCCTTGTCTGGATCGCTGAGATCTTTTTGTGCATTTTGTCCTTTTGGCACCCATATTTGTCTCGTGCCTCTTGATTTGTGATATTGATACTGCTTTCTTCCTTGTGTCATCTGATATGGTTGTCGGTTTGGGTTCCTACATTGTGGTTGACTCCTTTGCGGTTGAGGTTGAGAGGTCGGATGGACACTCTGCTTTGGAAAAGAAGGGAGGTCCAACACTTGCGAAACTTGCCCATTAGGAAGTGCTCCGTTTTGTACTATTAATCTAGGACAGTCCGTAGTAAGTGTGGAAGGATGGGCACTATAGGGTGTTTTGCCCATGTGGCTGTTGATGCAGTCCACCTGATCGCTGATGTAACCCACCTGACCTGCAATGGTCCCCATTTGTTCGCTGTTGGAAGACCGGGGGAAAATCTGTTCACATCCTTTTATCTGGCAATGATCCATCACCAAGCTTTCATGGGTTGACTTTGGAATGAGCATGCTTAGCCGAGGGATCTGACCAAAGATCTTCCGGTCCTCCGTCGCGAGCGTTTCATAGGGTCGAGGGTTACATACCTCAGGCGGGGTGTTGTTAGGGAAGTCAAGCGGTATCACTCGTTACTGTTCTAAGGTTCCAATCTGTAAGGAGCCTTGTCTAAGCTTTAGGTCCACTGAGTGATTGTATAGCCAATCTTTAGGGGTTCTATCAGGTCCTCGTCATGGCACACTAGTAGCTTTGTTGTCATTATCACATCGTGTATGAGGATAGGAAGGTCCACCTCACCCATGCAAGGGGTTTCCATGCCTCTTAGCCCTATGAGGTATGCCTCAATTGGCCGCATTTCTATTCTTGAGTCTTTATAGTGGGACCATCTAATCGCACTAGTCGCAGCACCTGAATCAATTAAAGCCTTGAGCTCTTGGCAAGGGTTGTCGTGCTCTAGCCCGACTGTAATGAATGGTCTTCGATCCACTATGCTAGGATGAGGACTTGAATTTGCTTGACACATGGCCATGGGGTATCTGGGTGTTGTTTCCGGATGGTTATAATGTTCTCTCCCTAGTCCTTGTCTTCTTAACTTCATGCACTTAATGCGTTCTATAGCTTCTGCCTGAGCTTCAGCACGTATCCTATTTTCTTCCTCCTTACGCTTCTTTGCCAACCTGAGTCGTCTAAGCATATCCACAGTAAGAGGTTCCTGATATAACTTGACTATACAGCCACTAATGTAATTAGGCATTATGTCTCCTTCTAAGGTGGCTAATTGTACTGCTCCACTTATTGAGAGTCTGTTAATGATCATAGGTCCATAACCTCGCTTTTCCAGTTTCTGTGCGTGTTGTTTCAACGTATATACTAGGACTAAATCTCCTTCTTTTAAGCCTTTATCTTTCACATGCACATCAAAATATGCTTTCTGTCGCTTCTTTGCTGCATAAATTCCTGCTGCTGCTTTCAGCTTAGTTTCTCATAATCGTTCCAAGTCCATTATTCTTGCTGATAATTCATGGCCGATCCACTGATGTTCTTGTGCAACCTTAAGGGTCGGTATCAAGAAGTCCAAAGGAAGCACAACATTCTGACCAAAAACCATATGAAAGGGATGTATTGAGTACGGTCTTGTAGGCCACTCGATATGCCCAAACAGCGTGGTGTAACTATTTGTCCCAATCTGAATGTTTGTTGTTCATGAGTTTCATCATTACATTACAAAGGATCTTGTTAGTGCTTTCTGCTTGACCATTGGCCTGAGGATGATATGGTGCGGATTTCTTGTGAATCACCATAAAATCTTGTAACAAATATTCAATGACTTGGTTTAGAAAATGAGTTCCTCGATCGCTCACTAACTTTATAGGCAATCCATATCTTGTAAAGATATTTTCAAATACAAATTTTGCAGTCGTGTGTGCATCATTCTTTTTTGTGGCTTTTGCCTCTACCCGTTTGGTAAGAAATTAGTCGCAACAATAATATATTCAGCATGTGTACCTTTTGCAGGGGGGTTAATGGGTCCTACAAAGTCTATACCTGTTGAGAGCAGTATGGGCACCCAAGGACTGAGGAGACAAGGAAGCCAGCGGAGAGAGTCAGAGCAAGGCGAAGGATTAAGTAGAAAAGGCAGTGGACGCAGATCTGGCAGATAGGCCTTCAAAATTTTCCAAAACAACATCTTTATAACAGTGATTTTTATCACTAACCATCATTGTAAATATCATTTCATATTTTTGTAGCTCCATTTTGTGCAAGCCAAGGAGTCCCTTGAGCTTGAGGAGCTTTAGAAGTACCTACATATCAATTTTCGTATTTTTTAGACTCCGTTTAAGCCCTCAAATAGGCCCTGGAACCTAATTTTTATCTAGGCCGGACACTAGGTCTGGACAGGGCCAAAACCTAGTCAAAAACTATAAATAGAGCTAGAGAGCTCATTTTTTAGGGTAGCTTGTAAGTGATTTGAACTTGTAAGAGCTTTTTGAAAGTAATCTAAGAACTCCATTGCTTCTCACTCTTTGTCTTGCTGTGTGTGCGCGTGTGTGTATGTGTGTGCATGTTAGTGTGCTTCTCACTCATGCACTTGTGCCTTGACTTGCTCGAGGTCATCATACCATCCTCACGTCTTCCCGGATTGACATTAAAGGAGGTGCTACTCATCACTGAGCTACACCAAATTTTGGCGCCATTGCCGGGGATCGAGCTTTGAGGACGAGCGTGTGATGGTAAGACGTAGAGTTGTGACGTTGGCGTTGTAGGTAATTTCTTTACTTTTCCTTACTTTTCTCATCCTTACTTCATCATCATCATCACCATCATCATCCCCATCATCATCCCCATCATCTTCCACCTCCATCTCCATCATCGCAAAAATTTCAGTTTTTTTGACTATATCTCCTTCCCCCTTTCATTTCCCTCATTTCAAGTGTGAGAGAGAGCGAGAGAGCGATCTTGTGTGCACTATTTTTGCATGTTTTTGAGTTTGCTTGCAGGTATTGGCCATCCCATCATCTCCAGCACGTCGTGCAGGTACGGAAATGTGCAGAATTGTCTCTGTGTCGCAAGCTTCTGTCCATCGCGATTGACAAAAAATTTCATCTATTGGTAAAATTAAGTGCACCACAGTAGACTAGAGACATTGCACATCACAAATCCATAAAAATTTTTGGAAAATTTGCATTTTTTCAGTCCATCGCGATTGATAGCATCAATCGCAATTGACACTATCCATCGCGACGGACAGCCAGTCCATCGCGACTGACAGACCCCGACAGACACGTGTCCATCGCGACGGACATCCCTGTCCATGGCGACTGACAGAAAAATCGCGATTGACAGCCCTTTTCGTCGAGATTCTTGACCATTGCGACATACAAATGCCCGATCAACACATAAACACGGAAAAACCCGAAAATTCCAGTCCATCGCGACTGAGAGCAGTCCATCACGACTGACAGCAGTCCATCGCGACTGACAGCCTCTGTCCATCGCGACCGACACCCCTTGTCCATCGCGATTGACACCTATCAATTGCGATTGACACCTATCAATCGCGATTGACACGTGTCCATCGTGACTGATAGGCCACGATGGACAGCCCTGTCCATCGCGATTGACAGCCCAATCGATCGCGATTGACAGCCAATTTCGGCCAATTTTTTAGGGTTTTTTAATATGAGGATTTTGGCTAAATTTGGGCATGAACATTTCACTCTAGAGCACATAAGGAGGCCATAAGAAAATAACTTGAGAAGTGCTGTTTGCCTGATAGCCTGTTTGAACCCTGTTTTAATCCCTGAAGCCTGAACTGACATAACTTTCTCATACGAAATCCGTTTGCTGTGATTCTTGTTTTGTTGGGAAGCTCGTGAGGAGTACACACACACAACTAAGCTCTTCTCTACTCAAGCAAGCTCTCCTAAAAAATGAGCTCTTTAGCTCTTTTTATAGATTCTAGACTAGTTTTGATCGGTTTCACATCTAGTGACTGGCATAGTTAAGACATAGGTTCTATGCGCTATTTGGAAGGGTAGACGGTGTCTAAATTTAACCAAAATTGGTACGCTCATTCTACCTAAGCTCCTCAAGCTCAAGGACTCCTCAGCTTGCACAAAATGGAGCTATATTTTACAAAAGGGGTTTTTCTTTGTTACATATGGTACAAAAGTGATGAAAATCACTGTTGGAGGTTTTTGAAAAGTATTTGAAACATATTTGTTTGAAAAATGTTCCGACAGACTCCCTTCTTCTTCGTTATGCTCTATCTTTACATGCTTCCTCAACGTCTATGCCTCTGGCTACTTCCAACACCCCCCTCCCTCTCGCTTCTGTCGTCCTCGACAGAACCTTGTTGTGGGGTCTGTCGGATATAATTCTATAGTAGTCCCTGAGCGAGGGTGTGTTCTAAAATGCGGATACCTTGGGCAACATCAGCTTCAAGCTTCTCCCAATCGATGGGCTGAGGTTCCTCTGGTGGCGGGAGTTTGTAATGTGTGGAGTACACCAGTTGTTCACAGGCAAACAATTGCAGTAGATGTGTAGGCCTGCTGGTGAACACTTCTAAGTGATACTCCCAAAAACCGGTTGTGAACATTTCTTCAAAGGTCTGCTTATAGCACGCCGGTAAGTACTTGATTCGACAATGCCAGGCATAACACACCCGGAGCGATGGTGTCGTGGTCATGGCATATGCTAGATCTTGGTTGCCATGCTCAAAACGTGGGGTGTTCACATGTGGTGCCTTTATGCGACAGAAGACTTTGAATACCATCTGCATCATGTCAAAGATTTTGACAGTCATATGCGCTGCTACATCGTCCATATGTTTTGAGCGGGAGAGCCAATGGTGAATCATTGCCATCATGTATCCAACGGTTGGTGGTCCTGTGGGTGGGCTGAAATAAGGGTAATTGAGCCAATCCTGGCATTGCTTGTTGTTTTGTACTTTAATGGCAAATGCCTTCCAGGAGCGGCGATGTGGCATGGGTCCCCAGCATGGGTTGTACTTCAAGTGGAGAGGTGCCTTGACCCAAGTACTCATCGTCTCTGGATATTCTTGTAATAAATCCTTGCGCCAATCTGGTTGATATATTTCTCCTCACTGCGCATCTAGTGGCAAATCGTCAGGCTCAAACTGAGTTGCGTGGGAGGGTTTCTTGCATGTTTCTTTTTCTATGGCCAGCTGATATTTTGCCATTAACATAAAATAACGCTTGTATTGTAGCTCATGCCCAGATATGTATCTGCGAGGGGCCAAGTGAGCAAAATAAGGAGGCTGTAAAATTCTTTCTTCTATCATTGCCATTGCGTGTAACTGCGCCTCTACCCGTGCTGAGTGAGTTCGGCCAAGGTCTTCAATCGTCTTCATCCATGCGGGAGTAGGAAGTTCAAAAGTCGTCTGGCCTCCGATCGTGACTCGTCCACCTAGGATGGGTTGGGGTTCATATGCTTCTTCAAAAGTTTCCTCCACCGGAATAGTCACTGTTTCTTCCTCTGCTGGTAGTTCCGGTGGGGAGTCTGGCCTGGGAAGGGCTTCATCTACTGCTATCTTTGATTGAAGAGTTAATACCTGGGCCCATAATGCATTGAGTTCCTCTAGGATCTGAGGAGAAGGGTCCGCAGGAGCTGGTGGTCCTTGCTCTATAGGTGCTCTTAATTGGAGCAATTTCATTGGTACGCGAATGTATTGACCAGGTTTAGTTAGTAAGCAAACTCTACAGGGGTCAAACTGCGGTAACGGCTTCCTCTGCAAATATTTTAATGTTTTGTTAGATTCCACTGATTTAACAAGTTCCCTGAAGCCTTTGATGTATACTTCTTCGAAGCCTCCTGTGACGAGTTCCTGTTCTATAAGTGCCTGGCTTTCTTCCTCAGATAACTTCTTACGCGCCCAAACTTTTTCCATTGTGCGATATAACTTCTTGATTGCCAAGGTGTATGCCGCTGCTTCAAATGTTTCGTCTTCGTGCGTGCTGGTGTCACCTTGGGTGTCGGTTTGCTGTCCTTGTTCATCTGTCTGCACATTCTCTTGGGAGTCATGAGTGTCCTGGCTAGCTTCATCATTGCCCTCGTCATCATCTATTTCTGTTCTTTCTTCTTCTGAGCTGGATACTACTTGTCCTTGTTGTTGATCCGGGGGAGTGGTCAGGAAGCTTGGACGTTCATATTCTTGAGAAAAAAGTTGTCCTTCTGAAAACTGAAATTCACTTGAAAACACATCCTGCATCTCGAAATCGAATGTTGTGTCCGTTGGTTCTGCTTCCAAGTTGGGTATCGGAAAAGAAAATGCTTCTGCACCAATAGTGGTGGGAACTTCTGCTGCTGTGGTGGTAGGTTCCTGAACTGATGTTGGTTGTGAGGTAATCGCACTAGTAGTGCCTTCTGTAATGATAGGTCATGATAATCGTATGCGAATAGGTTGTACAGTCACAGGGGCTTCCGTCGGAGACTTTTCTGGAAAGGGTTGTGGTGACGGTGATTCCGGAACTTGTAGGCATGGAATGGTTCCTCTCATGCGCTTTCCTGCTCGTCCTTTGCTAGCCTTCCTAGCTTTCTTTGTTGTCCCTTTGAATGCCTTCAACTCCTCACTTGTCATTGCACGCTCGATTGGCAAGTCGTATGCTAAACACATATATACAAATTCTCGTAAGAGCGCAGCATCCATGGATTACCTTTTTTCTTTCCCATCTGTGCTGTGCTAAATATAGCTGATCAATGAACCAGCTTGCCAGATCCACTGTTTGTGGTCCAATGCATGCTAAATACAGTCCAAACCAAATGCGTTTGTTGGGCATGGTGAATCGATCCTGAGCTGGGAATGCGAAGTGTTGCATACATATCCGTAATGGTTTTGATAGCTCAAGTGTAATCGCTGAAATGTCTTCCCACTTGATGACATCTCCACGTTTGATAGGCTCTGGAATCAGCCTTTCTCGCTCTATTGGAGTGTGCGGTCCATGTATATTGATTGCAGCTCTAATCAAATCTTTTCTCAAATAAAACCTTTTGAATGGGGGGTCATTCACCAAGGATGGCAAAATGAATGTGCTCTGTAATTCCTTGTTCTCCGAAGTTGTCAAAGTGGTTACTAGATAATAGCATCTGTAGAAATCTGGTTTAGGTAATGGATCACTGAAGTATTCAGTGAAGCCAGCTCTCACCCAAACATGATTTAAGTCTTCTGTGTTCTATAATGCTTCAAACTCTCTTGAGAAAAACTGGTACTTGCCCCACGTACGGGTATCAAGGAAATCTACATCTGCCAATGGGCCTGCTAAACCTTGAAACCAATGAGAGTTGCGATGAAATTTTTCAGTATATCCCCTAGGAGGATCGTCAATTGGCATAGGTCCTCGAAATCCCTGAAATTCTGGTGGTTGAGCCGTAGGATGTGGTTCAGCTAGTAATTCACCAATATTTGCCATGGGTACACGGGGGCCAGCTTCAGATGGTCCTTTTGCCTGCATGATGAATGATGCGAGTGTGTAGCAGATCTGCTACAAAAGATTAACCGCAATCCCTTTCCATAACCGATGTGTAGCCCGTGTAGCCGAGTGTTGTGATGTGGTTTATGGAATGATTGTTGCAAAACTAATGCAGGTCTCTAGACACCTATGCTTCAGATAATGCCTACATTTCTTGATGAGATGTTATTACAAGTGATGTTGGGTTATAGTGTGTGGATTTGTAGAAGGTTCAGTCATGAATGAGTTATTACAAGGGTAGTCTTTAGTCGGGATGGGAGTAATGTTAGAGAAAGGGGTCGGAGAAGACGTCTTGATACGTTTTGGTATCCACTTCCTAAGAGTTTCTGAGTGGGTGGAATGTTTTTGCTGAGGAACAAAAGGTGATATTGGATGTGGTGGTATTGAAGGGTGAAGAGATTTCTGAGGGGTATATATTACATGGCTTGAGGGTTGAGCTATAATACACTGTTTGGGTACCCAAATCTGCGTGGGTGTGGGTCGATTTGTAAGGTACTTCTTGGCAATCCAAATCTATCGATTGTGCATACTTGTAGAAGAAGGTCGAGGAGATGTCGGATACTAACTCTGCTTCTGCTTTAAGTTCTATTAATCCTTGTCTGGATCGCTGAGATCTTTTTGTGCATTTTGTCCTTTTGGCACCCATATTTGTCTCGTGCCTCTTGATTTATGATATTGATACTGCTTTCTTCCTTGTGTCATCTGATATGGTTGTCGGTTTGGGTCCCTGTCCATCGCGACTGACAGAAAAATCACGATTGACAGCCCTTTTCGTCGAGATTCTTGACCATTGCGACATACAGATGCCCGATCAACACATAAACACGGAAAAACCCGAATATTCCAGTCCATCGCGACGGAGAGCAGTCCATCACGACTGACAGCAGTCCATCGCGACTGACAGCCTCTGTCCATCGCGACCTACACCCCTTGTCCATCGCGATTGACACCTATCAATCGCGATTGACACGTGTCCATCGCGACTGACAGGCCACGATGGACAGCCCTGTCCATCGCGATTGACAGCCCAGTCGATCACGATTGACAGCCAATTTCGGCCAATTTTTTAGGGTTTTTTAATCTGAGGATTTTGGCTTACTTTGGGCATGAACATTTCACTCTACAGCACATAAGGAGGCCATAAGAAAATAACTTGAGAAGTCCTGTTTGCCTGATAGCCTGTTTGAACCCTGTTTTAATCCCTGAAGCCTGAACTGACATAACTTTCTCATACGAAATCCGTTTGGTGTGCTTCTTGTTTTGTTGGGAAGCTCGTGAGGAGTACACACACACAGCTAAGCTCTTCTCTACTCAAGCAAGCTCTCCTAATAAATGAGCTCTTTAGCTCTTTTTATAGATTCTAGACTAGTTTTGATCGGTTTCACATCTAGTGACTGGCATAGTTAAGACATAGGTTCTATGTGCTATTTGGAAGGGTAGACGGTGTCTAAATTTAACCAAAATTGGTACGCTCATTCTACCTAAGCTCCTCAAGCTCAAGGACTCCTCAGCTTGCACAAAATGGAGCTATATTTTACAAAAGGGGTTTTTCTTTGTTACATATGGTACAAAAGTGATGAAAATCACTGTTGGAGGTTTTTGAAAAGTATTTGAAACATATTTGTTTGAAAAATGTTCCGACAGACTCCCTTCTTCTTTGTTATGCTCTATCTTTACATGCTTCCTCAACGTCTATGCCTCTGGCTACTTCCAACACCCCCCTCCCTCTCGCTTCTGTCGTCCTCGACAGAACCTTGTTGTGGGGTCTGTCGGATATAATTCTATAGTAGTTCCTGAGCGAGGGTGTGTTCTGAAATGCGGATACCTTGGGCAAGATCAGCTTCAAGCTTCTCCCAATCGATGGGCTGAGGTTCCTCTGGTGGCGGGAGTTTGTAATGTGTGGAGTACACCAGTTGTTCACAGGCAAACAATTGCAGTAGATGTGTAGGCCTGCTGGTAAACACTTCTAAGTGATACTCTCAAAAACCGGTTGTCAACATTTCTTCAAAGGTCTGCTTATAGCACGCCGGTAAGTACTTGATTCGAAAATGCCAGGCATAACACACCCGGAGCGATGGTGCCGTGGTCATGGCATATGCTAGATCTTGGTTGCCATGCTCAAAACCTGGGGTGTTCACATGTGGTGCCTTTGTGCGACAGAAGACTTTGAATACCATCTGCATCATGTCAAAGATTTTGACAGTCATATGCGCTGCTACATCGTCCATATGTTTTGAGCGGGAGAGCCAATGGTGAATCATTGCCATCATGTATCCAACGGTTGGTGGTCCTGTGGGTGGGCTGAAATAAGGGTAATTGAGCCAATCCTGGCATTGCTTGTTGTTTTGTACTTTAATGGCAAATGCCTTCCAGGAGCGGCGATGTGGCATGGGTCCCCAGCATGGGTTGTACTTCAGGTGGAGAGGTGCCTTGACCCAAGTACTCATCGTCTCTGGATATTCTTGTAATAAATCCTTGCGCCAATCTGGTTGATATATTTCTCCTCACTGCGCATCTAGTGGCAAATCGTCAGGCTCAAACTGAGTTGCGTGGGAGGGTTTCTTGCATGTTTCTTTTTCTATGGCTAGCTGATATTTTGCCATTAACATAAAATAACGCTTGTATTGTAGCTCATGCCCAGATATGTATCTGCGAGGGGCCAAGTGAGCAAAATAAGGAGGCTGTAGTCTTTAGTCGGGATGGGAGTAATGTTAGAGAAAGGGGTCGGAGAAGACGTCTGGATACGTTTTGGTATCCACTTCCTAAGAGTTTCTGAGTGGGTGGAATGTTTTTGCTGAGGAACAAAAGGTGATATTGGATGTGGTGGTATTGAAGGGTGAAGAGATTTCTGAGGGGTATATATTACATGGCTTGAGGGTTGAGCTATAATACACTGTTTGGGTACCCAAATCTGCGTGGGTGTGGGTCGATTTGTAAGGTACTTCTTGGCAATCCAAATCTATCGATTGTGCATACTTGTAGAAGAAGGTCGAGGAGATGTCGGATACTGACTCTGCTTCTGCTTTAAGTTCTATTAATCCTTGTCTGGATCGCTGAGATCTTTTTGTGCATTTTGTCCTTTTGGCACCCATATTTGTATCGTGCCTCTTGATTTGTGATATTGATACTGCTTTCTTCCTTGTGTCATCTGATATGGTTGTCGGTTTGGGTTCCTACATTGTGGTTGACTCCTTTGCGGTTGAGGTTGAGAGGTCGGATGGACACTCTGCTTTGGAAAAGAAGGGAGGTCCAACACTTGCGAAACTTGCCCATTAGGAAGTGCTCCGTTTTGTACTATTAATCTAGGACAGTCCGTAGTAAGTGTGGAAGGATGGGCACTATAGGGTGTTTTGCCCATGTGGCTGCTGATGCAGTCCACCTGACCGCTGATGTAACCCACCTGACCTGCAATGGTCCCCATTTGTTCGCTGTTGGAAGACCGGGGGAAAATCTGTTCACATCCTTTTATCTGGCAATGATCCATCACCAAGCTTTCATGGGTTGACTTTGGAATGAGCATGCTTAGCCGAGGGATCTGACCAAAGATCTTCCGGTCCTCCGTCGCGAGCGTTTCATAGGGTCGAGGGTTACATACCTCAGGCGGGGTGTTGTTAGGGAAGTGTGTACTTAAGCCGCAATGACTCAAGGACTTGTACCAATGAGACTATACCTCGATTGCCATACAAGTGCATATAGTGGAGTTCTTTTCACACATTTAATTATCAATCCTAAGGAGTGACTTACCAAGTGTATGAAGACATGTGCACACGTGATAGAAAATGAAGTGAGTTAGCCATTCAAGCATGAGAAAAGACTAATACTACCCACGCCTACTGAAAAACTGGAAGTGTTGCCGCAAGCCTCTTTTCAGCAGTTTTGGTTTTTTGAGGTTTTCTCCCAGCCCAGAACTCCGAACATAGGCAATAGGGTACTCGTTTCGAAGCTCTCGACGAGACGAATCCAACGGTAGTGGTTTCACTCAATTCTGACCACTCTGCTGCAAGTTATGGCAGAAACAGTGAATTACGGGAATTGCTAACACCCGCGTTTTTGCTTCTCCTAGCTTACGCACACACTACAGCCACTCAAGACAAGGGGGAAGGGGTAGACAACAGTCCTACACTTGCATTTCAAGCATCACACACACATACATGAACAAAATGAAGATCAAAATCAGCAAGAAAGAGGCAAACTCGAAATTTCAGAAATGCTCTTCTTCACAATGACAAAAAGTTTTCTACAATGAGTCACTTTTGACTTATATACTAGTGCCCTAAGTTTGGTCCTTTCACACAAGAGACCGGCACTTTATTCACTAAAATACTAATTTCCTACTATTGTACATGGGTAAATCACTAATCTTTTGTGGGGATGCATCTAGAGGACTCCTCTAGTGCATTTACAACGGAAAATATATACAAGAGTGATTATGATACAAAAGTTGTGTGACCAAATCGGAAAAATTTTGGGGTCCGTCCTTTTCTCTGCTTTGTGCGCTCTTTAGCTCTGCAACACTCTCCCCCTCTTCGTCTCTGTCGTCCCTTGACAGGCTTTGCTCTTTGTCCTCAGTTTGTTCTCCGCAAGCCACCTTTGCTCGTTGTTACCTGTTTATAAAACAGGTGTTCACTTTTGACGGCCTTTTCTTAATTCTTGTTTTACATTCTCTGGGCCTGATACATTCGACTTGCTTGCCCGCAACCCTTGTAGTTAGACTGACTGCCTGATATTTCGCAGTCTAATTCACCTATAGGTTCTTAATTCTGGGTTGCCACGCACGCCACCAGTGGAAGGTTGAAGATGTGATGCTTCAGTCTTCGATCTGGACCTTCTAACAGATCAAGAGGTTGAAGCACCCATGTGGGTTACGTCCTTTCCTTGGTGTGTGTGCCCCTGCGGGGCTCTGTGCAGAGATGGGTGTTGCGCCCCTGCGGGGCTTCTTGCAGAGATATATCTTCAGATATTTCCTTTTAGTGAAGCTGCTTCTTTCGTTGTCTTCTTCTTTTCTTTTTGCTTGATTGTCCCGCTACACGTCCCTCCTCCTGAACTCTGTCGTCCTCGACAGGCTTTCTGAGGCGACGCGTGTAGGTTTGAATGGCGGTTTGCTCTCGTTGGTTCAGTAGATTTGCATGACATATCATGAATTCCTTCCATTGCTTTGACTTCACTCCGTCTTCTGGCGCCTGTCGATGATCAACAAAAAAGCTTGTTTCATAGGCCACCAGCCTTGCATTTAAATTGGAAGTCATTTTTACAAAAATCTCCGAATCTATTTCAAAGAAGCCGGTGAAGAATGCTTCTTCGAAAGTCTGCATATATGTTGATGGCAAAAACATAAGGCGTGAGTAGTATGCCATGATGGTTAGTCGGCTCGGGATGGTTGATAAATCAAAAATGAGAGCTTCCGATCCTTGTGTAATGCCAATGAAATTCAAAAATGTATACTTCGCGTGCTGGAAGACCTTCAACACGGTAATAAGCATGCTGAATATTTTATTTGTCATCTTGACTGCTAAGTCCGGCACTGTGGCATATTTGGCAGTCCAGAATTCCATTGTCTTTACCATATATTCTTCAGTGGGTAGATAGTTATGTGGCGGACTAGGTAGTAACGGGTAATTTAGCCACTGATTATTGATGGAGCCTTGACGCTGTGCTTCCCAAAATTGCGTCCAAGAGCGTCTGCGGGGTACAGGACAAAATGATGGATTTACCTGAAGCGCATATGGTGATGCTTCCCACTGTACCCGCAAAGTCGGATTCTTCTCCAAAATTTTCCTTCGCCATATGGGATCCGCCTTCTCAAATTCCTCTTGAGTATACTTGAAAGTGTCATGCTGGAATTGAAGGTTGGGGTCTGGATCTTTATTCGTGGTAGTCTTTATATACACGCGCGTCTGTTCTTTAAGTAGACCATATGGTACATTGAAGGGCTTCAAAATTTGATCTAGCTGTTTATTGTCTATTCGAGCTTCTTTCATAATTTGTATTATTTGATCTTCAAAATCAGCAGTGAGCTGGGACACCAGTAGTGCCCTTTCTGGTCTGCTTAATTCTGCAATGTCGCGTGTGTTAGGTTCTAGTGGAACCTCCTGTTCCGCCCTTATTGGAGAATGATACAAGGGAGGAGAGAGAGGACGTACCTCTTCCTCCACAGTAGCCGTGGTTTCTGGAGGAACTACTGGTGTCCCTTGTTTCTCTTTTAGCTCAATCTGCTCCTGCAGCCGCTTAATGATGTCATCTTTATTCTTGAGCTCCTCTTCGGCCTTGGTAAGTTTTTCTTGGTGTTTGATTAATTCCTGTGCCACAATATGCATGTGATCTGTGTCTTCCTTGCACTGTCGGAAATAATCTTTCTCGGCTTTTTTCCATTTCTTTCGTAGAGCTGCAGTATCATTCATATATTTCTGTTCCCATTCTGCAACTGTCTCTTGCTCCTGTTTGAGCTGATCTGCCATCTGGGTCAACTTTGCTTCCATGTCTTTTATGTCCTCATTTGTTTTGTCAAGATCTGTCGATGGTTGATCACTGAGGAGAGCTGTCATTAGCTCTTTGTTTCTGTCCCT
Organism: Ceratopteris richardii; assembly: GCA_020310875.1. NCBI lineage: Eukaryota > Viridiplantae > Streptophyta > Polypodiopsida > Polypodiales > Pteridaceae > Ceratopteris > Ceratopteris richardii. Next base: position 83,656,817 of record CM035428.1, on the reverse strand, counting down.
TAGTTGATCTGCTTCTTCCATGCTCACCTTGAGCTGCGACTCGAGTACTTTGCTACGAGTCTGTATTCTTGTTTTCTCTTTTTCCGTTACTTCCAGTTTCTTCGTCAGCTCTAATACTTGCTCTTTCAGGTGGGCATTCTCCTTTTCTAATGTTTTGCATTGTGTTTTGGTTGTTTTTATCTTCTCCTTTTTCTTCAACACCTGAGCTTCTACTTTAGATAAGGTCTTTGCCAATTGCATACCTTCTTTCTGAAGCTTTTGTTTGTCGAGCATGGCCTGGCCGTAATCCTCATCAGCGTCGAGCATCAGCTGTTGAGTGTCTAGTGCTGTACGGATCATATCCTGCACCACAGGCTTGAGCTGAGCTATGTCCACGTTGAGCCATGTTTTTGGTATGTCTGGTGTCTCATCTGTATGTATATTATGTCCCTGTGCTACGTGGATCAGTTCTTTGTGAGGTTGTCGGGCCTGTAGTTGTACATTAAATTCTGCTTCATTTTTGACCATTTTACGAACTTTCGTGGCACTCCCTTGAAATGTTACATCTAGAGGGGACGGTTCTGCCACAACCCTTAGTGGGGTGAAGGGTTCTTCGTCTTCTTTTCCTCCTTCCTGATGCTTCTCCTCTGATATCAGTAATTGCTCCTCATCATCAGATTTGCCTTTTTGGTTAGAAGTGGTGGGTGCATCCTCCGGTGGAATAGGGTGCTGTCTTTCTTCTCGTGTCTTCTCTTTGGTTGTATTTTGGTCTACCAGTGGTGATTGAGCTTTTTCCTCGTGGCCTGCTTGGTGTTTGTCAAAGTCTACTTCATTTAATTCGGTCCACTGCCCATCATCTTTTGATTCACTTTTGATATCTACATCCAGTAACGATGTAGTTTGCTTTTCTTGGGCGTCGGATCCTGAACTTGAATTGTCTAGCCCAATCTCCCGATACCTGTGTACCTTAGTAAGTTTTCTTTTGGGTTTTTGAACTGTTGCGGTCTGTTGATAATGATGACCTTGCACTGGGAGATTGATTTGCCCTTCTGTATACTTGTGAGTCTCCTCCATTGCTTGAGTTAACTCTTCTTCCGTAATTTTCCTGGGTCCTTGAGTGGTGGTGGTAGGCAGCACATGTACTCTCTTTGGTTGTGGTGCTTCTTCTTCTTTCTGCAGAACTTCTCTAGGCTGCTTTGTACCTCTCATGGTTCCTCTCATCCTCGGTTGCGAACTTGTTTCTGTTTCTTCTGCTTGCTTACTTCCTTTCTTTTGTTTTGGTACTGTAGCACACTTGACATATTGAGCCAGCTCCATTGAAGATGGCATCTCTCTCAAGTACTCTCGCATGCCCAATGCATGGTAAATCATGATTGTGAGGGCAGTGGTTCCATTAAGGAATTTTTTATTCTCCCACTTCTTCTTGGCCTCGAACAATCTTTCCTGCACGTATGGTGTGAGATTTACCTGATTGCCGATCTGTTTTGTGGCATGAGACAATAATTGGACAATAATTTTTTGAGGGGCCGTATATCTGTTCATACTCGGAAAACAAAAATGTTGATGAATCAACCTGACCTCCTCTTCAATGTCCACTCTATTAATGTCGACAAAGGTTCTAGTATTTGCTCCACGAATTTCTTCTTTGGCCGTGTTGATACCATTGTTCTCCCATTCAAAAGCTTCTTTGATTAAGTCGTGGGAGAACTGAATGACTACCCATTCGCCATTCTTATCCATCACATTGGCTTCTGGCACCAATGGATCATGTAGTGCTGGTCTTAAAGTGTTCATAACCTGTGTGCATCGTTGGAAGTCCGGCTTGTAGATGGGTAACTCAAAATATTTGTGAATTCCTGCTTTCTTCATGATATCAATTGTAGATGGCATGCCATGCAAAATCTTGAAGTCCTGGGACATGATCGGAAAGTGGTGATCGGTGTCCATAATCTTTATGTTGGCCAAGAAAAGATACTCTTCCACGGGCTGCTCATCTCTGAACCAGTGGCCTTTAGCCTTCGTAAGACATTGGGGAGGAAATTCCTGGACCTCTTCTTGGATTGTAGTTTCAGAGTCTTCAGAAGCCATCTGCACTTAATATAGAGTGTGAATTAGTTTCCATAATTTTCAGAAATCCTCCGCCGTGTGTTGATTCATAATTTGATATTGCTCCGAGTGCATGGTGCCGTCCCTTTCCCGTGGGTGTGAGAAGGGTAATACCTAAATTTTTTATGTATTTTTATATATTTTTTTGCTGAAAGGACAACAGAAAAGTCAGTCCAAAGCCGAAGCGTAGGTTACGTATATAGTATGTCCATTCCTAACAGTTTAAAGCTAAGAGCTAGTCTCACTTGGAGATCGTGCACCACTAGTTTGATAATTTACATCCTGTGCCGAATGCATGGCCGTGTAATGTGGCCCTATCATGCATACTTTGGGTGCATCAGACACAACATGAGTGCAATTGGGTGCTTTTTCTCCTCGATCAATTGCTCCTTGTGGTTGCTTTGGTTTCCACACCCATTTTGAAAACACTGAGAAAGGTTGTCGGGTTTCCTCGATTCGTGTAGTTGTTGGTGTTCCATTTGCCTTATCCACAGTCCGATGGATTTTGACATTGCTTTGTGATCTTTTCTGATGATTCTTTGGTGGTTGTGGCATTTGCCTCGTCTGCTGTGGCGTTTCCTCTTTGGTCTTCACATTCTGTTTAGCTGTTTGTATGACCTTTTTGGGAATCCATATCTGATGTCGAGATCTTTGAGCTTCAAGCAGGGGCTTGGCAATCCATACTTGTACTGGTTCTCTTCGTTTGTAGTTCTTTGTAGCTGATTTGGTGATGTCCGTTTCCTTCTTCAAAGCGCTTGTAGACATTTTTTGACTCTGTACCTGATCCTTTCGTACCCACATATATTTGGATGGTGGGCTGTTCGAGTATCTGCTTGTTGGTTTCCAATAGTTCGATCTTTGGAGGCCTTGAGCATGTTTAGGAGAGAGCGTCTCCTCAATCGTTGGCTGATCCTCATTTACTTCGGGTAGCTTCGATGCTACAGGGGATATCGGAATGATTAAAGTTTCAGTTTCTATGCATTTGCTTTCTAACGGTTGAGCACAGTCGCTACTATCTTTCGTTGCTTCTTGAACTTCCTCTGATCTTGGTATCGACATGGCTTGGTTACGTGGTTTCTCTTCAAGCAAGCTGAAAACCTCTTTATGCCCTATCGTGGCTGAAATATATCCTTGAGCCAGATGGATACATGCTTCTGTTTCAATGATCCAGTCTTGTCCCAGAATGAAGTCTTCCATCAGATTTTCATCTTCACACACTAAGACTCTTTGTTCCATGGAGGAATTTCCTAGGTGGAGAGATACATTCGTGGTTCCAATACATTCTATGGTGTGACCTCCAATTCCCATTAATTGGGCTTTTGTGGGATTCAATTCTAATTGCAGCTCATCTGCTATTCTCTTTCGCATGCAGCTGAGGCCTGCTCCTGAGTCTATCAATGCGTCTATCAATTTATACTCCGTCTGACCAATCCCTAGGTTTAGGTAAGGTTGTGTTTTACATATACCTGTGGCGTCACCATTTTTGACCTGGTAGTTTGCCATAGGGATGGGCTCTTCTCCTTTGAGATAGCGTTCATCTCTTTGCCGGATCCATTCTTTCCGTTTCCTAATGCGCTCTAGTGCTTCTTGCCGAGCTTCCTCTCTAATTCGCTCTTCCTCTTTTTTCCTACTTTGTGCACCTACCAATCGTGCTAACATCTGATCTGTCAAGGGCTCTATGAATCGTCTCACTCTGCATCCACTGATGTAGTTGGGAAGAATGTCTCCGTCTAGTGTAGCGAGGTTGACTGCACCACTAGAAGAGATTCGATTTATGATCAAGGGTCCGTATCCGCGTTTTTGTAGCTTCTTTGCATGTTGTTTTAGAGTGTACACTAAGACTAAGTCTCCTTCTTTAAGTCCCTTGTCTTTTATATGTGCATCATAGTATGCTTTCTGTCTCCGTTTAGCAGCATAAATGCCTGCTACGGCTTGCAATCTAGTCTCATGTAACTTCTCAATTTGATCTAATTGTTGGGATAATTCGTGACCGTTCCACTCATATTGCTGGGCCACTTTCAATGTAGGTACCAAGAAGTCAATTGGCAAAATTGCATTTTGCCCATACACTAAATTGAAAGGTGTGGTTCCAATGGCCGTTTTATATGCAACTCGGAATGCCCAAATTGCATGATGCAATTGTTTGTCCCAATCCGATCTTCTATTATTGACAAGCTTTGTCAAGACAGTACATAGTACTTTGTTGGAACTTTCAGCTTGTCCGTTGGCTTGAGGATGGTATGGGGCTGATTTTTTATGAATCACTAAAAAGTCATTCATTAGCGACTCAATGACTTCGTTTAGGAAATGCGTTCCTCGATCACTCACTATCTCGATCGGTAGTCCAAAGCGTGTGAATATGTGCTCAAAGAGAAATTTTGCTGTGGTTTGAGCATCATTTTTTCGAGTAGCTTTCGCTTCTACCCACTTTGTCAAGTAGTCGGTGGCTACTATGATGTATTCTGCATGTGATCCTTTCGCAGGTGGGTTGATAGGTCCTATGAAATCAATACCCCACTTGGTAAATGCTCGCGCACAAACCATGGGTCTTAAAGGCATGTCGTCTCTCCGAATTGGGTATTTGGTTCTCTGACAAGTCTCACAACTTCGTACATACGTTTCAGCATCCATGTGTAGAGTTGGCCACCATAAGCCTGCAAAGAGAATCATTTTAACAGTTCTTTCAGCCGAAAAATGACCTCCTGCAGCACCTGCATGTGCCATTTCTAATATGGGAAGATATTCTCCCTCATACACACATAATCTCAGTTGGTTATCCTTCCCTCGTTTGAACAGTTGCTTTCCTATGAGAGTATAGTCCTTGCTCATTTCTTCTAGGGATCGCCTCTTTGCTACACTAGCTCCTATTCCGTGCTCTCTCGTTTTGAGGAATTGTACTAATGATCTACTCCAATTAGGTGCTATGGTCGAAAAAGGTATGGACATGTGGTCCTTCGGGCTAGTCTCTTTGCATTCTGCACAATTAATTACATAATCGTGAACGTCTTTTGGCATGTCAGGCCAATATACACCTAACCTTTTCAATTCTCGAATTGTCCCATGTATCCCTTGATGGGTTTTCCACTTGTTTACGTGTGCTTGCTGGATTAAGTGCTTCTGTTCGTCCTCCTCGACACATCTTAACAAGACACCATTGGGTTCCTTATAATACATGCTTCCAGCAACAAGGTGTAAATTTCTTGTTTGAAGAATCTCTTGTTTGCTATTCTTGTTTATTGAATGTTGAGGGCCATGGGTGAGTATAGGAATTAGTCGTTCCGCCCACTTTGGACATACTTCAAGATTAAACAAATACGTATCTGGTAAATCATCCGGTACTCCGCTAGGTGGTTCTCCATGCGTTAGCCTTGAAAGGTGATCTGCTCTTACATGTGTGTTTCCTTTTTTGACTATTACCTCAAAGTCGAACTCCATTAGTAGTAAGAACCATCGTACCAACCTTCCCGTGTTGCAAGGCTTATTGACTAGATACAACAAAGCCTGATGGTCTATGAAGAACTTGAATTTGTTGGCTAAGAGGTAGTGTCTAAACTTCTTCACTGCATAAACCATTCCTAAGCCTTCTCTTTCAGTAGTCGTGTAATTTCTTTCTGCTTGGTTTAATTGTCTACTAGCATAAGCGATTGGATGGTCGAGCTTCCCTTCGTCAGCCGGTTGAGCTAGGATACATCCAATGGCATAGTTAGAAGCGTCAACATGAATATGAAAAGGCTTGTTCCAGTTGGGTGATTTCAGAATTGGGGCTGTACTCAGCCGCTCCTTAAGCTCGTTGAAGGCCTTCTCACACTCGTCTGTCCAAGTAAATTGAGTCAAGAGACCATACAAGGGTTTTGCTATTATGGCATACATGTGGATAAACCTTCTGTAATATCCACAATGCCCCATAAAAGCTTGCACTTCCTTTGCATTCTTGGGTCTTGGCAAGTCTAAGATGACTTTAATCTTGTCCTCATCCGTTGATATTCCATTCCTCGAAACTATGTGTCCTAGAATTTTTCCTTGTCGCACCATGAAGACACATTTCTTAGGGTTCAGGCATACTCTGTACTGTCTACATTTACTGAATATTTTTCTCAGTTCCGGTATATGGTCTGGTCGTTGATTTGAGTATGTACAAAGGTCATCTACGTATACTTCCATACTTTTTCTCAGAAGTTCTTTGAATACATGACACATCAGTCTTTGGAATGTGGCTGGCGCATTAGTGAGCCCAAAAGGCATCACTCTAAATGCATAGACTCCCCATTCGGTCGCGAATGCGGTTTTATGCTGGTCCTCAGTTGCAATAGCTACTTGGTTGTAACCAGAGAATCCATCCAAGAAGCTATAGACCTCCTTGCCGGCAACCCTTTCCAAAAGATGGTCTGTGATGGGTAATGGGAAACTATCACGTATAGTTGCTGCATTTACTTTTTTCAAGTTGATACACACCCTTAGTTTTCCGTTCTTCTTAGGCACTACTACCAGTGGTGATACCCACTCGGTGTGTTCTATCTCATATATGAATCCCGCCGCTAGTAGTTTGTCTATTTCCTCCTTAATCTTTGCTGCATAGACTTCATTGTATGTATAAGGACGTTGTTTGGAGGGTTTTGCATCTGCTATCATTGGTATTCGATGGGAACAAATAGTGGGTTCCACACCTTTGAGATCCTTATAGGTCCATGCGAATACGTCTCGATATTCTCGGATAAGGTGTATGAGTTCCTCCTCTTCTTCTTCCGAGACATCTTTGCCAATATACGTGCATCTTTCTTCTCCCTTTTCTACTGTTACTACAATTTTTTTTGTTTGTTCCTTGTTGTCATATGCTTCTCCGTCTCTTACCTCTCGTTTAGGCATTTGTATAGCTACTTTTCTTTCTTCCACTTCGTATTTTTTAAAATGTTCTGGAACTTCGAAACAGTCTGGTTCCTGTTCCACTTTATTCGTGTCTTCTCTATGCTCATGCATGGTTTCGATTGCTAAGACTTTTGTTGATCTTTCTCTTGATTCTTTTTGCATAGTTTTTAAATATTGTTCCTCAGAATCAAACTCTGGTTCCATTTCTATGCTTTCGTACTCTTCTTTCCATTCTTTCTCTTCAATTTCCCCTTCTTCTATTTCCTGGAGGACAATCATGTAGAGATTCACATCATATCCTTCTTCGTCTATACAATCGTTCATCGTCAATACTTCCTCATTCACACACACATCTAATGTTGCTAGAATTTCCATCCAGCCATGTGGTTCGAAGAGTTCATCTGAAAAAATTTGAGGCATGTAATCGGGGTCTTCTATCGGTCGATAGTTAGGGTGTCCTATTGGCCACATTTGTTTTTTACACTCCTCCTTCTTTGCTTCTTTGCACATCCACAACTGGGTATCCTCGTGCATCCAAGATTGGTCACTTGATCCAGCACTGTGAATGGATAGGTCATCTTCTTCCCTGTGGACTGGGTTCCATTGTAATGGAGGGACATCCCGATAAGCGAATGTGTGCAAATTTATCTTAGTGGTGTTCCCTTGATGTTGGAGATATAATGAATCTCTGCCCCAATCCTGTACTACCCGCAACTGTCTCATGAAGGGTCGTCCTAATATCATCTCATAGTTGTTCGCTTTCTCGAATTTGCATATGGCTAGTGTGTGTTCAAATTCCACTCCACATGTGATTAACTTAACTCCTTCCAATATTCCTAGGGGTCTCTCCACATGACCGTTTGCTAATTGGAGTTTCATACGAGTGGGTCGTAAGGCTGGTCTTCCCCACTTTTCCCAAATCTCCTTTGTTGCAATTCCTACTCCTGCTCCTGTGTCTAAGATCGCTTTGGTCATGTACCCATTATGGATGACAGGTAAACAGGTATTCCCTTCATCCCCTTCACTGAACTCCCCTACTTTGTCAACTGGAACTTGTATTATGGACTCATTTTCCATTTCCTTTTCTTTTAATCCTCCCTTCTTTGGTCGTGTGTTCAATTGATCTGCCAATTGCTTCCATAACTGGGGTTTAAGTCGAAGCAATTCTTCCACCGTCAATTGGCATTGCACTTTGGTTCTCTTTAGTTCCGTTAGGTTATGCGAACTTTCCTTTCCCTTTTCTTTTCCTTTTCCCTGCACCGTGGGTGCTCGCATTATCACTGACTTTCTTTCGTACTCTCCCATATAGTTAGGCAATGTTGAAATGCTTATGGTCTCCTCTCTATCTCTATCGAGTCTTGAGACCTCCTTGTAGACTTCCTCGAGGTTAGGATGGGGTTGACAGTCTTCCACATCTATTTCACCAAATGGTGGTGGCTCGACACCATTCTTCTCCCATTGTTCTTCTCTGATTCTATCCCACAAGTCCTTAGGCCAATCTGCTTCCAAGTCTGGTATGGCTGATACAGGATCACCTTGTGCTGTCTCTTGTTCACCTTGGGGATCTTCTTTTCTAAGTTCTTTATCCTTTGGTTTGATGCATTCTTCATAAGGTTCTTGTGCCATTCTCGTTTCTGGTAGGGTTGGGATAGTCTTTTCTAGGGTTGTTTGTGCTACTTCTATGAGTTTTCTGCATAAGGCTAGTCTTTCCTTTTCTAATTCCCCTTTAGGGTAGATTTTTTCATGTTGCTCTATGTTCGGTCCCATTTTGATTCTAGCTTGGTATGCTTTTAACCACATTTCCAAGTCGTCTGGCTTTGGGTCTGCTAGAATTGATCCAGGCTTCTCCCTATCAGAGCTAGGTTTGGTTAGCTCAGGAGTCTCCGTGGACTTCTCTTGCTCTTTGTGTTTACTTGACTTTTCGATTTGTTTTTTACTGTTTGTATTCTTGTTTTTTGCCCATTTATCCTTGAGCTTCTCTCGTCTTTCTTTCCATTTCTGAGCTTTTGTGTTGCAGGAATTTTTACATGGGTCCTCCGAATCCTCCACTATTTGAGTTGAAGGGCTTATTTTCGCATCGCTTTTCTGTTCCTCTTCTGATTGCCGTTCTCGTTGTTGTTTTGTTTGGGCTCTAGTGATAGCTTTTAGTGGCACTGTGTACTCCTTATCACTTCCTGATTCTTCTATGACCTCTATTACATTGATTGGTGCAGAACCTTGGTTTTTTTCTGGATTCTTAGGGCAATCCCTAAAAAGATGTTCCTTTCCACAATCACTGCAATATCCTTCCCAGGTTCTAGGTGGCGGAGGGTTGTACGGTCGAGGGCATTCTCTAATGAAATGGTCTCCTCCACATCTATAGCATGGTCCTCTCTGTACTGGTGGTCTACTGGGTGGTCTCATGGGTTGTTGTGCCTTAGGAGCTGTATACATTAGAGTGGAAGTCTCTGCTCCATAGGTCTGATCATAGCCTTCATACCCAGGGTATGTAGTCTCATATGCTGGTTCGTATTCCATCATGTAAGCTTCACACGAATAGTACTCACTTGGTAGGGTTTCGTATCCAAGGTTTGTTGGTTCTATCTGGGTCATTGTCGTGGATGGTACTATTGCTCGTTCTAGATTTTCTTCTGGTTGCGCATACCTTACTGATACTACTTGTTGAGGTTGTGATGGTTGGGGTCCTAGCACTGGTTGTGGTGGTGGGTATGGTATCTGTTCAATTGGTCTGGGTATTCCCGTCTGTGTTGGATAAGGGTTGTATCTTGGGACCTCTCTGTTCGGGTCTCTAGGTGGATATCCATACGATCGATACTGAGGTGGTTGAAAAGGGCGTGTTTGCCTATTAAACGGACAGTTTTCAGTAGTGTGATTAGTGTATTTCTGTTCTATGTGACAGTACCAAGAAGTCCCTTGTTGTTGCTGTTTGTTGTATGGATAAGTTGGTTGCGCACCGCCCCCTCCTCGAACACACAGGTGAGTGGGGTGATCTCCTCCACATAAGCTACATCTCCGTAGCATAGGCAATCTCTGAGCCGGAAGTTGATAAGCTCGTTGCCCTTGAGCTCCTAATTTCTTGGCTAAAAGCTCTGCTAATTCTTCCACGTGACTTGAGTTGGAAGAGATGGTGCTCTTTGAATCATCAGATTTAGCGTGGCTGGACTTGCTGTTGAGGTCCTCGGCCAAGTTATCTTCCAAATCAATACACTCCTGAAGACATTCACTCAAAGTTTGTAGCCTTTTCACGTATACTAATGTTCTTAAGGTCCCGTTAGTGAGTCCATCCAAAAATAATGAAATCATTTTTTGTTGAGACGGCCTCTCTGTCATTGGGCATCTATCCACGTACTGGTTGAACCTTCTGGCAGCTGTCTTCACCGATTCATTAGGATTTTGTTTGAAGCTGTGGATTAACGAAGATGAATTGTGTTTGATTCCCCTCTTAGTGAATTCTCCTATAAATTCTTGAAAAAATTGTTCCATGCTTTCAAATTGATTGGGATCTAGGGGTTGGAACCAAGTCAGAGCTGTTCCTATGAGGGTGAGTCCAAATGCCTCATACTGTACAAAGAAGTCGTCTACTTGTTCCGCTCTCAGAACTTGTTTGAATTCTGCAATGTGATCATAAGGTTCTCCTGATCCATCATAAGGGTTTCTTACACACTTTGCCACTTGGATCGGCCTAAGCCTTCTAATCGGTTCAGGTGGTCTGGGCATCACAGGAAGAATAGGGACAGCTGGTCGTATTGGTGGCATTCCAAGCTGTCTTCCTATAGATGGTTGTGGTCTTACCGGTGTTCTATACTGATTTCCTATCCCTGGTTGGGGCTGATAGTGTGCTTGTGTTCCTGGTGTGGTAAATTGTACGTGAGCATGATCAGGTATGCTCCTATGGCTAGTTTGTCCTGATGCAGCATTTTCGGTTTCTTCTTGATTTCCGAATGGATTGTGTGAGGTTGTTGCCTGTTCTCTCTGAGGAAACACAGGTGCACCCATATATCTTAATCGAGACCTGTCTAAGACACTCACAGGCCAATACCTCCTTTGATCTTTATCCAGGTATGTGAGTCTAGTCTCGTCATCCGGATCTTTCAACTCATAGAATGTCATGGGGTTTTCTTCTCTCCCTGGAACAGGTGAATCGGTTTGCAACAATAAGTTTGATCCGTGGATCATATAGACTTCTAACAAATAGTCATCTTGAGGTATCAAGTCACCTCTCAAGACACGTGACACTCGGGATCTGCCTCTAGGGGTGGTCACAAACTCTTCTAGTTGTGTCCTTCCTAGATTTTCAGGGTCTAAGAGTTCCCCTCTTTCGTTGACCTTTTCCGGGAATTCGGTTACAATGTAGATGTGGCCAACTTTGTCAACATATGCACCTCCTTCATATTTGACAGCTGGTCGGGGCACAATTGTGGCATTCTGGGAAGTTACCATCCTGGCCACAGACCTGTTTAAGCCATCCAGGTAGATTGGAATCTCCTGGGCATTGGTGGACACATACTGCAAGGAAGTACGGTAGTCCCCCTCCACAGTAGTCATGAAGCCTCTCGTTGGTGTGGGACCTTGCATGTCTTGCGAAGCCATAGGTACTTCTTCCTCCGACTCACTAGAGGTCTCAGCGTAGGTAGAATGACGGCTAGCCTGGGCTGCACTTCCCACTGAAGATATGACACTCCTTCGACTACTTAGAACTCTTCCTGACCTCAAGTTCATTCACTCTCCTAAGCCTCTCTTTATGCTTCTTAGATTCCCCTTGGGTAGCTCAACCAATAACTCAATTTGTTTGCCAAAAGAAAGGGTTAATCCGAGCGATACCACTTCCTGACGATACTGCTCTCGGCGATACTGCACTGACCGCGATACGATACCAGAGGTCTGTACGATACGATACCAGATATAGTGTCGCGATACTTCACGGGGAAATACCACGATACGATACCAGCAAAGTAGACGTTACGATACTGGAGATTAGGGGCGATACGATCTCAATGTGGTGTCGCGATACGATCCTGGACAGGAGACGATACGATACCACCGCAGTAAGTGCGATCGCGATACCAACCTTGGCGACACGATACCTCAACGGTGTCGCGATACCAAGATAAGCACCTGACGATACGATACTTGAGAGGGCACGATCGCGATACTGAAGTAGTGTCGCGATACCAGGGTAGTGTCGCGATACCACTGTATCAAACGATACGATGCCACTCGGTAAAGTGAGGTCGCGATACTAGGAACTTAGGCGATACGACACCATAATGGTGTCGCGATACCAAGTACTAGTACTGGACGATACGATACCGGAGTTCAAGCGCGATCGCGATACCGACTCAGTGTCGCGATACCAGAATGGTGTCGCGATACCAAAGCAGGTATCGAGCGATACGAAACTGATGGCGAGTGTCGCGATACAAGGGAATTTTGGTATCGCGATACCAAAACTCAACCGATCGCGATACTCAATCCAAAAGCAAGATTTTTTCCAAACTTTTTTCACCCCCTTGCTCTCCTCACACTCCTCTTCCTTCCTAGACCTCTGTATCACACAATAAGATGACAAAGATTTCAGTTTTCCCCCCCCGCGATACTGCGCAGATTTTTAATCACTTGTTTGCTCATTTTTACAGTGTTTTTGACAGATAATTTGAGAGAATGTTTACCTTGGTACTGTCTCGATTGCAATGTGGGCTCAAAATCTAGCTCTTACTGCCTGAATGCCACGATACCAAGTCCACGATACTGGTCGCTGCTTGCAAACGATACTAGAACACTGTGAAGTGTCAAATGAGCCAATTTTTTTGGTTTTTATACTTTTTTTTGACTGAACTTAAATTTTTTTTTTAGAATTTTTGGTGAATTTCTGAGAGTTTTGGCCTACTCCTACTCCTCTTTTCCTCACTTCTCCTCTCCTTCTAACCTAACCCTAACTCCTTCTTCTCTTCCCTCCTCCTGCACCTAAACCTAAAACTTATCACACACACCTCGAAGATGAGAAGTGACAAGTGCTGAACTGATGGACTACTTGCCAAAGGATGAATTTGCGTCTACAAGTACGATTCGATCACACTCGCTCTATAACTATCACGAAGGCACCTTGGTAGAGTGACTCCCCAGCAACGGCGCCAAAAACGTGTGTACTTAAGCCGCAATGACTCAAGGACTTGTACCAATGAGACTATACCTCGATTGCCATACAAGTGCATATAGTGGAGTTCTTTTCACACATTTAATTATCAATCCTAAGGAGTGACTTACCAAGTGTATGAAGACATGTGCACACGTGATAGAAAATGAAGTGAGTTAGCTATTCAAGCATGAGAAAAGACTAACACTACCCACACCTACTGAAAAACTGGAAGTGTTGCCGCAAGCCTCTTTTCAGCAGTTTTGGTTTTTTGAGGTTTTCTCCCAGCCCAGAACTCCGGACATAGGCAATAGGGTACTCGTTTCGAAGCTCTCGACGAGACGAATCCAACGGTGGTGGTTTCACTCAATTCTGACCACTCTGCTGCAAGTTATGGCAGAAACAGTGAATTACGGGAATTGCTAACACCCGCGTTTTTGCTTCTCCTAGCTTACGCACACACTACAGCCACTCAAGACAAGGGGGAAGGGGTAGACAACAGTCCTACACTTGCATTTCAAGCATCACACACACATACATGAACAAAATGAAGATCAAAATCAGCCAGAAAGAGGCAAACTCGAAATTTCAGAAATGCTCTTCTTCACAATGACAAAAAGTTTTCTACAATGAGTCACTTTTGACTTATATACTAGTGCCCTAAGTTTGGTCCTTTCACACAAGAGACCGGCACTTTATTCACTAAAAGACTAATTTCCTACTCTTGTACATGGGTAAATCACTAATCTTTTGTGGGGATGCATCTAGAGGACTCCTCTAGTGCATTTACAACGGAAAATATATACAAGAGTGATTATGATACAAAAGTTGTGTGACCAAATCGGAAAAATTTTGGGGTCCGTCCTTTTCTCTGCTTTGTGCGCTCTTTAGCTCTGCAACAGGAAGTCAAGCGGTATCACTCGTTACTATTCTAAGGTTCCAATCTGTAAGGAGCCTTGTCTAAGCTTTAGGTCCATTGAGTGATTGTATAGCCAATCTTTAGGGGTTCTATCAGGTCCTCGTCATGGCACACTAGTAGCTTTGTTGTCATAATCACATCGTGTATGAGGATAGGAAGGTCCACCTCACCCATGCAAGGGGTTTCCATGCCTCTTAGCCCTATGAGGTATGCCTCAATTGGCCGCATTTCTATTCTTGAGTCTTTATAGTGGGACCATCTAATCACACTAGTCGCAGCACCTGAATCAATTAAAGCCCTGAGCTCTTGGCAAGGGTTGTCGTGCTCTAGCCCGACTGTAATGAATGGTCTTCGATCCACTATGCTAGGATGAGGACTTGAATTTGCTTGACACATGGCCATGGGGTATCTAGGTGTTGTTTCCGGATGGTTATAATGTTCTCTCCCTAGTCCTTGTCTTCTTAACTTCATGCACTTAATGCGTTCTATAGCTTCTGCCTGAGCTTCAGCACGTATCCTATTTTCTTCCTCCTTATGCTTCTTTGCCAACCTGAGTCGTCTAAGCATATCCTCAGTAAGAGGTTCCTGATATAACTTGACTATACAGCCACTAATGTAATTAGGCATTATGTCTCCTTCTAAGGTGGCTAATTGTACTGCTCCACTTGTTGAGAGTCTGTAAATGATCATAGGTCCATAACCTCGCTTTTCCAGTTTCTGTGCGTGTTGTTTCAACGTATATACTAGGACTAAATCTCCTTCTTTTAAGCCTTTATCTTTCACATGCACATCAAAATATGCTTTCTGTCGCTTCTTTGCTGCATAAATTCCTACTGCTGCTTTCAGCTTAGTTTCTCATAATCGTTCCAAGTCCATTATTCTTGCTGATAATTCATGGCCGATCCACTGATGTTCTTGTGCAACCTTAAGGGTCGGTATCAAGAAGTCCAAAGGAAGCACAACATTCTGACCAAAAACCATATGAAAGGGATGTATTGAGTACGGTCTTGTAGGCCACTCGATATGCCCAAACAGCGTGGTGTAACTATTTGTCCCAATCTGAATGTTTGTTGTTCATGAGTTTCATCATTACATTACAAAGGATCTTGTTAGTGCTTTCTGCTTGACCATTGGCCTGAGGATGATATGGTGCGGATTTCTTGTGAATCACCATAAAATCTTGTAACAAATATTCAATGACTTGGTTTAGAAAATGAGTTCCTCGATCGCTCACTAACTTTATAGGCAATCCATATCTTGTAAAGATATTTTCAAATACAAATTTTGCAGTCGTGTGTGCATCATTCTTTTTTGTGGCTTTTGCCTCTACCCATTTGGTAAGAAATTAGTCGCAACAATAATATATTCAGCATGTGTACCTTTTGCAGGGGGGTTAATGGGTCCTACAAAGTCTATACCTGTTGAGAGCAGTATGGGCACCCAAGGACTGAGGAGACAAGGAAGCCAGCGGAGAGAGTCAGAGCAAGGCGAAGGATTAAGTAGAAAAAGCAGTCGACGCAGATCTGGCAGATAGGCCTTCAAAATTTTCCAAAACAACATCTTTATAACAGTGATTTTTATCACTAACCATCATTGTAAATATCATTTCATATTTTTGTAGCTCCATTTTGTGCAAGCCAAGGAGTCCCTTGAGCTTGAGGAGCTTTAGAAGTACCTACATATCAATTTTCGTATTTTTTAGACTCCGTTTAAGCCCTCAAATAGGCCCTGGAACCTTATTTTTATCTAGGCTGGACACTAGGTCTGGACAGGGCCAAAACCTAGTCAAAAACTATAAATAGAGCTAGAGAGCTCATTTTTTAGGGTAGCTTGTAAGTGATTTGAACTTGTAAGAGCTTTTTGAAAGTAATCTAAGAACTCCATTGCTTCTCACTCTTTGTCTTGCTGTGTGTGCGCGTGTGTGTATGTGTGTGCATGTTAGTGTGCTTCTCACTCATGCACTTGTGCCTTGACTTGCTCGAGGTCATCATACCATCCTCACGTCTTCGCGGATTGACATTAAAGGAGGTGCTACTCATCACTGAGCTACACCAAATTTTGGCGCCATTGCTGGGGATCGAGCTTTGAGGACGAGCGTGTGATGGTAAGACGTAGAGTTGTGACGTTGGCGTTGTAGGTAATTTCTTTACTTTTCCTTACTTTTCTCATCCTTACTTCATCATCATCATCACCATCATCATCCCCATCATCTTCCACCTCCATTTCCATCATCGCAAACATTTCAGTTTTTTTGACTATATCTCCTTCCCCCTTTCATTTCCCTCATTTCAAGTGTGAGAGAGAGCGAGAGAGAGATCTTGTGTGCACTGTTTTTGCATGTTTTTGAGTTTGCTTGTAGGTATTGGCTATCCCATCATCTCCAGCACGTCGTGCAGGTACGGAAATGTGCAGAATTGTCTCTGTGTCGCAAGCTTCTGTCCATCGCAATTGACAAAAAATTTCATCTATTGGTAAAATTAAGTGCACCACAGTAGACTAGAGACATTGCACATCACAAATCCATAAAAATTTTTGGAAAATTTGCATTTTTTCAGTCCATCGCGATTGATAGCATCAATCGCAATTGACACTATCCATCGCGACGGACAGCCAGTCCATCGCGACTGACAGACCCCGACGGACACGTGTCCATCTCGACGGACATCCCTGTCCATCGCGACTGACAGAAAAATCGCGATTGACAGCCCTTTTCGTCGAGATTCTTGACCATTGCGACATACAGATGCCCGATCAACACATAAACACGGAAAAACCCGAAAATTCCAGTCCATTGCGACTGAGAGCAGTCCATCACGACTGACAGCAGTCCATCGCGACTGACAGCCTCTGTCCATCGCGACCGACACCCCTTGTCCATCGCGATTGACACCTATCAATCGCGATTGACACGTGTCCATCGCGACTGATAGGCCACGATGGACAGCCCTGTCCATCGCGATTGACAGCCCAGTCGATCGCGATTGACAGCCAATTTCGGCCAATTTTTTAGGGTTTTTTAATCTGAGGATTTTGGCTAACTTTGGGCATGAACATTTCACTCTAGAGCACATAAGGAGGCCATAAGAAAATAACTTGAGAAGTCCTGTTTGCCTGATAGCCTGTTTGAACCCTGTTTTAATCCCTGAAGCCTGAACTGACATAACTTTCTCATACGAAATCTGTTTGCTGTGATTCTTGTTTTGTTGGGAAGCTCGTGAGGAGTACACACACACAACTAAGCTCTTCTCTACTCAAGCAAGCTCTCCTAAAAAATGAGCTCTTTAGCTCTTTTTATAGATTCTAGACTAGTTTTGATCGGTTTCACATCTAGTGACTGGCATAGTTAAGACATAGGTTCTATGTGCTATTTGGAAGGGTAGACGGTGTCTAAATTTAACCAAAATTGGTACGCTCATTCTACCTAAGCTCCTCAAGCTCAAGGACTCCTCAGCTTGCACAAAATGGAGCTATATTTTACAAAAGGGGTTTTGCTTTGTTACATATGGTACAAAAGTGATGAAAATCACTGTTGGAGGTTTTTGAAAAGTATTTGAAACATATTTGTTTGAAAAATGTTCCGACAGACTCCCTTCTTCTTCGTTATGCTCTATCTTTACATGCTTCCTCAACGTCTATGCCTCTGGCTACTTCCAACACCCCCCTCCCTCTCGCTTCTGTCGTCCTCGACAGAACCTTGTTGTGGGGTCTGTCGGATATAATTCTATAGTAGTTCCTGAGCGAGGGTGTGTTCTGAAATGCGGATACCTTGGGAAAGATCAACTTCAAGCTTCTCCCAATGGATGGGCTGAGGTTCCTCTGGTGGCGGGAGTTTGTAATGTGTGGAGTACACCAGTTGTTCACAGGCAAACAATTGTAGTAGATGTGTAGGCCTGCTGGTGAACACTTCTAAGTGATACTCCCAAAAACCGGTTGTGAACATTTCTTCAAAGGTCTGCTTATAGCACGCCGGTAAGTACTTGATTCGACAATGCCAGGCATAACACACCCGGAGCGATGGTGTCGTGGTCATGGCATATGCTAGATCTTGGTTGCCATGCTCAAAACCTGGGGTGTTCACATGTGGTGCCTTTATGCGACAGAAGACTTTGAATACCATCTGCATCATGTCAAAGATTTTGACAGTCATATGCGCTGCTACATCGTCCATATGTTTTGAGCGGGAGAGCCAATGGTGAATCATTGCCATCATGTATCCAACGATTGGTGGTCCTGTGGGTGGGCTGAAATAAGGGTAATTGAGCCAATCCTGGCATTGCTTGTTGTTTTGTACTTTAATGGCAAATGCCTTCCAGGAGCGGCGATGTGGCATGGGTCCCCAGCATGGGTTGTACTTCAAGTGGAGAGGTGCCTTGACCCAAGTACTCATCGTCTCTGGATATTCTTGTAATAAATCCTTGCGCCAATCTGGTTGATATATTTCTCCTCACTGCGCATCTAGTGGCAAATCGTCAGGCTCAAACTGAGTTGCGTGGGAGGGTTTCTTGCATGTTTCTTTTTCTATGGCCAGCTGATATTTTGCCATTGACATAAAATAACGCTTGTATTGTAGCTCATGCCCAGATATGTATCTGCGAGGGGCCAAGTGAGCAAAATAAGGAGGCTGTAAAATTCTTTCTTCTATCATTGCCATTGCGTGTAACTGCGCCTCTACCCGTGCTGAGTGAGTTCGGCCAAGGTCTTCAATCGTCTTCATCCATGCGGGAGTAGGAAGTTCAAAAGTCGTCTGGCCTCCGATCGTGACTCGTCCACCTAGGATGGGTTGGGGTTCATATGCTTCTTCAAAAGTTTCCTCCACCGGAATAGTCACTGTTTCTTCCTCTGCTGGTAGTTCCGGTGGGGAGTCTGGCCTGGGAGGGGCTTCATCTACTGCTATCTTTGATTGAAGAGTTAATACCTGGGCCCATAATGCATTGAGTTCCTCTAGGATCTGAGGAGAAGGGTCCGCAGGAGCTGGTGGTCCTTGCTCTATAGGTGCTCTTAATTGGAGCAATTTCATTGGTACGCGAATGTATTGACCAGGTTTAGTTAGTAAGCAAACTCTACAGGGGTCAAACTGCGATAACGGCTTCCTCTGCAAATATCTTAATGCTTCGTTAGATTCCACTGATTTAACAAGTTCCCTGAAGCCTTTGATGTATACTTCTTCGAAGCCTCCTGTGACAAGTTCCTGTTCTATAAGTGCTTGGATTTCTTCCTTAGATAACTTCTTACGCGCCCAAACTTTTTCCATTGTGCGATATAACTTCTTGATTGCCAAGGTGTATGCCGCTGCTTCAAATGTTTCGTCTTCGTGCGTGCTGGTGTCACCTTGGGTGTCGGTTTGCTGTCCTTGTTCATCTGTCTGCACATTCTCTTGGGAGTCATGAGTGTCCTGGCTAGCTTCATCATCGCCCTCGTCATCATCTATTTCTGTTCATTCTTCTTCTCAGCTGGATACTACTTGTCCTTGTTGTTGATCCGGGGGAGTGGTCAGGTAGCTTGGATGTTCATATTCTTGAGAAAAAAGTTGTCCTTCTGAAAACTGAAATTCACTTGAAAACACATCCTGCATCTCGAAATCGAATGTTGTGTCCGTTGGTTCTGCTTCCAAGTTGGGTATCAGAAAAGAAAATGCTTCTGCACCAATAGTGGTGGGAACTTCTGCTGCTGTGGTGGTAGGTTCCTGAACTGATGTTGGTTGTGAGGTAATCGCACTAGTAGTGCCTTCTGTAATGATAGGTCATGATAATCGTATGCGAATAGGTTGTACAGTCACAGGGGCTTCCGTCGGAGACTGTTCTGGAAAGGGTTGTGGTGACGGTGATTCCGGAGCTTGTAGGCATGGAATGGTTCCTCTCATGCGCTTTCCTGCTCGTCCTTTGCTAGCCTTCCTAGCTTTCTTTGTTGTCCCTTTGAATGCCTTCAACTCCTCACTTGTCATTGCACGCTCGATTGGCAAGTCGTATGCTAAACACATATATACAAATTCTTGTAAGAGCGCAGCATCCATGGATTACCTTTTTTCTTTCCCATCTGTGCTGTGCTAAATATAGCTGATCAATGAACCACCTTGCCAGATCCACTGTTTGTGGTCCAATGCATGCTAAATACAGTCCAAACCAAATGCGTTTGTTGGGCATGGTGAATCGATCCTGAGCTGGGAATGTGAAGTGTTGCATACATATCCGTAATGGTTTTGATAGCTCAAGTGTAATCGCTGAAATGTCTTCCCACTTGATGACATCTCCACGTTTCATAGGCTCTGGAATCAGCCTTTCTCGCTCTATTGGAGTGTGCGGTCCATGTATATTGATTGCAGCTCTAATCAAATCTTTTCTCAAATAAAACCTTTTGAATGGGGGGTCATTCACCAAGGATGGCAAAATGAATGTGCTCTGTAATTCCTTGTTCTCCGAAGTTGTCAAAGTGGTTACTAGATAATAGCATCTGTAGAAATCTGGTTTAGGTAATGGATCACTGAAGTATTCAGTGAAGCCAGCTCTCACCCAAACATGATTTAAGTCTTCTGTGTTCTGTAATGCTTCAAACTCTCTTGAGAAAAACTGGTACTTGCCCCACGTACGGGTATCAAGGAAATCTACATCTGCCAATGGGCCTGCTAAACCTTGAAACCAATGAGAGTTGCGATGAAATTTTTCAATATATCCCCTAGGAGGATCGTCAATTGGCATAGGTCCTGGAAATCCCTGAAATTCTGGTGGTTGAGCCGAAGGATGTGGTTTAGCTAGTAATTCACCAATATTTGCCATGGGTACACGGGGGCCAGCTTCAGATGGTCCTTTTGGCTACATGATGAATGATGCGAGTGTGTAGCAGATCTGCTACAAAAGATTAACACATTAGTATGGAAATTAATCATGATCCCATTAAAGTGAGACCGCAATCCCTTTCCATAACCGATGTGTAGCCCGTGTAGCCGAGTGTTGTGATGTGGTTTATGGAATGATTGTTGCAAAACTAATGCAGGTCTCTAGACACCTATGCTTCAGATAATGCCTACATTTCTTGATGAGATGTTATTACAAGTGATGTTGGGTTATAGTGTGTGGATTTGTAGAAGGTTCAGTCATGAATGAGTTATTACAAGGGTAGTCTTTAGTCGGGATGGGAGTAATGTTAGAGAAAGGGGTCGGAGAAGACGTCTGGATACGTTTTGGTATCCACTTCCTAAGAGTTTCTGAGTGGGTGGAATGTTTTTGCTGAGGAACAAAAGGTGATATTGGATGTGGTGGTATTGAAGGGTGAAGAGATTTCTGAGGGGTATATATTACATGGCTTGAGGGTTGAGCTATAATACACTGTTTGGGTACCCAAATCTGCGTGGGTGTGGGTCGATTTGTAAGGTACTTCTTGGCAATCCAAATCTATCGATTGTGCATACTTGTAGAAGAAGGTCGAGGAGATGTCGGATACTGACTCTGCTTCTGCTTTAAGTTCTATTAATCCTTGTCTGGATCGCTGAGATCTTTTTGTGCATTTTGTCCTTTTGGCACCCATATTTGTCTTGTGCCTCTTGATTTGTGATATTGATACTGCTTTCTTCCTTGTGTCATCTGATATGGTTGTCGGTTTGGGTTCCTACATTGTGGTTGACTCCTTTGCGGTTGAGGTTGAGAGGTCGGATGGACACTCTGCTTTGGAAAAGAAGGGAGGTCCAACACTTGCGAAACTTGCCCATTAGGAAGTGCTCCGTTTTGTACTATTAATCTAGGACAGTCCGTAGTAAGTGTGGAAGGATGGGCACTATAGGGTGTTTTGCCCATGTGGCTGTTGATGCAGTCCACCTGACCGCTGATGTAACCCACCTGACCTGCAATGGTCCCCATTTGTTCGCTGTTGGAAGACCGGGGGAAAATCTGTTCACATCCTTTTATCTGGCAATGATCCATCACCAAGCTTTCATGGGTTGACTTTGGAATGAGCATGCTTAGCCGAGGGATCTGACCAAAGATCTTTCGGTCCTCCGTCGCGAGCGTTTCATAGGGTTGAGGGTTACATACCTCAGGCGGGGTGTTGTTAGGGAAGTCAAGCGGTATCACTCGTTACTGTTCTAAGGTTCCAATCTGTAAGGAGCCTTGTCTAAGCTTTAGGTCCACTGAGTGATTGTATAGCCAATCTTTAGGGGTTCTATCAGGTCCTCGTCATGGCACACTAGTAGCTTTGTTGTCATTATCACATCGTGTATGAGGATAGGAAGGTCCACCTCACCCATGCAAGGGGTTTCCATGCCTCTTAGCCCTATGAGGTATGCCTCAATTGGCCGCATTTCTATTCTTGAGTCTTTATAGTGGGACCATCTAATCGCACTAGTCGCAGCACCTGAATCAATTAAAGCCCTGAGCTCTTGGCAAGGGTTGTCGTGCTCTAGCCCGACTGTAATGAATGGTCTTCGATCCACTATGCTAGGATGAGGACTTGAATTTGCTTGACACATGGCCATGGGGTATCTGGGTGTTGTTTCCGGATGGTTATAATGTTCTCTCCCTAGTCCTTGTCTTCTTAACTTCATGCACTTAATGCGTTCTATAGCTTCTGCCTGAGCTTCAGCATGTATCCTATTTTCTTCCTCCTTACGCTTCTTTGCCAACCTGAGTCGTCTAAGCATATCCTCAGTAAGAGGTTCCTGATATAACTTGACTATACAGCCACTAATGTAATTAGGCGTTATGTCTCCTTCTAAGGTGGCTAATTGTACTGCTCCACTTATTGAGAGTCTGTTAATGATCATAGGTCCATAACCTCGCTTTTCCAGTTTCTGTGCGTGTTGTTTCAACGTATATACTAGGACTAAATCTCCTTCTTTTAAGCCTTTATCTTTCACATGCACATCAAAATATGCTTTCTGTCGCTTCTTTGCTGCATAAATTCCTACTGCTGCTTTCAGCTTAGTTTCTCATAATCGTTCCAAGTCCATTATTCTTGCTGATAATTCATGGCCGATCCACTGATGTTCTTGTGCAACCTTAAGGGTCGGTATCAAGAAGTCCAAAGGAAGCACAACATTCTGACCAAAAACCATATGAAAGGGATGTATTGAGTACGGTCTTGTAGGCCACTCGATATGCCCAAACAGCGTGGTGTAACTATTTGTCCCAATCTGAATGTTTGTTGTTCATGAGTTTCATCATTACATTACAAAGGATCTTGTTAGTGCTTTCTGCTTGACCATTGGCCTGAGGATGATATGGTGCGGATTTCTTGTGAATCACCATAAAATCTTGTAACAAATATTCAATGACTTGGTTTAGAAAATGAGTTCCTCGATCGCTCACTAACTTTATAGGCAATCCATATCTTGTAAAGATATTTTCAAATACAAATTTTGCAGTCGTGTGTGCATCATTCTTTTTTGTGGCTTTTGCCTCTACCCATTTGGTAAGAAATTAGTCGCAACAATAATATATTCAGCATGTGTACCTTTTGCAGGGGGGTTAATGGGTCCTACAAAGTCTATACCTGTTGAGAGCAGTATGGGCACCCAAGGACTGAGGAGACAAGGAAGCCAGCGGAGAGAGTCAGAGCAAGGCGAAGGATTAAGTAGAAAAAGCAGTCGACGCAGATCTGGCAGATAGGCCTTCAAAATTTTCCAAAACAACATCTTTATAACAGTGATTTTTATCACTAACCATCATTGTAAATATCATTTCATATTTTTGTAGCTCCATTTTGTGCAAGCCAAGGAGTCCCTTGAGCTTGAGGAGCTTTAGAAGTACCTACATATCAATTTTCGTATTTTTTAGACTCCGTTTAAGCCCTCAAATAGGCCCTGGAACCTAATTTTTATCTAGGCCGGACACTAGGTATGGACAGGGCCAAAACCTAGTCAAAAACTATAAATAGAGCTAGAGAGCTCATTTTTTAGGGTAGCTTGTAAGTGATTTGAACTTGTAAGAGCTTTTTGAAAGTAATCTAAGAACTCCATTGCTTCTCACTCTTTGTCTTGCTGTGTGTGCGCGTGTGTGTATGTGTGTGCATGTTAGTGTGCTTCTCACTCATGCACTTGTGCCTTGACTTGCTCGAGGTCATCATACCATCCTCACGTCTTCGCGGATTGACATTAAAGGAGGTGCTACTCATCACTGAGCTACACCAAATTTTGGCGCCATTGCCGGGGATCGAGCTTTGAGGACGAGCGTGTGATGGTAAGACGTAGAGTTGTGACGTTGGCGTTGTAGGTAATTTCTTTAATTTTCCTAACTTTTCTCATCCTTACTTCATCATCATCATCACCATCATCATCCCCATCATCTTCCACCTCCATCTCCATCATCGCAAAAATTTCAGTTTTTTTGACTATATCTCCTTCCCCCTTTCATTTCCCTCATTTCAAGCGTGAGAGAGAGCGAGAGAGCGATCTTGTGTGCACTGTTTTTGCATGTTTTTGAGTTTGCTTGCAGGTATTGGCCATCCCATCATCTCCAGCACGTCGTGCAGGTACGGAAATGTGCAGAATTGTCTCTGTGTCGCAAGCTTCTGTCCATCGCGATTGACAAAAAATTTCATCTATTGGTAAAATTAAGTGCACCACAATAGACTAGAGACATTGCACATCACAAATCCATAAAAATTTTTGGAAAATTTGCATTTTTTCAGTCCATCGCGATTGATAGCATCAATCGCAATTGACACTATCCATCGCGACGGACAGCCAGTCCATCGCGACTGACAGACCCCGACGGACACGTGTCCATCGCGACGGACATCCCTGTCCATCGCGACTGACAGAAAAATCGCGATTGACAGCCCTTTTCGTCGAGATTCTTGACCATTGCGACATACAGATGCCCGATCAACACATAAACACGGAAAAACCCAAAAATTCCAGTCCATCGCGACTGACAGCAGTCCATCGCGACTGACAGCAGTCCATCGCGACTGACAGCAGTCCATCGCGACTGACAGCCTCTGTCCATCGCGACCGACACCCCTTGTCCATCGCGATTGACACCTATCAATTGTGATTGACACGTGTCCATCGCGACTGACAGGCCACGATGGACAGCCCTGTCCATCGCGATTGACAGCCGAGTCGATCGCGATTGACAGCCAATTTCGGCCAATTTTTTAGGGTTTTTTAATCTGAGGATTTTGGCTAACTTTGGGCATGAACATTTCACTCTAGAGCACATAAGGAGGACATAAGAAAATAACTTGAGAAGTCCTGTTTGCCTGATAGCCTTTTTGAACCCTGTTTTAATCCCTGAAGCCTGAACTGACATAACTTTCTCATACGAAATCCGTTTGCTGTGATTCTTGTTTTGTTGGGAAGCTGACCATACCCCGAGGTAGGTTTTTTTGAAGTTGACCATACCCCGAGGTAGGAATACTGAGGGATCCTTGGGATTGTTTTCCATAAAGGCAAAGGATAATTTGGTCTGTGAGTCACATGCATGAAAGTGGTCTATGGTGTCATTTGAATCTAAGTCTTGAGCTAACCGTGGGACTTTTACAGGTCCGGTAAGAGCACTTGAGGGCATTCTAAGTCAGAGTAAGTGCAAGCTTGGGAACACGCTTCCTGGGCACTCAAGGGCAACCAAGAAGGAAACAAAAGGTTGGAAATTCTCAACTCCCTTTGTCAATTCCTAGCTTAGGCTAAGAACGACTAGTGATAGGAGTAAGCCAAGGCGGCGATAGGCATTTGTCAAGTTGAAGACTACCTATGCAATCAAGTTCAAGATTAAACCTAATCTCTTCATGATGCGATAACCTTAAAGGAAAGAATCCTAACGTGGAACGATCAACTTACAGTGCGAAAATTAACTCAAATATTCATGACGACGTGATTTTTGACAAGAGCATAAACACGGTAACCCCTAAAAAGAATCAAGTGACTGATACCAAAGAACTCAGCAACGAGGTTGTACTTGGGCAAATTTGGGCTATTCAATTAGGCTAATGAACCTTAGATCAGGGCGACATCTAGGGAGAGTGTTGGAAGCAGCCAGAGGCACAGACGACACGGAAGCATGTAATGACAAAGCAGGGAGCCAGTCGAATCGTTTTTCAAATAGTTATGTTTTCAAATACTTTCCAAAAACCTCCAACAGTGATTTTTATCACTATTGTGACATATGTAACATAGAAAACCCCATTTTGTAATCCACAGCTCCATTTTGTGCAAGCCGAGGAGTCCTCGAGCTTGAGGAGCTTAGGTAGAACAAGCGTATCAATTTTCGTTATTTTTAGACATCGTTTACCCTTCCAAATAACATCTAGGACCTAATTTTTAACTATGCCGGTCACTAGATGTGAAACCGGTCAAAACTAGTCTAGAAACTATAAAAAGAGCTAGAGAGCTCATTTTTGAGGTTAGCTTGTTGGAGTTTAGAGTTCTTTTGAGCTTGTAATAGTGTTCTTGAGTAATAGAGCTAATTTCCCACCTTCCATTGTGTCTTGCTTGTCTCTTCGTAGTGTGTGTGTATGTGTGTGTGCATTTCTATGCTTCTCACCTTCATTCTCACTTCATCTCACATTCACGATCTTCATATCACTCCTATCTCTTCCGCGGATTGACATTAAGGAGGTGGAGCTTCTTAACGTGGTTCTCACCATTGTGCTAGAGCAACACCAAATTTGGCGCCGTTGCCGGGGATCGAGTCTAGGACGAATGTGTGATGGTAAGAGTATAGCAAGAAGTGGCATTGGAAGGTAAAAATTTCAGTTTTTGTTGTTGTTTTTACTTAGTTTTTAGTGTTTTTCACCTCCCCCACACTCCATCTTCATCACCGCATCATCATCTTCATCTCCAAAAAAATCAGAAAATTCACCATATCCACCCATTCTCCTCATTTCCCCTCATTTGTGCATGCGAGAGAGTGAGAGAGAGCTTTTGTGCTTGTGTGTACTTTGGTTTTCTTGAGTTTTCTTGCAGGTACAGAGCTCCAGTGCATCAGGAAAGCTTGGAAAAGGTAAAAACTTCAGTTTTTGTCAGAAATTTCTGACTGTGTCAGACCATCGCGATGGTCTGCAAAGTTCGGATTTTGAGGAAGGCGAGTTCACCACCGTGTAGGCGACCCCTGCGTGTGTAGGAATCCACAGCTGCATTGCAAAAATTCATAGTTTGGTGGACCATCGCGACGGTCTCTGACCATCGCGATTGTGTCACACCATCGCGATAGGCTCACGCCATCGCGACGGCTTGGCCGGACCATCGCGACGGTCTCTGACCATCGCGATTGTGTCACGCCATCGCGGTTGGCTCACGCCATTGCACCGACGGTGCCACGTGGCAATCTAGACCATCGCGATGGTGCACTTCAGACCATCGCGACGCTTCAAAAATTCAGACCATCGCGATTGGCTCACGCCATCGCGCTCAGACCATCGCGCCCAGACCATCGCGACGGTGCACTTTCACGCCATCGCGACAGTGCACTTTCACGCCATCGCGACGGTGCACTTTCAGACCATCGCGATTGTCCAAGTTCACGCCATCGCGATTGTCCAATTTCACGCCATCCCGACGGTGCACTTTCACGCCATCGCGACGGTGCACTTTCAGACCATCGCGATTGTGCAAGTTCACGCCATCACGATTGTGCACTTTCAGACCATCGCGATTGTCCAAGTTCACGCCATCGCGATTGTCCAAGTTCACGCCATCGCGACAGTGCAATTTCAGACCATCGCGACGGTGCACCCTCACACCATCGCGACGGTCCCAGACCATCGCGATTATCTCTGACCATCGCGATTGTGCACCCCCATCGCAAATTTTAGGGTTTCATTTTTTGGCGAATTTTGGGGCTATTTTTGGGAAATTTTTGGGTGATTAGACTCATAGGAGACCCCTTAGCTCATATTTGGAGAAAAACCTATTTGTCAGTTTTTACCCCCCAGGGCCTGAACGGTCATAACTTTTTCATCCGAAGTCCGTTTTTTGAGCTTAATAGCTCGTTAGAAAGCCCTTGACGAGGTTGACCTAGTTTGGGACTTGAAAGCCAGGGGGCAAGCATTAAAAAGTTGGGCAAAAGGGAAGGGACTTAAAAGGTGTATGTACTTAAGTGCTTGATCATCCAACTGTGAATTGGTCTAATATTGGATTTTTCCAGGTCTAGCAAGGGCAATCAAAGACAACCAAAGCAAGGCAGTGAAGGGCATAAAGCTTGGGAAGCGCGGCTTCTTGGGCATCAGAGCAACCAAAAAAAGCTGACTCGAGGTTGGAAGATTACTCAACCCCCTCAGTCAATTCTTAGCTTAGGATAAACATTAGCATTGTGGATTAAGATGATAGGAACGCCTCAAGTTCAAGATATTTAATTCTTTCAAGTTCAAGACTAAAGTAAAGGTGTGTGTGACGAAAACCTAAAGGAAAGAACCTAAGTCTGACGGAACGAGAACTCAAAATTATCACGGAAAGTCGAATCCCTGACGCATACATTAAGACAAGAATCTAAAGAAATCTAAAAAGAATCAAGAAAGTAATAACAAAGAATCGGTGACGATCTGAGCGTGTACTGAGTGTGCAAGGAAGAAAATTAATGAACCTTAGATCGGGCAAACATATAGGTAAGTCGGACCGACGAAGCCTTAGATCATCAGAGGCAAGTGTAAGAACTACTGCACGATCGTGGGCTCAACAATTGAACACTAGTTATCCCTACGAGAGCTCAGATACTAGTGATTCAGAAATGGCATTTAGCACAGAAAGACCAGAAGTAGGGTCGAATGTAGCCTATTTAGAAAAACCTGAAGGACCCTATAGAACACAACTAGAGTTTCTCCGAACCAACCGATTAGGTGCTCGCATCTATGAGGATGGTTTGTGAAGGCAAGTGGTGCAAATGCACAACCCCAATCAACCCATTGGATTGGAACGTCCAGTGGTGAAATTCGAGAGAGACGCGTACATAGACAAGGAAGGAACAATGTACATCTTAAGTACGCAGCCAAACAATACCAACGAGTTTGGCGTGATTCAACCAGAGACGGAAGCAAAATCTCAAGGAAAAGAACCATTAGACGAGCCTAGAACACCTAGAGGGAAATCTGTACTGACACGAGTACTAATCCCAGAATGGATCCCTCAGGATAGCAGAAGCATAGAGTTGTTTGTAAATAAAGAAACGGATGAAGCCTTTTGGAGATACAAGACAGAACTACTTAGTGAGGTAGGTATCATCACTATATACGAGTTCAAGGACCCGGATACACCTGGAAAGGTTGTATACCTGGATGAGACTTCAGAAAGAGTCTTTGTGGTACCCGACCGCGCTAAAAACACATACACATGGAGAGGAGAATTGGTATTCCCTCCATCTAGAACAAACATGAATACAAGTCAACAAGGGGCAGGAACATCCTCAGCCCATGGAAATCAAAGAGAGGGAAATAAAGAGAGACCAGAAGTAAGCTTCACTCATCCCATAGGGAGAGATAGAACAACCACGGACACTAATAGAGTGGATAGACAAAGAGATCATGGAATACCAGGTGGTAGAGATGATTTTCCTCTACCTAGACCACGTGAACACGCAAGAATATTGGGACCCACTCAATTAGTAAAATCAATGAAGAATTATTTTGATGGGACAGGAGATCCCTACGACCACGTCGCAGAATTCAAGCAAGTACTAAGAGCCGAACAAGTTGAAGACATGTTCACACAATACAACGCATTTGGACTAACGTTAAAGAATACCGCTTTAACTTGGTTCCAACCTTTGCAACAAAGGCAATTTAGAGACATCCATCACTTTTTAGAGTCATTCATCACTGAATTCTCTAAAAGTGGGATTAGACATGATACGTCTTCGTTGATTCATAGCTTTAAACAGACCCCTCAAGAAACAGTTAGACTCGCAGGACGTAGGTTTAGACAATATGTTGAACGATGTCCAATGCAAGAGCTACCCTCACAAGCTAAGCAAGTGTCATTGTTTCTAGATGGCTTGTTGAGCTCTAAACTACGCTCCTACGTGTACCTAAAAGAACCCAGAACGCTAGAGCAATGTGTAAGAATTTGCATAGACATTGAAGACAACTTAGGAGACGAGTTGGAACTTTCAAAGGTCTATAAGGACTTAGATTGTTCATCTCTAGCATCCACGAAATTGTCTAGCTCAATAGAAGATCTAGCAGAAAAAGTGGCCCAGAAACTAGGAGTTTCTAGTAAACCTAGGGTGCTAACAAACAAGCGTTGTTACACCTGTGGTGGTGATCATATGGCAAATGTGTGTCCCAATGCACCACTAACTCAAGCCAACCCTAGTGGCCAATACTATACAATTGAGAGAAGATACACGAATCATACGGCTCAGGACTGCCCGTACAACAAACAAACCGTGAGACAGAACTACCCGCAAGCATACGCACAGCCAGGTAGGTATCAAGGCCAATACAATGCTCAACCTTATTACTATAGGCCTCCTCAGAACTACCCATACCAGGCTCAACAGAGACCTCAACCTGTCTTAGCTCAGCAGCCACCCCCAGCAGCGAATGTCATCTCAGTCAAATATGCTGCTGCAGAAGAGAACCTAAGTAGGGCCTTAGTGCCTTCTTCACCTTTGATCACAGAGAGTGACCCACACTCAAACAGTTTTGACTCTACGCATGTCGATAGTCCACCCGCATATTACACAGAGTCACCAGAACACGTGGAGACATATCATTACGATAGTCCACCAGTGGAACCTAGTTGGGAGCCCGACTATGCTAATGTGATGTACACAAACCCAAATCCACGGCCCCAATTAAGACAATAGAGACCACAGGGCCCTAGAGGACCATGCTTTAGGTGCCAAGGAGATCATTTCATAAAGGATTGTCCACACCCCCCGATAGCAGGACAATCACAGTACTATAACATCCAAGGCTTTTGTGCTGATTGTGGCAAAGAGCACATAATCAAAGATTGTCCTAAGAACCCTGTTAATGCTCCGAATGTGACACCGATCAACGTGATAGGTATTGTAAATAACGCAGACGGATCCAACCCTACATACGTGCCTATCCAAGCTATAACAAGAACCCAGGCGCTCTTACAGAACCAAAAGCTTAATCAAGAGAAAGTAGCCGAAACCAGTGAAGTTGCAGAATCTAGCAGTAAAAAGACAAAATCTTGGAAAGATTCCAGAGAAAGAATTAAGAGAAAATGGAGTAAAAAGATAACGGAATTGGAAGGAAGTTTAAAGGAATCTAGAGCCAGAATCCAAGAATTGACTTCACAGGAATTGAATCAAGAGAATCCAGCTCAGAAATCAGGAACAGTTTTAGCGGAACCCATACCAGAAAATCTAGACATGATGTTTCGTGCATATCAGGCTAGATTAAAAGAGGGACCTCAGGTAGCGGAAATGAGTAAGAACTACCCTCGAGCTGATCTAGAAATTGAGAGAACTAAACTTTGCATGAAGATGGTAGAACTAGCACAAGCTTTGTTCGAAGCCTCTAGATATATTAATTGGAATAACATGGCAAAACCGGAATTACACTTTCAAGGACTAATGGAGAGGCTAGAATATTTGATCGAGAGCAAAGAGAAAAAAAATCAGCCTAGGAACCCTATTGTCCCAGAGACACAGGAAAGGAATGCACCATCCCTGCCTCAAGTACCCAATACAGAAAGTCAAGACAATTTGTCTTCCATACATAAATATTCACATGAATTTTTGAGAGAAATCCAAGAAGAGAAATGGAGAAAGGAACAAGGAACCCATCCTCCTATTCAAGAAATAGATGACTTGCAGGAACAATTTCCCCAAGACATCCCCTCTATATACGATGATGTAGAGGAAGAACAACTGAGTGAACACACAAGATTTGAATCTAATTCTTTACAAGAATTACCTCAGTTCACAGGACCTTGGGAAGCAAAGTCTATTAGTATGAGAGCACCCACGATAATAGTGAGGAATGAAGAATCAGTAATCCCTAGAAACACGGAAGTGATCAAGAATACCAAAGTACAATGTAACCTTACTCTGGAGGAGTTATTGAAGGTAAAACCAGAATTGTGGAAGCATGTAGCAAATCAATTCCCCGAGCTTGCTACTACTTCCTCACCAATAGGATCACAAGATAAGGTACCAGAGATACCCGTAGAAAAGATTGGAGATGTGAGCGAAGGAGAGGAAGGTAACACTTATCTTCCGATAACCCATCAGGGCTACACCACGAAAGCCATCTTAGATTCAGGAGCCGGAGTAGCCATAGCTACCACCGCTTTATGGAAACGTTGGGGTAAGCCAGCATTAAGACCCACCAGGATGAAGCTACAAATGGCTGATGGACACATAGAAAAACCATTAGGCTTACTAGAAGGCATATCTCTCACCACTTGTGGTGTAGAATTTGAGCATACCTTTGCCATTTGTGACTTTGCAAAAAACCATGCTTATGAGATGATATTGGGACGACCATTCATGCGTCAGTTGCAAATTGTACAAGATTGGGGAACTAATTCTTTGTACTTGCAACATTTAGGAGTGACTACCAAAGTCAATCTTAAAGACTATTCACATAGAGATGTACCCCCAATACAATGGAATACCATCCATAAGACACCAGTAGAAACAGAATCCGTGCACTCATTAGAATCAGATCCTTCTTGGTTGCATGAGGATACTCATTTATGGATGTGTAAAGTAGCCAAACAAGAGGAAGAAAGGTTAGAAGCCAGGACCTTAGGTGCAGAACAACATCCACGAACCCTACAAGATCCAGCCTATGCACCTGTAGTATTCCCAGACGAAGAGTTTGAACGCCATGGTTGGGCAGAAATCCTAGCAACCATGGATGTAGCCATCAATGAAGAACAATGGACACCCCACTGTGACGAGGATGGCTATGACATTTCAGTTTTTACGATAGAGCCAATCATGTGCGATGCGATTTTAGAAGAGTGTGAACCTAACACTGGTGCAGTTGAGGATGCAAGTGATTTTGATTTAGAATCAATTATCATGGACTCTCCATTTGCATCAGAGGAAGAATATTTCTACGAAGTAGAGACTCACCCTCAGAGACACGAGGAAATTACGAACGAGGTGAGATTAGCCACGGAAGTGACTACTAAGAGTGAAGGCAAGAAAAGAAAGAAGAAAGAAACCATGTCAGAAAAAGAAGAATCTTTGTTTGAAGTACCCGAGAACTTCAAAAAATATGAAATCGAAGATAGAAGAATTGTGGTACGAATGCCTAATAGAAAGGCGAATGACGGACAAGTATATGATAACCGTGAGAAAACCAAGAAAATAATCGTAGCCATAGAAGGAGAGGAAGAAAAATGCACATACATAGGGCATGATTTGACAACTGAAGAAGAAGAAGAGCTAGTTGCCCTATTACGCGAATATAGAGATGTTTTTGCATGGAGTTACAAAGATTTGAAAGGAGTAGATCCATATATATGTTCTCATAGAATCCCTATGACTCCAGATGCAAAACCGACAAAACAGAAACCGTACACGTACAACGATAACTACGCTGCGAAGATCAAAGAGGAGATAGATCGCTTGATAGAAGCAAGATTCATTTACGAAATTGAGCATACCGAATGGGTATCTCCCATTGTGGTTGTGCCCAAGAAGAATGGAAAATTGCGTGTGTGTATTAACCTTAAAAAGGTTAATGCCGCAACGATTAGAGATAGTTATCCTCTTCCTATCACAGAACATCTATTGGAAAGAGTTGCGGGCAAGGAAGTTTACAGCTTTCTTGATGGATTTTCAGGCTATAATCAAGTAGCTATTGCTCCAGAAGACCAACACAAGACGGCATTTGCCACTGAATGGGGCATATTTGCATTTCGCGTGATGCCATTTGGCTTAACAAATGCACCCGCCACTTTCCAGCGACTCATGTGTCATGTTTTTAAGGAATTTTTACGCAAGAGCTTGGAAGTTTATGTCGATGACCTATGTGCTCATTCAAATGTAAGACAGACACATATCCCAGAGTTAAGACAAATATTTTACAAATGTCGAGAATATCAGGTTTGTTTGAACCCAGAAAAGTGCGTTTTCATGGTCAGACGAGGCAAAATTCTAGGACACATTGTGTCAAAAAATGGAATCTCTACGGATGAGGAAAAAGTAAAAGTAATTGCAGATCTACCTAGGCCGACGAACATCAAAGAGGTACAAGCATTTATGGGCCATTGCGGATACTATAGGAGATTCATACACATGTATGCAATCATAGCCAAGCCTTTGTACTCTCTTTTAACCAATTTCGAATGGACAGATGAATGTGAAAATTCATTCAATGAACTTAAACGACGCTTGTGCTCAGCACCTATATTGACTACCCCAGATTGGAGTAAGCCATTCCATGTACATGTGGATGCATCCAATTACGCCATAGGATGTGTGTTAGCACAACCCACGAATGAAGGTAACATAGATCTCCCCATAGCTTACGCGAGCAGACAATTGAACGCAGCAGAAAGGAATTACACCACGACGGAACGAGAAGGATTAGGGATGATCTACGCAGTAAAGAAGTTCAGGCACTACTTGTTGGCCAACAAATTCAAGTTCTTTACGGATCATCAAGCCCTATTGTACTTAGTCAACAAACCATGTAACACAGGACGACTGATACGTTGGTTTCTATTACTCATGGAGTATGATTTTGAAGTCGTAGTCAGGAAAGGAAAGACACATCTTAGAGCTGACCAACTTTCAAGATTAACCTCAGGAGAAGCTCCTCAAGGAGTAGCGGATGAATTACCAGATGCATACTTGTTTAACCTTGAGATAGCACCAGAATGGGCTAAGCCTATAGTCCCTATTCTCACATATGGACCCAAGAATCCTAGGTTAAAGATCAAAGAGGGAGAGATTACCAAGTCCCAAAGATACCAAATAATGGCAGGAAGCATATATAAACAGGATAATCAAAAGATTCTTGCTTGTTGTGTAGATGAATCAGAACATGCGAATTGGTTGCAATTAGCACACATAGGTGCATTAAAGCAACATCATTCAAAACATCGAACGTTACAGACTCTGCATAGATTAGGAGTATATTGGCCTACGATGGAAGCAGATGTCCACATGTTGTGTAAGGAATGCCATGTTTGTTGTGAAAAACCACCAGTAGAGCATGCTACATTATATCACGTGTCTCTCACACCAGACTGGAGTGAACCATTAGTGACATACTTGAGGACGAACATATTCCCTCAAGGCATGACCTTAGCTCGACAACGCAGTCTAGAGCAGGAAGCTCAAGATTATTCACTTATTGGCGATAACCTATACAAAAGAGGACGAGATCGATATCTAAGACAATGTGTTCATGAGAGCGATTATCTGAGCATACTAGAGACTGCACACCAAGGAGTTGCAGGAGGTCATTTTGGACCCGATAGGATAATCAAAGCCATCCTCTTTGTAGGATTATGGTGGCCCACTCTTCACATGGATGCTCATACCTATGTTAAGAGATGTGATGTGTGCCAAAGAACTCAGTTTCCTACTCGCAGAGATGAAATGCCATTGAAACCCATGATGGGTGGACGTGCATTTTCTAAGTGGGGTATAGACTTTGTAGGACCCATTAACCCCCCTGCAAAAGGTACACATGCGGAATACATTATTGTTGCGACAGATTATCTTACAAAATGGGTAGAGGCAAAAGCCACGAAAAAGAATGATGCACACACAACTGCAAAATTCTTATTTGAAAATGTCTTTACAAGATACGGACTGCCTATAGAGTTAGTGAGTGATCGAGGCACTCACTTTCTAAACCAAGTCATTGAATATCTGTTACAGGATTTTATGGTGATTCACAAGAAATCCGCACCATATCATCCTCAGGCCAATGGTCAGGCTGAAAGCACTAATAAGATCCTTTGTAACGTACTGACGAAACTCGTGAACAACAAACGTTCAGATTGGGACAAACAGTTACACCACGCTGTTTGGGCATATCGAGTGGCCTACAAGACCGTACTCAATGCAACTCCCTTTCAGATGGTTTTTGGTCAGAATGCTGTGCTTCCTTTGGACTTCTTGATACCGACCCTTAAGGTTGCAAAAGAACATCAGTGGACCGGCCATGAATTATCAGCGAGAATAATGGACTTGGAACGATTAGGAGAAACCAGGCTAAAGGCAGCAGCAGGAATATATGCAGCGAAGAAGCGACAGAAAGCATATTTTGATGCACATGTGAAAGATAAAGGCCTAAAAGAAGGAGATTTAGTTCTAGTATATACGCTAAAGCAACACGCACGTAAGTTAGAAAAGCGAGGTTATGGACCTATGATCATTAACAGACTCTCAACAAGTGGAGCAGTACAGTTAGCCACTTTAGAAGGAGATATAATGCCTAATTATATTAGTGGCTGTAGAGTCAAGCTATATCAGGAACCTCTTACTGAGGATATGCTTAGACGACTCACGTTGGCAAAGAAGCGTAAGGAGGAAGAAAATAGAATACGAGCGGAAGCTCAGGCAGAAGCAATAGAACGCATTAAACGCATGAAGTTAAGAAGACAAGGACTAGGGAGAGAACATTATAACTATTTGGAAACTACACCCAGATATCCCATGGCCATGTGTCACGTAAAGTCACAAACTCATCCTAGCATAGTGGACAGGAGACCATTCATTACAGTCAGGTTAGAGCACGGTAACCCTTGCCAAGAGCTCAGGGCTTTAATTGATTCAGGTGCTGCGACTAGTGCGATTAGATGGTCCCACTATAAGGATTCAGGAATAGAAATGCGGCCAATTGAGGCATACCTCATAGGCCTAGGAGGCATGGAAACCCCTTGCATGGGTGAGGTGGACCTTCCTATCCTCATTAAGGATGTGACCATGACAGCGAAGCTACTAGTGTGCCATGATGACGACCTGATAGAACCCCTAATCCTTGGCCAAGATTGGCTATACGATCACTCAGTGGACCTAAATCTTAGACAAGGCTCCTTACAGATTGGAACCTTAGAACAGAAGCGAATGATACCGCTTGACTTCCCTAACGGCATTCCGATTGAGGTTTGTAACCCTAGACCCTATGAAACGCACGCGGCGGAAGACCGGAAGATCTTGGTTCAGACCAGTCACGTTACGCCTACACCAACCCACTCGGGCTTGGCTAGGGACAGCAGGACCATTAGCTGATGCTGACTTCATTTTTGAAGCAAATATGACATTTGATGACCGCACATGGGGCAAATATCAATTCTTCTCAAGAGAATTCAAAGGCCTACAGAACACCCAGGACTTAACTCATGTTTGGGCTAGAGCCGGCTTCACGGAGTATTTCAGTGATCCTCTGCCCAAACCTGACTTTTATAGGTGTTATTACTTAATCACCACTTTGCTGGCCTCAGAGAATAAGGACATCCCAGGAACCTTTATTTTGCCTTCTTTAGTGGATGATCCACCTTACAAAAGATTTTATCTTTCAAAGGATTTAATCAGAGCGGCCATCAAGATTTATGGAACACACACTCCAACGGAGAAAGAACGGCTAGTCCCAGAGCAGATGAAGCGTGGTGATGTAACTAAGTGGGAGGATATTTCGGCTATAACACCTGAGCTCTCTAAACCATTACGGATATGCATGCAGCACTTTGCTTTCCCAGCTCAGGATCGTTTTACCATGCCCCACAAGAGAATCTGGTTTGGATTATACTTAGCATGTACTGGACCGCAAACAGATGATCTAGCTAGCTGGATAATTGATCAGCTCTATTTGGCACAGCATAGATGGGAGCGAAAAAAGGTAATCAATGGATGCTGCGCCCTCACCAGGATTATATATATGTGCTTGGCATATGATTTACCCGTAGAGCGTGCCATGACCAGTGAGGAACTGAAAGCATTCAAAGGCACCACTAGGAAGGCTAGAAAGCCTAGCAAAGGCAGAGCCGGAAAGCGGATGAGAGGTACTATCCCGTGCCTACAAGTCCCAGCATCACCCTCTCCACAACCATCTCCAGAGCAGTCACCAACAGCAGCCACTCCCACAGTACAACCTATCCGCATAAGGTTATCTAGACCAGTGGTAACGGAGGGCACCACCAGTACTCTCGCACCCCAAGCAGCCACAACCATAGAACCTATCACCACAGCAGCTGAAATTCCCACCACTATCGGTGCGGAAGCTTTCTCTTTTCCAATACCGCATTTAGAACTAGGACAAGCAGAGCCACTGGACCAAACGTTTGATTTTGAGATGCCCGATGCATTCTCCACTGAGTTCCAGTTTTCAGAAGGGCAAATGTTTTCTCAAGAATTTGAAAGGCCTAGCTACCCTACCACACCCAGGGATCAGCCACAAGGACAGGTCGTGTCCAGCTCCGATGATGAAAGGACAGCAACCGATGACGACGAAGGAGACGACGAAGCTAGCCAGGGAACACATGAATCCCAAGAACAGGAACAGACAGATGGCCAAGGCCAACAAACCGACACACATGGCGATACAAGTACCCATGAAGATGAAACTTACGAGGCAGCAGCTTACACTCTAGCTATCAAGAAGCTGTATAGAACTATGGAAAAAGTTTGGGCACGCAAGAAGCTGACAGAGGAAGAGAGCCAAAAAATAATAGAAGAAGAACTTGTCACAGGCGGATTCGAAGACGCATATATCAAAGGATTCAAAGAATTAGTCCAATCAGTAGGCTCCAACGAGGCACTCAGGTACTTGCAACGAAAACCACTGCCACAGTTTGACCCCCGCAGAGTACGACTACTTTCAAAGCCCGGCGAATACATTCGTGTACCAACCGGAGCACAATCTTTAGAACAAGCCAGGGAGGCATGCCTCGTCCCCGAACGATCATTGGCCGTAGAAACCATCATTGTAGATTCCCCACCCCGCGCTACAATTGTACCTACCTCAGTAGTCACTGAAGTACCGACCACCTCAACCGCCCCTCTCTCACCACCCGTCCATCCAGCCTCCCCTCTTCACCCTCCTTCCCCCAGACCCACATCTTCATTCGCCGGTGGTGTTGCAGAAACCGTCTTTACGACCACTCACCCCACAATTCCCGCGCCCATTAGCCCTAATCTACCCCTTCCCACACCCACCTTTCTATCCAACCCATTCCTTCATCAATCTTTTCCATCTTTCCCCACAACTCCAAGACCCCTTTTCCCATTCCCCCCGCCATTAACCTTCTCCCCCGTCTCACCTCCCCGACCCACTGTAACCCCTCTTCCCCTTTCCACCAAGCTGCTCCAGCCAGCTCCCCTGTAAATTACCTGTTGGAAGCAGCCAGAGGCACAGACGCCACGGAAGCATGTAACGACGGAGCAGGGAGCCAGTCGGATCAATTTTCCAAACAAATATGCTTCTTATTAATTCTTCAAACACTCAACAGTGATTATTATCACTAATTGTAACATATGTATCATAAAAAACCCCCATTTTGTAGTCCATAGCTCCATTTTGTGCAAGCCGAGGAGTCCTCGAGCTTGAGGAGCTTAGGTAGAATGAGCGTACCAATTTTCGTTATTTTTAGATACCGTTTACCCTTCCAAATAGCATCTAGGACCTAATTTTTAACTATGCCGGTCACTAGATGTGAAACCGGTCAAAACTAGTCTAGAAACTATAAAAAGAGCTAGAGAGCTCATTTTTGAGGTTGGTTCATTTTGGCTAGTGTGAGCTTAGAGCTAGTTTGAGCTTGTAATAGTGTTCTTGAGTAATAGAGCTAATTTCCCACCTTCCATTGTGTCTTGCTTGTCTCTTCGTAGTGTGTGTGTATGTGTGTGTGCATTTCTATGCTTCTCACCTTCTCTCTCACTTCATCTCACATTCACGATCTTCATATCACTCCTATCTCTTCCGCGGATTGACATTAAGGAGGTGGAGCTTCTTAACGTGGTTCTCACCATTGTGCTAGAGCAACACCAAATTTGGCGCCGTTGCCGGGGATCGAGTCTAGGACGAATGTGTGATGGTAAGAGTATAGCAAGAAGTGGCGTTGGAAGGTAAAAATTTCAGTTTTTGTTGTTGTTTTTACTTAGTTTTTAGTGTTTTTCACCTCCCCCACACTCCATCTTCATCACCGCATCATCA
This sequence comes from Ceratopteris richardii, assembly GCA_020310875.1. Lineage (NCBI taxonomy): Eukaryota > Viridiplantae > Streptophyta > Polypodiopsida > Polypodiales > Pteridaceae > Ceratopteris > Ceratopteris richardii. The sequence continues at coordinate 83,616,798 of CM035428.1, read as the reverse complement.
TCTTCATCTCCAAAAAAATCAGAAAATTCACCATATCCACCCATTCTCCTCATTTCCCCTCATTTGTGCATGCGAGAGAGCGAGAGAGAACTTTTGTGCTTGTGTGTGCTTGTGTTTTCTTGAGCTTTCTTGCAGGAACAGAGCTCCAGTGCATCAGGAAAGCTTGGAAAAGGTAAAATTTCACTCTCTGTCAAAGATCTGCCGAGTGTGGCGGACCATCGCGATGGTCTGCAACCTTCGGAATTTTTGGTAGGCGACCACACCACGAGGTAGGCGATCCCTGCGCATACACGGAACCATTTTTGCATTTCAAAAATTCGTTGTTTGGTGGACCATCGCGATTGGCTCAGACCATCGCGATTGTGTCGCACCATCGCGATAGGCTCACGCCATCGCGACGGCTCGGCCGGACCATCGCGACGGTTCATTTTTTTGGACCATCGCGACGGTTCACTTGAGCCATCGCGACGGTCCACTTGGACCATCGCGATTGTTCAGCTGACCCCGGACCATCACGATTGGCTCATGCCATCGCCACGACGGTGCCACGTGTCAAGATAGACCATCGCGACGGTTCGTTTTTCGGACCATCGCGACAGCCCAAAATCGGACCATCGCGATTGGCTCACGCCATCGCACTTGTGACCATCGCGACGGGTCACCCCGGACCATCGCGATTGTCCACCTTTGACCGTTGACCGCGCCATCGCGACGGTTCATTTTTCGGACCATCGCGACGGTTCATTTTTCGCGACCATCGCGATTGTCCACCTGATCACGCCATCGCGACGGTTCGACCTCACGCCATCGCGATCGTTCACCTTGGGCCATCGCGATTGTCCAAATTCCACGCCATCGCGACGGTTCGCTCGGACCATCGCGACGGTCCCAGATCATCGCGATTGCCCACCCCCATCGTAAATTTTGGACTTCAATTTTTGACCAATTTTGAGGGTATTTTTGAAAAATTTTTGGACCATTAGACTCATAGTAGACCCCTTAACCTATATTTAAAGGAAAAGATGATTATCAGTTTTTACCCCCCCAAGGCCTGAACGCTCATAACTTTTTCATCCGAAGTCCGTTTCGTGAGCTTAATAGCTCATTAGAAAGCTCGTGACGAGTACTACGTGACCTCAACTGTTTTTTTTCATATAGAATTCGTCTAATTTGGATAAACTAATTTGAGGTTCACTCAGTTAGGGACTAGAAAGCCAGGGGGCAGACATTGAAAATTGGGGCAAAAACGAGAAGGGACTAAAAGGGTATATATACTCAAGTGTTTGATCATCCTGTGAATTGGTCTAACATTGGAATTTTCCAGGTTTAGCAAAGGACAATCAAAGGCAACCGAAGCAAGGCAGTGAAGACATCAGAGCTTGGGAAGCGCGGCTTCTTGGGCAACAGGGCATCAGAGCAACAGAAAAGCCGACTCGAGGTTGGAAGATTACTCAACCCCCTCAGTCAATTCTTAGCTTAGGCTAAACGTTAGCATTGTGGAATTAAAACGATAGGAACGCCTCAAGTTCAAGATACTTAATTTTTTTCAAGTCCAAGACCAAAGTAAAGGTGTGACGCGAAAACCTAAAGGAAAGAACCTAAGTCTGACGGAACGAGAACTCAAAATTATCACGGAAAGTCGAATTCCTGACGCATACATTAAGACAAGAGTCTAACGAAATCTAAAAAGAATCAAGAAAATAATAACAAAGAATCATTGACGATCTGAGTGTGTACTGAGTGTGCAAGGAAAAAAAAAATTAATGAACCTGAGATCGGGCAAACATATAGGTAAGTCAGACAGACGAAGCCTTAGATCATCAGAGGCGAGTGTAAGGACTACTGCTCCATCGTGGGCTCAGCAATTGAATAGTAATTACCCCAACGAGAGCTCAGATACTAGCGAATCAGAAATGGCATTTAGCACAGAAAGACCAGAAGGAGGGTCTAATGTAGCATACTTAGAAAGACCAGAAGGACCCTATAGAACGCAATTAGAGTTTCTCCGAACCAACCGATTAGGTGCTCGCATCTATGAAGATGGTTTGCGAAGGCAAGTGGTGCAACTGCACAACCCCGATCAACCCATTGGATTGGAGAGACCAGTGGTGAAATTTGAGAGAGACGCTTACATAGACAAGGAAGGAACCATGTACGTCCCAAGTACGCAGCCAAATGATACTAATGAGTTTGGCACAATTCAATTAGAGGCGGAAGCGAAATTTCAAGGAAAAGAACCGCTAGAAGAACCTAGAACACCCAGAGGGAAATCCGTATTAACAAGAGTACTCATCCCAGAGTGGATCCCTCAAGATAACAGGAGTATCGAGTTGTTGGTAAATAAAGAGACCGATGAAGCCTTTTGGAGGTATAGAAAGGAACAGCCTAGTGAGGTAGGTATCATCACTATATACGAATTCAAGGACCCGGATACACCTGGAAAGGTTGTATATCTGGACGAGACTTCAGAAAGAGTCTTTGTGGTGCCTGACCATGCTAAAAACACATATACATGGAGGGGTGAATTGATATTCCCTCCATCTAGAATGAACATGAATACGAGACAACAAGGGGCAGGAACATCATCAGCCCATGGAATTCAAAGAGAGGGAAATAAAGAGAGACCAGAAGTAAGCTTCACTCATCCCATAGGGAGAGATAGAACAACCACGGATAGACCAAGAGATCATGGAATACCAGGTGGTAGAGATGATTTTCCTCTACCTAGACCACGTGAACACGCAAGAATATTGAGACCCACACAGTTAGTAAAATCAATGAAAAATTATTTTGATGGGACAGGAGATCCCTATGATCATGTCGCAGAATTCAAACAAGTACTAAGAGCAGAACAAGTCGAAGACATGTTTACGCAATACAACGCATTTGGACTAACGTTAAAGAATACCGCTTTAACTTGGTTCCAACCATTGCAACAAAAGCAATTTAGAGACATCCATCACCTTTTGGAGGCATTCATCACTGAATTCTCTAAAAGTGGGATAAGACATGATACGTCTTCGTTGATTCATAGCTTTAAACAGACCCCACAGGAAACAGTTAGACTCGCAGGACGTAGATTTAGACAGTATGTTGAACGATGTCCAATGCAAGAGCTACCCTCACAAGCTAAACTAGTGTCATTGTTTCTAGACGGCTTGTTGAGCTCTAAACTACGCTCCTATGTGTACCTAAAAGAACCCAGAACGCTAGAGCAATGTGTAAGAATTTGTATAGACATTGAGGATAACCTAGGAGAGGAATTAGAACTCTCAAAGGTCTATAAGGACTCAGATTGTTCTTCTCTAGCATCCACAAAATTGTCTAATTCGATAGAGGACCTAGCAGAAAAAGTGGCCCAAAAACTAGGAGTTTCTAGTAAACAGGTGCCCAAGCTACCAACTAACGTACGTTGTTACACTTGTGGTGGTGATCATATGGCAAATGAGTGTCCCAATGCACCACAACCACCAGCCAATCCTAGTGGAAAATACTGTACAATTGAAAGAAGATACACAAATCATACGGCTCAGGACTGCCCATACAACAAACAGACCGTGAGACAGAACTACCCGCAAGCATACCAGCAGCCAGGTAGATATCAAGGCCATTACAATGCTCAGCCTTATTACTATAGGCCTCCTCAGAACTACCCATACCAGGCTCAACAGAGACCTCAACCTGTCCTAGCTCAGCAGCCCCCACCACCAGCAAATGTCATCCCAGTCAAATACGCTGCTACAGAAGAGAACCTAAGTAGGGCCTTAGTGCCTTCTTCACCTTTGATCATAGAAAGTGACCCGAACTCAAACAGTTTTGACTCTACTCATGTAACTAGTCCACCCGCTTATTACACGGAGTCACCAGAACATGTGGAGACATATCATTATGATAGTCCTCCAATGGAACCAAGTTGGGAGCCAGACTATGCTAATGTGATGTACACAAACCCAAACCCACGGCCCCAATTGAGACAACAGAGACCACAGGGCCCTAGAGGACCATGCTTTAGGTGCCAAGGAGATCACGTCATAAAGGATTGCCCACATCCCCCAATAGCCAGGCAATCACAGTACTATAACATACAAGGCTTTTGTGCTGATTGTGGTAAAGAGCACATAATCAAAGATTGTCCTAAGAACCCTGTTAATGCTCCGAATGTGACACCGATCAACGTGATAGGTATTGTAAATAACGCAGATGGATCCAACCCTACATACGTGCCTATCCAAGCTATAACAAGAGCCCAGGCGCTCTTACAGAACCAAAAGCTTAATCAAGAGAAAGTAGCCGAAGCGAGTGAAGTTGCAGAATCTAGCAGTAAAAAGATAAAATCTTGGAAAGATTCTAGAGAACGAATTAAGAGAAAATGGAGTAAAAAGATAATGGAATTGGAAGGAAGTTTAAAGGAATCTAGAGCTAAAATCCAAGAATTGACTTCACAAGAATTGAATCAAGAGAATCCAGCTCAACAATCAGGATCCGTGTTAGCGGAACCCATACCAGAAAATCTAGACATGATGTTTCGTGCATATGAGGCTAGATTAAAAGAGGGACCTCAAGTAGCTGAAATGAGTAAAAACTACCCTCGAGCTGATCTAGAAATTGAGAGAACTAAACTTTGCATGAAGATGGTAGAACTAGCACAAGCTTTGTTCGAAGCCTCTAGGTATCTTAATTGGAATAACATGGCAAAACCGGAATTACACTTTCAAGGACTAATGGAGAGGCTAGAATACTTGATAGAGAGCAAAGAGAAAAAGGATCAGCATAGGAACCCTATTGTCCCAGAGACACAGGAAAGGAATGCACCATCCCTGTCTCAAGTACCCAATACAGAAAGTCAAGACAACCTGTCTTCCATACATAGGTACTCACATGAATTTTTGAGAGAAATACAAGAAGAGAAATGGACAAAAGAACAAGGAACCTATCCTCCTATTCAAGAAATAGATGACTTGCAGGAACAATTTCCCCAAGATATCCCCTCTATATACGATGATGTAGAGGAAGAACAACTGAGTGAACACACAAGATTTGAATCTAATTCTTTACAAGAATTACCTCAGTTCACAGGACCTTGGGAAGCAAAGTCTATTAGTATGAGAGCACCCACGATAATAGTGAGGAATGAAGAATCAGTAATCCCTAGAAACACGGAAGTGATCAAGAATACTAAGGTACAATGTAATCTCACTCTAGAGGAGTTATTAAAGGTAAAACCCGAATTGTGGAAGCATGTAGCAAATCAATTCCCCGAGCTTGCTACTGCTCCCTCACAAATAGGATCACAAGATAAGGTACCAGAGATTCCAGTGGAAAAGATTGGAGATGTGAGCGAAGGAGAGGAAGGTAACACTTATCTTCCGATAACCCATCAGGGCTACACCACGAAAGCCATCTTAGATTCAGGAGCCGGAGTAGCCATAGCTACCACCACTTTATGGAAACGTTGGGGTAAGCCAGCATTAAGACCCACCAGGATGAAGCTACAAATGGCTGATGGACACATAGAAAGACCATTAGGCTTACTAGAAGGCATATCTCTCACCACTTGTGGTGTAGAATTTGAGCATACCTTTGCCATTTGTGACTTTGCAAAAAACCATGCTTATGAGATGATATTGGGACGACCATTCATACGTCAGTTGCAAATTGTACAAGATTGGGGAACTAATTCTTTGTACTTGCAACATTTAGGAGTGACCACAAAAGTCAACCTTAAAGACTATTCACATAGAGACGTACCCCCAATACAATGGAATACCATCCATAAGACACAAGTAGAGACGGAATCCGTGCACTCATTAGAATCAGATCCTTCTTGGTTGCATGAGGATACTCATTTATGGATGTGTAAAGTTGCAAAACAAGAGGAAGAACGATTAGAAGCAAGGACCTTAGGTGCAGATCAACATCCACGAAGCCTTCAAGATCCAGCTTACGCACCTGTAGTATTCCCTGACGAAGAGTTTGAACCCCATGGTTGGGCAGAAATCCTAGCAACTATGGACGTAGCCATCAATGAAGAACAATGGACACCCCACTGTGACGAGGATGGCTATGACATTTCAGTTTTCACTATAGAGCCAATCATGTGCGATGCAATTTTAGAAGAGTGTGAACCTAACACTGATGCATTTGAGGATGCAAGCGATTTTGATTTAGAATCAATTATCATGGACCCACCCTTTGCATCAGAGGAAGAATATTTTCACGAAGTAGAGACTCACCCTCAGAGACATGAGGAAGTTATGAATGACGTGAGAATAGCCACTCAAGTGACTAATAAGAATGAAGGCAAGAAAAGAAAGAAGAAAGAAACCATGTAAGAAGAAGAAGAATCTTTATTTGAAGTACCGGAGAATTTCAAGAAATATGAAATCGAAGATAGAAGAATCATGGTACGAATGCCTAATAGAAAGGCGAATGACGGACAAGTATATGATAACCGAGAGAAAACCAAGAAAATAATAGTTGCTATCGAAGGAGAAGAAGAAAAATGCACATACATAGGGCATGATTTGACAACTGAAGAAGAAGAAGAGCTAGTTGCCCTATTGCGCGAATATAGAGATGTTTTTGCTTGGAGTTACAAAGATTTAAAAGGAGTAGATCCAGATATATGTTCTCATAGAATCCCTATGACTCCAGATGCAAAACCGACTAAACAAAAACCATACACGTACAATGATAACTACGCTGCGAAGATTAAAGAGGAGATAGATCGGCTGATAGAAGCAGGATTCATTTACGAAATTGAGCATACCGAATGGGTGTCCCCAATTGTGGTAGTACCCAAGAAGAATGGAAAATTGCGTGTGTGTATTAACCTTAAAAAAGTTAATGCCGCCACGATTAGGGATAGTTATCCTCTTCCTATCACAGAACATCTATTGGAAAGAGTTGCGGGCAAGGAAGTTTACAGCTTTCTTGATGGATTTTCAGGCTATAATCAAGTAGCTATTGCTCCAGAAGATCAACACAAGACGGCTTTTGCCACTGAATGGGGCATATTTGCATTTCGTGTAATGCCATTCGGCTTAACAAATGCACCCGCCACTTTCCAGCGACTCATGTGTCATGTTTTTAAGGAATTCTTACGCAAGAGCTTAGAAGTTTATGTCGATGACATATGTGCTCATTCTAATGTAAGACAGACACATATCCCAGAGTTAAGGCAAATATTTGACAAATGTCGAGAATATCAGGTTTGCTTGAACCCAGAAAAATGCGTTTTCATGGTTAGACAAGGCAAAATTCTAGGACACATTGTGTCAAAAAATGGAATCTCTACGGATGAAGAAAAGGTGAAGGTAATTGCAGAATTACCTAGACCAACTAATGTGAAAGAAGTACAGGCATTTATGGGCCATTGCGGCTATTACAGGAGATTCATACACATGTATGCAATCATAGCTAAGCCTTTGTACTCTCTTTTAACCAATTTTGAATGGACAGATGAATGTGAAAATTCATTCAATGAACTTAAACGACGCTTGTGCTCAGCACCTATATTGACTACACTAGATTGGAGTAAGCCGTTCCATGTACATGTGGACGCATCCAATTATGCCATAGGATGTGTGTTAGCATAACCCACGAGTGAAGGTAACATAGATCTCCCCATAGCCTACGCGAGCAGACAATTAAACGCAGCAGAAAAGAATTACACCACGACGGAACGAGAAGGATTAGGGATGATCTACGCAGTAAAGAAGTTCAAGCACTACTTGTTGGCCAACAAATTCAAGTTCTTTACAGATCATCAAGCCCTATTGTACCTAGTCAACAAACCATGTAACACGGGACGATTGATACGTTGGTTTCTATTACTCATGGAGTACGATTTCGAAGTAGTAGTCAGGAAAGGAAAGACACATCTTAGAGCTGACCACCTTTCAAGATTAACATCAGGAGAAGCTCCTCAAGGAGTAATGGATGATCTACCAGATGCATATTTGTTTAATCTTGAGATAGCACCAGAATGGGCTAAGTCTATAGTCCCTATTCTCACATATGGACCCAAGAACCCTAGGTTAAAGATCAAAGAAGGAGAGATTACCAAGTCTCAGAGATACCAAATCTTAGCAGGAAGCATATATAAACAGGATAATCAAAAGATTCTTGCTTGTTGTGTAGATGAATCAGAACATGCAAATTGGTTGCAATTAGCACACATAGGTGCACTAAAGCAACATCATTCGAAACATCGAACATTACAGACTCTGCATAGACTAGGAGTATATTGGCCTTCAATGGAAGCAGACGTCTACAAGCTGTGTAAAGAATGCCACATTTGTCGTGAAAGACCACCAGTAGAGCATGCTACTTTATATCATGTGTCTCTCACACCAGACTGGAGTGAACCTTTAGTGACATACTTGAGGACGAACACATTCCCTCAAGGCATGACCTTAGCTCGACAACGTAGTCTGGAGCAGGAAGCTCAAGACTATTCTCTTATTGGCGATAATTTATACAGAAGAGGACGAGATGGATATCTAAGACAATGTGTTCATGAAAGCGATTATCTGAGCATACTAGAGACTGCACACCAAGGTGTTGCAGGAGGTCATTTTGGACCCGATAGGATAACCAAAGCCATCCTCTTTGCAGGATTATGGTGGCCCACTCTTCACATGGATGCTCATACCTATGTTAAGAGATGTGATGTGTGCCAAAGAACTCAGTTTCCTACTCGCAGAGATGAAATGCCATTGAAACCCATGATGGGCGGACGTGCATTTTCAAAGTGGGGTATAGACTTTGTAGGACCCATTAACCCCCCTGCTAAAGGTACACATGCAGAATACATTATTGTTGCGACAGATTATCTTACGAAATGGGTAGAGGCAAAAGCCACGAAAAAGAATGATGCACACACAACTGCAAAATTCTTATTTGAAAATGTCTTTACAAGATATGGATTGCCTATAGAGTTAGTGAGCGATCGAGGCACTCACTTTCTAAACCAAGTCATTGAATATTTGTTACAAGATTTTATGGTGATTCACAAGAAATCCGCACCATATCATCCTCAGGCCAATGGTCAGGCTGAAAGCACTAATAAGATCCTTTGTAACGTACTGACAAAACTTGTGAACAACAAACGTTCAGATTGGGACAAACAGTTACACCACGCTGTTTGGGCATATCGAGTGGCCTACAAGACCGTACTCAATGCAACTCCCTTTCAGATGGTTTTTGGTCAGAATGCTGTGCTTCCCTTGGACTTCTTGATACCGACCCTTAAGGTGGCACAAGAACATCAGTGGACCGGCCATGAATTATCAGCGAGAATAATGGACTTGGAACGATTAGGAGAAACGAGGCTAAAGGCAGCAGCAGGAATATACGCAGCGAAGAAGCGACAGAAAGCATATTTTAATGCACATGTGAAAGATAAAGGCCTAAAAAAAGGAGATTTAGTTCTAGTGTATACACTGAAACAGCACGCACGGAAGTTAGAAAAGCGAGGTTATGGACCTATGATCATTAACAGACTATCAACAAGTGGAGCAGTACAGTTAGCCACCTTAGAAGGAGACGTAATGCCTAATTATATTAGTGGCTGTAGAGTCAGGTTGTATCAGGAACCTCTTACTGAGGATATGCTTAGACGACTCACGTTGGCAAAGAAGCGTAAGGAGGAAGAAAAAAGAATACGAGCGGAAGCTCAGGCAGAAGCAATAGAACGCATTAAGCGCATGAAGCTAAGAAGACAAGGACTAGGGAGAGAACATTATAACCATCTGGAAACTACACCCAGATATCCCATGGCCATGTGTCAAATAAAGTCAACCACTCATCCTAGTATAGTGGACAGGAGACCATTCATTACAGTTAGGCTAGAGCACGGCAACCCTTGCCAAGAGCTCAGGGCTTTAATTGACTCAGGTGCTGCGACTAGTGCGATTAGATGGTCCCACTATAAGGATTCAGGAATAGAAATGCGGCCAATTGAGGCATACCTCATAGGGCTAGGAGGCATGGAAACCCCTTGCATGGGTGAGGTGGACCTTCCTATCCTCATTAAGGATGTGACCATGACAGCGAAGCTACTAGTGTGCCATGATGACGACCTGATAGAACCCCTAATCCTTGGCCAAGATTGGCTATACGATCACTCAGTAGACCTAAATCTTAGACAAGGCTCCTTACAGATTGGAACCTTCGAGCAGAAGCGAGTGATACCGCTTGACTTCCCTAATGGCATTCCGCCTGACGGTTGTGACCCTAGACCCTATGAAACGCATGCGACGGAAGACCGGAAGATCTTTAATCAGCTCAGTCACGTTACGTCTACACCGACCCACTCGGTCGTGGCTATAGACAGTTGTCAATCAGAAGGACGACAGGAGATCTTCCCTGGGACTTCCTGCAAACTAGAAGAGACAGCTACCCAACCGCTTGGGCAGATGGACACAATCAGCGGTCAGGTGGGTTGCATCAGCGGCCAAATGAGCACAACACCTTGCGGTGCTCACCCTTCCAAACTTGTTGCGGACTGGCCTAGATTAAAGTTAAATAAGGCATCACTTCCTAATGGGCAGGTCACGCAAGTCTTGGATCTCCCTTCTTTTCCAAAGCAGAGTGTCCAAAGGACCGCTCAAACCCAACCTCGAAAGAGTCAACCACGACGAAGGAACCCAGACCGACGGCAGTATCAGAAGACACAACAAGGAAAGCAGTCTAGGCCACCCAAAGGAAGTGGCACCAGACAAATGTGGGTGCCAAAAGGACAAACAGCACCAAAGAACTCCAGCCAAGCTGACATCGATAAAAAAAGGGCAGTACAGAAACAGAATCGATATCCACCATCCCCTCGACCTTCTTCTACAGGTCCGAGCATCCGACAAATGTGGATCGCCAAGAAGTACCTTACCCATAGACCCACACCCATGCAGATTTGGGTACCCAAACAATGTATTATATCTCAACCCTCAAGCCATGTAATATATACCCCTCAGAAACCTTTTCATCCTTCAAAACCACCAAACCCGATACCCCTTTTTGTACCTCAGCAGAAACATACCACCCACTCCAAGGCTCTTAGGAAATGGATACCGAAACGTATCCAGACATCTTCTTGTACCCCATTATCTAACAATTTTCCCATCCCGTTTAAACTCCACCCTTGTAATAATTCACCCTCAACCAAACCTTGTATAAATTCACCCACCATCATTACACATCACTCATAAAAGCTCATCAAGAAATGCATACATAATCTGAAACATGTAGGTGTCTAGAGACCTGCATTAGCTCTACAAAAAGATCATTGCATTAATCACTTCACGACACTTGGCTACACGGGTTACGCATCAGTTATGGAAAGGGATTGCGGTCTCACTTTAATGGGATCATAATTAATTTCCATGCTAATGTGTTAATCTTTTGTAGCAGATCTTTCTCATTAGCGCATCAGTCACCATGCAAACCGACGAAGGAACATCAGGAGCAGGCCCCAGTGTAGCGGCTGTGCCCCTCAACGTGCTACGAGCAGAGTCCCACCCGACTGCTCCACCGCCGGAATTTCAGGGATTTCCAGGGCCCATGCCTATCGACAACCCACCCATGGGTTACACCGAAAAGATACACAGGAACTCTCATTGGTTTCAGGGCCTTGCAGGACCCCTTGCGGACGCGGACTTTATATTTGAATCCTCTTTGACATTTGATGACCGCACGTGGGGAAAATACCAGTTTTTCTCCAGAGAGTTCGAAGCCCTACAGAGCACCCAGGATTTAACTCATGTTTGGGCCAGAGCAGGCTTCACAGAGTATTTCAGTGATCCTCTGCCCAAACCGGATTTTTACAGGTGCTATTACTTAATCACTACCCTACTGGCCTCAGAGAATAAGGACATCCCAAGGACCTTCATATTGCCTACTCTAGTGGATGATCCACCTTACAAAAGGTTTTACCTATCTAAGGACTTAATCAGAGCGGCCATCAAAATTCATGGCACCCACACACCCACAGATCGAGAGAGATTAATTCCAGAACCGATGAAACGTGGGGATGTCACGAAGTGGGAAGAGATTTCGGCAATTACACCTGAGCTGTCGAAGCCACTAAGGATATGCATGCAACATTTTGCATTTCCCGCTCAGGACAGATTTACCATGCCCCATAAACGAATTTGGTTCGGATTGTATTTGGCATGCACGGGACCTCAAACTGTTGATCTGGCAAGCTGGATCATAGATCAAATGTATCTGGCACAGCACAGATGGGAGCGCAAGAAAGTACTTAATGGATGTTGTGCACTCACTAGAATTGTGTATATGTGCTTAGCCTATGATTTACCAATTGAACGCGCATTAACTGGAGAAGAGCTGAAAGCATTCAAAGGAACGACGAAGAAAGCTAGGAAGCCCAGTAGAACACGGGCAGGTAAGCGCATGAGAGGCACTATTCCTTGCCTTCAAGTGCCAGAGTCACCATCACCACAACCCTCTCCAGCACAATCACCGACAGAAGCCGCTCCCACAGTGCAACCTATTCGCATAAGGTTGTCTAGACCAGTGGTCACGGAGGGCACTACTAGTACAGTTGCACCTGAGGCAGCTACAACCACAGAACCCACCACCACGACAACAGAAGCTCCCACAACTATTGGTGCGGAAGCCTTTTCTTTCCCAATACCACACATGGAGGCAGAACCAATAAACACAACATTCGATTTTGAGATGCCGGATGCATTCTCAAATGAGTTCCAGTTTTCAGAGACACAGATGTTCTCTCAAGAATATGAACGCCCCAGTTACCCTACCACACCGAGGGACCTGCCACAGGGACAAGTTGTGTCGAGCTCTGATGACGAACGAATAGCCACCGACGATGACGAAGGTGATGACGAAGCCAGCCAGGGCACGCATGATTCCCAAGAACAAGGACAGACAGACGGTCAAGACCAACAAACCGATGCACACGGTGACACCAGCACGCACGAAGAGGAGACTTTCGAAGCAGCAGCGTACACGCTGGCAATTAAGAAATTATATCGTACGATGGAGAAAGTCTGGGCACGGAAGAAATTGACGGAAGAAGAGAGCCAGGCCCTAATCGAACAAGAACTAGTCTCCGGAGGATTTGAAGAAGTCTACATCAGAGGGTTCAGAGAACTGGTCCAATCCATCGGCCCGGTCGAAGCACTGAGGTATTTACAAAGGAAGCCACTCCCCCAATATGACCCTCGCAGAGTTCGCCTGCTATCGAAGCCCGGTGAATATATTCGAGTTCCGGTAGGTGCTCAATCATCCCACCAAACGCAAGATGCACGCCTACGGCCGGAAAGATCCTTCACCGAAGAAACCATCCTAGTCGACTCCCCACCACATACTACCGTTGTACATACTACCACTATCCTTGAAATAACATCCACACCATCTACTCCTCTATCACCTCATGTTTCACCAACCCATCCTGTATCCCCCGCACACCCTACTGCTCCTCCCACATCCACACCAGTTCACGGCAACATAGCCACCACCTTTGTCCCACCCATTCAGGCCACCACGCCCGTACCCACCCCACCTCATCCACATGATAACCCCTTCATCCCTTCATCCTTCCCACCCTTTTCCCCACCTTTAAGACACCCTTTCACCTTTCTAACCCCACTAACCTTCTCACCAGTTTCACCTCCTCAACCCACCATAACCCCTATTTCCCCTTTTTACCCAGCTGCTCCAACCATTCCTCCTGTAAATTATTCTACATTTGTAAATCCCGTCTTCACACCGACACAACCACCCACTTACACACCGCTTTTCACAGTCACAGCACTTGACACGTCCACTGACATGGACATCTCACCACCCACCGCACCAGCACCCACTACACTCACAGCACCATCATATTTAGGTACGTCACAATTTTCCACGCTCACCACTGCATCCACATTCCCAACCCCATTCCCCATTCCAGTTGCATCTACTTCTACTGCATCCTCACTTAACACTTCATTACTATTATCGCCCACCATAGACACTGCACTTCATCAAATGTTCACATGCATGACACAAGTACGAGATGAGTTTGCATCTCTTGGCAACAACTATCAACAGCTGCAGAGGACGACAAATGAATTACAGTCGCAGCTTAATTCATTATCGATCGAGAATGCCTCGTTAAATACGCGACACCAAGAACTAAGAGAGGCATATCATAAGCTAGAGCTAGAAAGTGAAGAGAAGACAAAAGAAGCCACTGCTGATCTGGACAACCTGCTTCGAGCCCAAACAATTAGGAACGCGACGCGGACCAGAAATATGGGCCTACTCAGGAGACACCTAGCCGCAGCCCAGGAGGAGAACGTGAGACTCCAAGCGCAGAATAGAGAAAATTTGGAAGCGGCATTGGACCATCCGGAACAACCATTAAGTCCGAGCAGATTCAAGGCAATCCCATCCGAATCGATGCGGATGTTGCTAGATGACCACGTTCGACTGCTAGAGGACTACGATCGAATGAACGAAGAGCATCAGAAGCTAAAAGAAGATCACAAATTACTACAACTCAGAGAACCGGCACCACAACAACTACCAGTGGCAACAGAAGTACCAGAACCTGTGGACCCCTCTCCTGAACTCATAGAGGAACTCAACGCACTACGGGCCCAGGTAACCACTCTTCAATCACGCATAGATGTATACGAAGCACCACCACGGCCTGATTCCCCACCGGAGATCCCAGCTGACGACGCAAACATAACCATTCCGGTGGAGGAAACGTTTGAAGAAGCATACGAGCCAATACCCATCCCAGGCGGACAAGTCACGGCCGAAGGCCAGATGACCTATGAACTTCCTACCCCCGCGTGGATGAAAACGGTCGAAGAGCTTGGAACGACACATTCGGCCAGAGTAGAGGCCCAGCTACATGCTATGGCCATGATCGAAGAAAGAATATTGCAATCTCCCTACTTTGCTCAATTGGCCCCACGCAGGTACATATCCGGGCATGAGATTCAATACAAACCGTACTTTATGCTAATGGCCGAATACCAGCTGGCCATAGAGAAGCGAACTGGCAAGAAGCCATCACATGCAACTCAATTTGAGCCTAAAGACTTGCCACTGGATGCGCAACAAGGTACTATTTATCAACCAGATTGGCGTACACGTCTTTTACAGGAGTACCCTGAAATGATGAGCACATGGGTTAAGGCACCTTTACATTTAAAATACAATCCGTGTTGGGGACCAGTGCCACGACGCCGCTCCTGGACTGCCTTCGCTATCAAAGTACAAAACAATAAGCAGTGCCAAGATTGGCTGAATTACCCCTATTTTAGGCCACCCATCGAGTTACCAACAATTGGCTATATGATGGCTACAATCCGTCACTGGCTCCCTCGCTTGAGATATATGGATGATATAGCAGCGCATATGACTGTCAAGATATTTGACATGATGCAAATGATATTTAAAGTCTTCCGGCGAGTCAAAGCACCACATGTTAATACCCCGGGATTTGAGCACGGCAACTTGGATCTTGCATATGACATGAGTACGACGCCATCGCTCCGGGTGTGTTACGCCTGGCATTGCAGAGTCAAGTACTTACCGGCGTGCTACAAGCAGACATTTGAAGAGATGTTCACCACCGGATTTTGGGAATACCACTCTGAAGTGTTCATCAGCAGGCCGACCCACTTATTGCACTTATTTGCCTGTGAACAGTTGGTGTATTCCACGCATTACAGACTCCCACCATCCAATGAACCGCAACCAATCGACTGGGAGAAACTCGAGGCCGACCTGGCACGAGGCATTCGTATCTCCGAGCACACCCTCGCTCAAGACCTACTACAGAACTACATCCGGCAGACCGCACAACAAGGTTCTGTCAGGGACGACAGAAGCGAGAGGGAGGGGGGTGTTGGAAGCAGCCAGAGGCACAGACGCCACGGAAGCATGTAACGACGGAGCAGGGAGCCAGTCGGATCAATTTTCCAAACAAATATGCTTCTTATTAATTCTTCAAACACTCAACAGTGATTATCATCACTAATTGTAACATATGTATCATAAAAAACCCCCATTTTGTAGTCCATAGCTCCATTTTGTGCAAGCCGAGGAGTCCTCGAGCTTGAGGAGCTTAGGTAGAATGAGCGTACCAATTTTCGTTATTTTTAGATACCGTTTACCCTTCCAAATAGCATCTAGGACCTAATTTTTAACTATGCCGGTCACTAGATGTGAAACCGGTCAAAACTAGTCTAGAAACTATAAAAAGAGCTAGAGAGCTCATTTTTGAGGTTGGTTCATTTTGGCTAGTGTGAGCTTAGAGCTAGTTTGAGCTTGTAATAGTGTTCTTGAGTAATAGAGCTAATTTCCCACCTTCCATTGTGTCTTGCTTGTCTCTTCGTAGTGTGTGTGTATGTGTGTGTGCATTTCTATGCTTCTCACCTTCTCTCTCACTTCATCTCACATTCACGATCTTCATATCACTCCTATCTCTTCCGCGGATTGACATTAAGGAGGTGGAGCTTCTTAACGTGGTTCTCACCATTGTGCTAGAGCAACATTACCCCTCAACCTTTGTAAATCCCGTATTTACACCAGCACGAGTACCCACAATCACACCCATATTCACGGTCACCGCACTAGATACGTCCACCGACATGGACATCTCACCACCCACTGCACCATCGCTCACTTCACTCACGGCACAAACATTTTTAGGCACATCACAATTTTCAACAATCACTACATCATCCACCTTCCCATCCCCATTCCCCGTTCCCGTTGCATCCACACCAACTGCATCTTCATTTAGCACCCCGTTAATACTATCACCCACTGTAGATAATGCATTCCGACAGATGTTCATATGTATGACGCAAGTAAGAGATGAGTTCACATCTCTTGGTGACAATTATCAGCAGCTGCAGAGGACAACCAATGACTTACAGTCACAGCTTAATTTATTGTCCATTGAGAATGCCTCTCTGAACAACCGCTACCAAGAATTACGCGAGGCTTATCAAAAATTGGAACTAGAAAGTGAAGAAAAGACCAAGGAAGCCACGACTGACCTGGATAATTTATTAACAGCCCAGACAGTCCGCAATGCAACGCTAACACGAAACATGGGCTTACTACGAAGACACCTAGCAGCCGCCAAGGAAGAGAACCAGCGCTTACAGGATCAGAACCGAGAAAACTTAGAAGCAGCGCTCGACCACCCAGACCAACCACTCAGTCCTAGCAGGTTCAAAGCCATTCCTTCAGACTCAATGAGGATGCTGCTAGACGATCATGTAAGATTGCTAGATGAATATGACCGCATGAACGAGGAGTTACAGAAACTCAAAGAAGATCACAAATTACTACAGTTACGAGAACCGGCACATCAAGATGTACCAGCACCTGTGGACCCCTCTCCTGACCTCCTAGAGGAACTCAACTCATTACGGGCCCAGGTATCGACCCTTGAATCAAGGATTGCAGTATACGAAGCGCCACCAAGGTCAGATTCCCCACCTGAGCTCCCAGCTGAGGAAGAAACGGTCACCATCCCGGTGGAGGAAACGTTTGAAGAAGCATACGAGCCACAACCCATCCCAGGCGGACGCGTCACGGCCGAAGGTCAGATGACGTACGAACTTCCGACCCCCGCGTGGATGAAGACTATTGAGGAACTTGGAACAACGCACTCAGCTAGAGTAGAGGCACAATTACATGCCATGGCGATGATAGAAGAACGAATATTACAGTCTCCTTTTTGAATTGGCCCCGCGACGATACATATCTGGGCACGAGCTACAGTATAAACCGTACTTCATGTTAATGGCCGAATACCAGTTAGCCATTGAGAAAGAGACAGGTAAAAAACCATCGCATGCAACTCAATTCGAGGCGGCTGATTTGCCACTAGATGCACAGAAAGGAAGGATCTATCAACCAGAGTGGCGAAAAAATTTACTACAGCAGTATCCAGAGATGATGAGTACATGGGTAAAGGCACCTTTGCACTTGAAGTATAACCCGTGTTGGGGACCAGTGCCACGACGCCGCTCCTGGACTGCCTTTGCTATTAAGGTACAAAACAATAAGCAGTGCCAAGACTGGTTGAATTACCCCTATTTTAAGCCACCCATTGAGTTACCAACTGTTGGCTACATGATGGCTACAATTCGCCACTGGCTCCCTAGATTAAAGCATATGGATGATATAGCGGCGCATATGACTGTCAAAATCTTTGACATGATGCAAATGATTTTTAAAGTCTTCCGGCGCGTCAAGGCACCCCATGTCAACACCCCGGGCTTTGAGCATGGCAATTTTGATCTGGTATACGATATGAGTACAACACCATCACTACGGGTTTGTTATGCCTGGCACTGCAGAATAAAGTACCTACCGGCGTGCTACAAGCAGACATTCGAAGAGATGTTCACAACCGGTTTTTGGGAATACCATTCAGAGGTATTCATAAGCAAGCCTACTCATTTATTACAATTATTTGCCTGTGAGCGAATGGTCTATTCCACACATTATCAGCTCCCGCCACCGGAAGAACCGCAACCAATCGACTGGGAGAAACTCGAGGCCGACCTGGCCCGAGGCATTCGTATCTCCGAGCACACCCTCGCTCAAGACCTACTACAGAACTATATCCGGCAGACCTCACAGCAAGGTTCTGTCAGGGACGACAGAAGCGAGAGGGAGGGGGGTGTTGGAAGCAGCCAGAGGCACAGACGACACGGAAGCATGTAATGACAAAGCAGGGAGCCAGTCGAATCGTTTTTCAAATAGTTATGTTTTCAAATACTTTCCAAAAACCTCCAACAGTGATTTTTATCACTATTGTGACATATGTAACATAGAAAACCCCATTTTGTAATCCACAGCTCCATTTTGTGCAAGCCGAGGAGTCCTCGAGCTTGAGGAGCTTAGGTAGAACAAGCGTATCAATTTTTGTTATTTTTAGACATCGTTTACCCTTCCAAATAACATCTAGGACCTAATTTTTAACTATGCCGGTCACTAGATGTGAAACCGGTCAAAACTAGTCTAGAAACTATAAAAAGAGCTAGAGAGCTCATTTTTGAGGTTAGCTTGATGGAGTTTAGAGTTCTTTTGAGCTTGTAATAGTGTTCTTGAGTAATAGAGCTAATTTCCCACCTTCCATTGTGTCTTGCTTGTCTCTTCGTAGTGTGTGTGTATGTGTGTGTGCATTTCTATGCTTCTCACCTTCATTCTCACTTCATCTCACATTCACGATCTTCATATCACTCCTATCTCTTCCGCGGATTGACATTAAGGAGGTGGAGCTTCTTAACGTGGTTCTCACCATTGTGCTAGAGCAACAGAGAGATAGACAAAGTCTTAGGTTGTTGGCAGTAGCCTTGGTACACCAGGACGTACAAGACATGAAAGTCAAAGAAGGGAGTCAGAGCGAAGGGACAGCACTAGCAAACAGGGCAGTCAAAGAAGATCTGGCAAGTAGGCCAATATTTTTTCAAGACATTAATGCAAATCAAAGGGATGGACATGCAGAGAGGAAGAGCAAGTAGGGAGCTCGAAGATATGTATGGCAGATCACTAGAAGAAATCCCTACAACAACAGTGATTTTTATCACTAACAATCATTGTAAATATCATTTCACCTTTTTGTAGCTCCATTTTGTGCAAGCCAAGGAGTCCTTGAGCTTGAGGAGCCTTAGAAGTAGTTGTGTACCAATTTTCGTATTTTTTAGATCTCGTTTGAGCCCCCAAATAAGCCCTAGAACCTAATTTTTAACTAGGCCGGACACTAGGTCTGGACAGGTCCAAAAGCTAGTCAAAAACTATAAAAAGGGCTAGAGAGCTCATTTTTGAGGTTAGATTGTAATTGAAACGAACTTGTAAGAGCATTTTGAAAGTAATCTAAAAGCTCCATTGATTTTCACTCTTCGTCTTGCCGTGTGTGCGCGTGTGTGTGTATGTGTGTGCATGCTAGTGTGCTTCTCACTCACGCACTTGTGCCGCCACTTGCTCGAGGTCTTCATACCATCCTCACGTCTTCCCGGATTGACATTAAAGGAGGTGCTACTCATCACTGAGCTACACCAAATTTTGGCGCCGTTGCCGGGGATCGAGCTTTGAGGACGAGCGTGTGATGGTAAGATGTAGAGTTGACGCGTTGAAGTTGTAGGTATTTTCTTCACTCTCATCGATTTTCTTTTACTTTCTTCACCATCTTCATCACCATCATCATCATCACCATCTCCCACGTCCATCTCCATCATCGCGAAAATTTCAGTTTTTTTTGACCATATCCCCATCTCCACCTCATTTCCCTCATTTCACTTGTGAGAGAGAGCGAGAGAGCGAATTTGCATGTGCTGTTTTTTGCATGATTTGTGAGTATTCTGCAGGTACAGGCCGCATCATCATCCCCAGCACCCTGCGCAGGTACGGAAATCTGAGTAACTGTCTGTGTGTCGCCGAGCTCTGTCAATCGCGACCGACAGAAAAATTGCTCTAATTGCTAAACAAAGTGCATATCCATGACCTACAGGCCAAGGGCTTCCCAAAAATGTGTTTAGTTTTTTGAAATTCCACAGATTTCTGTCAATCGCGATCGCTCTGTCAATCGCGATCGACAAACCACGACGGACAGATCTGTCAATCGCGATCGACACGTCAATCGCGACCGACAACCCACGACGGCTCTGTCAATCGCGACCGACAGAGTCAACGACCGATTGACCACGACCGACTGACCATACGCGTGACACGTGTCAATCGCGATTGAGTCATCAATCGCGATCGACTCATCAATCGCGACCGACACAGTCAACGACTGTTTGACCACGACGGACAGACCACGACGGCTCTGTCAATCGCGACCGACACGGTCAACGACTGTTTGACCACGATCGACAGACCCTCGCGACCGACCTGTCAATCGCGATCGACCCGTCAATCGCGACCGACACAGTCAACGACTGTTTGACCACGATCGACAGACCCTCGCGACCGACCTGTCAATCGCGATCGACTCATCAATCGCGACCGACAGAGTCAACGACGCTTTGACCACGATTGATTGACTTTTCGGCCACGTGTCAATCGCGACTGACCAGTCAATCGCGACTGACAGCCACGACGGACCTCTCAATCGCGATCGACACGTCGATCGCGACTGACCTGTCAATCGCGACCGACAGACTTTGCGAACGCGTTAGAAGGGCAAATTAGGTCAAATTTTCAAGGCAAAATTATTGGTCTAAATTTTGATTGAGTGTGGGACAAACACTAGGGTGTAGTATTGCATCGCAAGGCCGTGCCACAAGCTACTCGAGTATTCCTGTTTGACTGTTAGCTTGTATTGAATTCTGGTTTAACTCCCTAAACCCTGAACAGTCCTAACTTTTTCATACGAAATCCAATTTTTGAGCTCTTGGGCTTGTTGGAAAGCTCGTGGCATATACTACACGCCCTCAACTGTTTTTTATAAAGATAATGCATTGATTTTCAGAGAGGTTATTTTGAAGTTGACCATACCCAGGGGGATCAAAGTCAGGGGTCTTTAGAATTATTTTCTTAAAAGTCGCAATGCTAATGTGTGTTTGTGTCACATGAATGAAAGTGGTTGGTTTTGTTCTTTGAATATAAGCATTGAGCTAACCGTGGGTCCTTTATAGGTCCATGGAGAGCAACTGAGAGCGTACAAAGCAAGGTTTCTTTGCAAGCTTGAGAACCGGGTTCTTGAGCACCATAAAGCAAGGGATCAACAAGTAAGGTTGGATTATTCTCAACTCCCTCTGTCATTTCCTAGCTCAAGCTAAGAACGAGTAGAGATAGGAGTAAGTCAGGGCGACAATAGGCAGTTATCAAGTTGAAGACTACCTAAAAACTCAAGTTCAAGTTAAAAACATAATCTCTGTACTGTCGATAACCTAAAGGAAAAGAATCTAACGTGGAACGATCAACCTAAAGTACGAAGAACATTCAAGTGTTCCTGACGACGTGATATCAGACAAGACCATAAACACAATAATTAACTAAAAAGAATCAAGTGACTGGTACCAATTGATCGGCAACGAGGTTGTACTCTGGAAAAAAATTGGGCTAATCAGTTAGGCATATGAACCTTAGATCAGGACGACACCTAGCAAGAGAGAGACAAAGCCTTAGGTCTTCAGAGGCTAGTGTCAATCACACTGCAAGGTCTTGGGCCCAGCAGTTGAGCCACCACTCATACTACCCTAGCTCTGAGACCAGTGAGTCAGAAATGTCCCAAGGCATGGACAGACCTACGGGAAGTTCAGGAGTGCCTTACTTGTACAGGGTAGAAGGCCCTTACAAAACACAGTTGGAATACCTTAGGACCAACCGAGTAGGTGCTAGCATCTATGAGGACGGCCTAGGAAGATCCGTGGTCCAGATTAAAAACCCTGACCAATCCATAGGACTAGAGCACCCAGCTGTCAAGTTTGAAAACGGTGCATACCTGGACAAGGAAGGAACCATATACGTAGTCACCAGTCATCCAGATAGGACAGATGAATTTGGAAATGTAATTTCAGAAGCGGACTTAGGTGACTTGGAACAAGGAAACATGGGAGTGGAACCTAGAACCCCTCGAGGTAAATCAGTTCTCACTAGGATTATCACGCCTGAATGGGTCCCCCAAGACAACAAGAGCATAGAGTTGCTCCTCAATCGAGAAACTGATGAAGCCTTTTGGAGGTATAAGTCTAATCAGCCAACAGACATAGGAAATATCATGATCTATGAGTTTAAGGATCCGGACAGCCCAGGTAGAGTGACTTACTTAGATCATGCTTCAGAACGGATCTTTGGGGTGACGGAAAATGATAGACATGCCTACACTTGGAAGGGCGAATTTATTTTCCCCCAACCTAGATCAAATGTATCCTATGGTCACCCTGGGGCTGGAACTTCCCAAGCTCATGGTACGCAAAGAGACAGAAGTAGAGATAGACCGGAAGTAAGTTTTGCCAACCCAGTGGGTAGAGAAAGAACGAGAACAGAGACGAATAGGGTAGAACCCGAGATGCATAGAGCCCACAGGAACCAAAGAAATGTAGATGGATTCCCTCTGCCGAGACCTAGGGAGCACACAAGAACTTTGAGACCCACCCAGCTAGTTAAGTCCATGAAGAATTACTTTGACGGCACAGGAGATCCCTATGATCATGTGGCGGAGTTCAAGCAAGTCTTGAGAGCCGAACAAGTTGAGGATCTATTCACGCAGTACAATGCCTTCGGTCTAACCCTGAGGAATACGGCACTTACATGGTTTCAACCATTGGATGAGCGCCAGTTCAGGAGCATAGACCAACTCCTAGAAGCATTTATTATTGAGTTCTCCAAGAGTGGCATAAGGCACAACACCTCCTCACTGATTCACAGCTTCAAACAAACCCCTCAAGAGACTGTGAGACTTGCCGGAAGAAGATTTAGGCAATACCTTGAAAGATGTCCTATTTCGGAGCTACCCACATCTGCTAAACAAGTAGCCTTATTCCTTGACGGATTGCTGAGTACGAAATTGAGATCCTATGTGTATCTAAAAGACCCTAGGACCATAGAAGAATGTGTACGCATGTGCATTGACATTGAAGATAACCTAGGGGAAGAACTAGAGCTCTCCAAAATCTACAAAGATTCAGATAGTGCATCTAGTCACTCTTCCACGCAATCCACATCAATTGAGGAACTTGCCGAGAAGGTAGCTCAGAAATTAGGTGTAACTAGCAAACAAATCCCAAGGTTTGCCCCTGTGAAAAGGTGCTATACATGCAGTGGTGACCACATGGCAAATGTGTGTCCCATTATGGCCCAACCCCAAGTTAACCCTAGTAGCCAGTACTGCACCATAGAACGGAAGTACACAAACCACACTGCGCAAGATTGCCCATACAACAAGCAGGCAGTTAGGCAACCCTACCCTCAACCCCACCAACAAGGCAGATACCAGAACCAGTATCCTCCACCACCACAATATGCTAGACCCCAACAAACCTACCAACCACAATATCAGGCCCAACAGAGACCCCAACCGGTGCTAGCTCAACAGCCTCCAAACCCCTCTAACGTGATTCCAGTAAAGTATGCTGTTGCAGAAGAAAACCTGAATAGGGCCATAGTTCCAGTAACCCCATTGATCTCAGAAAGTGACCCGAGTGACCATAGCTTTGATTCTACACATGTCGATAGTCCCCAGGCTTACTACATGCAGTCTCCAGAACATGGTGAGTCCTACTATAGTGAAGAACCAAGTGAACCTAGTTGGGAGTCAGATTACACGAACGTCATGTATGCAAACCCCAACCCTTGGCCTCAACCTAGGCAGGTACGACCACCCTTTCCTAGAGGACCGTGCTACAGATGCCAAGGCGATCACCTCATTCGTGATTGTCCCTTACCTCCGCCTACACAAACTCAGTCCGTGACTATCCAAGGCTTTTGCCAAGATTGTGGAAAAGAGCATCTTTTACGAGATTGCCCAAAGAACCCCAATAATGTGCCAAAAATCACTCCGATCAATGTGATTGGTTTAGTTGTAGATTCCTCAGGAAGCGTCACTTCCACTGCACCAGTGCAGGTAGTCACTAGAGCTCAGGCATTGCAGCAAAACCAAGAGACAAGCCAGGAAAAGGGCCCAGAGGCTAGTGAAACCGAGAGCGTAACAAAGAAAAGGACTAGAGCATGGAAAGATAGTCGAGAAAGAATGAAACGACAATGGGCCAAAAAGATGAGTGAGCTTGAGGAAAGCATAAGAGAAACCAAAGTGAGGATAACTGAACTCTCAGCTCAAACTCCCTCTCACATCACCCCGCCTCCACCACTCCCATCTCCATCCGACTCACCACCTTCCCCACCGCCTCATCAAATCCCACCACCCCCTAGAGCAGGATCAGTCCTAGCAGATCCCACTCCTGAGGACATAAACATGATGCTTAAAGCATATCAGGCCAGAATCCAAGAAGGGCCAAACGTCACGGATCATGCCAAGTGCTATCCTAGAGCTGACCTAGAGATAGAAAGAACCAAACTGTGCGCGAAAATGGTCGCATTGGCTCAAACTATGTTTGAAGCCAGTCGCCTTTTCAATTACTCGGGCTCAGCCAAAACGCAATTACACTTGGATGGATTCCTAGAGAAGTTAGAGAGGATAATTGCAAGATCTGATAAGGAAGAAAAAAATCAAGAGAGAGAGAAAGCAAGCAAAAACCTGAGCCATTCCCCATCGGAAGTCTATGCAGCCAATTCCACTAAACCAGATAACTTCCCCTCCTTAGAAAGATTAGAGAGGCTAACTGCACAGCCAGAAAAGGAGCCTATCCCTCTAAAAAAGGAAAGGGCAAGAGAACGGATAAGCCAGCCTCTTCAGGAAGCTCATGTGCCTCCTCAAGGAGTCTATCTTCCTTCCCAAAGGTCACAGGTGCCTCCCTCGAAAGCTTATGTACCTCCACAGGTAACCCACATTCCTTCCCAGAGAGCGTATGAGCCTGTGCGGAAAAGTAATAGCATAAGTAATCCTCCCCAAGAAGCTTGTGCTTCAGCTATCTATGACAACGAGGAAAGAGCCAACGATAGGATAAGCCCTCCTTCCCAGGTAGCATACGTACCTAATTCTACGGAGCCAGACACTTCTTCTTCTATGAATCGGTTTGCACCAGACTTCCTGCGAGAGATTCAAGAAGACAAATGGGAAAACGAAAGCGAGGTCGCCCCTCCTTTTGAACTTGTGGACGATGCACACGACCAATTCCCACAAGACATCCCATCAATTTACGGGGAACATGAGAGTGCTCAATCTCATGAGAGATTGGACTTTGAGTCTAATTCCATACAGGAGCTACCCCACTTCACAGGCCCATGGGAAGCAAAGTCCACATGTGTGAGAGCACCCACAGTCATGGTAAGGAACAACGACTCAGTCATACCGAGGAACACGGAGGTAGTAACGAACACCAAGGTGCAACGCGATCTCACTTTGGAAGAGCTGCCTGAGGAGAGACCAAACACGCGAAAATATGTAGCTAGTCAAGTAACTGAAACTGCAAAACCTCGTTCCCGGGTAGGATCCCACAGGACAGTACCGGAAATTCCCTTGGATAAGATAGGAGATATGTGTGAAGGTGAAGAAGGGAACACCTACCTTCCCATCACCTATCAGGACTACACCACGAAGGCAATTTTGGACTCAGGTGCAGGAGTTGCAATTGCCACCACCTCCTTATGGAAGCGTTGGGGCAAGCCAGCACTCAGGCCGACGAGAATGAAATTGCAGATGGCCGATGGCCACATAGAGAGACCCCTAGGATTGCTAGAAGGAATAACTCTCACCACTTGTGGTGTCGAGTTTGAACATACCTTTGCTATATGTGACTTCAGCAAAAACCATGCCTATGAGATGATTTTGGGAAGACCATTCATGCGACAGTTGCAAGTGGTACAGGATTGGGGAACCAATTCTTTATACCTGCAGCACTTAGGTGTTACAACCAAAGTCAATCTCAAGGATTATTCTCATAGAGATGTCCCTCCTATCCAGTGGAATCCCATCCATAGAGCTAAAGATGACACAGAATCGATGCATTCCATAGGGTCTGGATCCTCATGGATGCACGAAGACACTCACTTATGGATGTGCAAAGTAGCAGTGGAGGAAGAGAAGAGAGAAAAGGCCAGAGAAATAGGTGCAAACGAAACCCATAGACCCATTCAAGACCCAGCCTATGCACCGGTAGTTTTTCCAGACGAGGAATTTGAACCCCATGGCTGGGCAGAAATTTTAGCAACAATGGATGTAGCCATCAACGAAGAACAATGGACACCTCACTGTGATGAGGATGGCTATGATATTTCAGTCTTCTCCATAGAGCCAATCATGGGAGAGGCAGTTCTAGAAGAATGCGAACCTAGCCCTGATGCATTTAAGGATGCAAGTGACTCCGATCTAGAGTCAATCATTATGGATCCACCATTTGCATCAGATGAAGAATACTTCCATGAAATAGAATTTCAACCCCAGAGGCATGGAGAGGTTACAAATGATGTAAGATTAGCAACGTATACGACCCCTAAGGAAGAAGGAAAGAAACGAAAGAAAAGAGAAGCCTTACCAGAAGAGGAAGAATCTTTGTTTGAGGTCCCAGAAAATTTTAAGAAATATGAGATAGATGACAGGAGAGTCATGATAAGAATGCCTAAACGGGAGGCACAATCAGGAGAGGCCTATGATAACAAAGAAACCACCAAGAAAATAGTAGTGGCCATAGAAGAAGGAGAGGAGAGATGCACGTATATAGGTCATGACCTAACAAAAGAAGAAGAGTACGAATTGATAGCCTTGCTAAGAGAATACAGAGATGTATTCGCTTGGAGTTACAAGGATTTGAAAGGTGTTGACCCGGACATATGCTCACACACCATCCCCATGATCTCAGATGCCAAACCCTCTAAGCAAAAGCCTTATACATATAACGATAATTACGCTGCTAAGATCAAAGAAGAGATAGATAGACTGGTTGAAGCTGGATTTATCTATGAAATTGAGCACACTGAATGGGTATCCCCCATCGTAGTGGTGCCCAAGAAGAATGGCAAGCTGCGTGTGTGCATTAACTTGAAAAAGGTTAATGCCGCCACGATTCGAGATAACTATCCGCTTCCCATCACAGAACATCTCTTAGAAAGAGTGGCAGGCAAGGAAGTGTACAGTTTCCTTGATGGATTCTCGGGCTACAATCAAGTAGCCATAGCTCCAGAGGATCAGCATAAGACAGCCTTCGCCACAGAATGGGGCATTTTTGCTTTTAGAGTAATGCCATTTGGGCTTACCAATGCACCAGCCACCTTCCAGAGGCTGATGTGCCATGTGTTTAAGGAGTTCCTAAGGAAGAATTTAGAAGTCTATGTTGATGATCTTTGTGCTCATTCCAATGTTAGACAAACCCATATTCCTGAACTCAGACAAATCTTTGACAAATGTAGAGAATATCAAGTCTGCCTGAACCCAGAAAAGTGTGTTTTTATGGTCAGGCAAGGCAAGATTCTAGGACACATAGTGTCAAAGAATGGCATATCTACCGACGAAGAAAAAGTGAGAGCCATAGCAGAGCTACCTAGGCCAAAGAATGTCAAGGAAGTACAAGCTTTCATGGGGCATTGCGGTTATTATCGACGATTTATACACATGTATGCTGTCATTGCAAAGCCCATGTACGGACTTCTGACTAACTTTGAGTGGACGGATGAATGCGAGAATTCCTTCCAGGAACTTAAACGAAGATTATGTTCAGCACCAATCTTGACCACACCAGATTGGAACAAGCCATTCCATGTTCATGTGGATGCATCCAATTATGCTATTGGATGTGTGCTTGCACAACCTACTGGTGAAGGTAATATGGATCTCCCAATTGCCTATGCCAGCAGACAATTGAATGCGGCTGAACGGAATTACACCACTACAGAGCGCGAAGGATTAGGCATGGTATATGCAGTTAAGAAATTTAGACACTATTTGCTTGCAAATAAGTTTAAATTTTTTACTGATCACCAAGCATTGTTATATCTTGTGAACAAGCCATGCAATACAGGAAGATTAGTAAGATGGTTTCTCTTACTAATGGAATATGATTTTGAGGTTGTGGTAAGGAAAGGTAGGACTCATTTAAGAGCAGATCATCTTTCTAGGCTCACTTCCGGAGAAGCCCCACAGGGAGTATCAGATGATCTTCCTGATGCTTACTTGTTTAATTTGGAAGTGGTGCCGCAGTGGGCTAAGCCATTAGTGCCAGTATTGACATACGGGCCTAACCATCCAGTGGTAAACACACGGGATAGAGAGGTTGTAAAAGCCCAAAAGTACCACATCATGGCAGGGAGTATGTACAAACACACAGATCAAGGGATCTTGGCTTGTTGCGTAGAAGAGGATGAGTACGCTAAGTGGTTGCAATTAGCACATGTAGGTGCATTAGAGCAACACTATTCAAAACAACGAACCCTACAGACTCTAAGGAGACTAGGAGTGCATTGGCCAACTATGGAAGCGGATGTCCAAAAGTTGTGCAAGGAATGCCCAATCTGTTGCACTAAACCACCTGTGGAACACGCTACTCTTTATCAAGTATCCATTGTGCCAGATTGGAGTGAACCTCTAGTATCCTTCCTGAGGACAAACACATTCCCTCCAGACATGACTCTGGCTAGGAAAAGGAGTTTAGAACAAGAAGCCCTGGATTACTCACTCATTGGTGATAATCTATACAAACGCGGTAAAGATGGTTACCTGAGACTGTGTGTCCATGAGAGTGAATATCTTAAGATCTTGGAAACTGCTCACCAAGGTGTAGCAGGAGGACATTTTGGACCAGATCGGGTGATCAAGGCAGTATTATTTGCGGGCTTCTGGTGGCCTACCCTCCACATGGATGCCCATACCTATGTGAAACGGTGTGATGTTTGTCAGAGAACTCAGTATCCTATACGAAAAGATGAGATGCCATTGAAACCCATGATGGGTGGACGTGCGTTCTCTAAGTGGGGAATAGACTTCGTAGGTCCTATTAATCCCCCAGCGAAGGGTTCTCATGCAGAATACATCATTGTTGCGACAGACTATCTAACTAAGTGGGTAGAGGTAAAGGCTACGACGAAGAACGATGCTCAAACAACTGCTAAATTCTTGTTTGAGAATGTGTTTACAAGATATGGGCTACCTATAGAGCTGGTAAGTGATAGAGGCACTCACTTCTTGAATGAAGTTATTGAAAATCTGCTCCAAGAATTCTTGGTGATACATAAGAAGTCTGCCCCCTATCACCCTCAAGCTAATGGACAAGCCGAAAGCACCAACAAGATCTTATGCAATGTACTGACAAAATTGGTGAACACTAAACGCTCTGATTGGGACAAACAGCTACACCATGCTGTTTGGGCATACCGAGTCGCCTATAAAACGGTACTCCAAGCCACCCCCTTTCAGATGGTATTTGGCCAAAACGCAGTGCTACCTTTAGACTTTTTGATACCTACATTGAGGGTAGCACAAGAGCACGAATGGACAGGTCATGAGCTCTCCTCTAGGATCTTTGACCTTGAACGATTAGGAGAAACAAGACTGAGAGCAGCTGCAGGGATATATGCGGCAAAGAAACGACAGAAGGCATACTTTGATGCCCATGTGAAGGATAAGGGCTTGAAAGCAGGAGATCTAGTTTTAGTTTACACATTGAAACAACATGCAAGGAAGCTAGAAAAGAGAGGCTACGGACCTATGATCATAAATAGGATCTCAACAAGTGGAGCAGTGCAACTAGCCACATTAGAAGGCGATGTTCTCCCAAACTATATTAGCGGATGCCGGGTTAAGTTGTATCAGGAACCTCTCACAGAGGAAATGCTAAATCGACTCAACACGGCTAAGAAACGCAAAGAAGAAGAAAAGCGAATTCGAGAGGAAGCTCAAGCAGAAGCCCTAGAGCGCATACGAAGAATGAAACTAAGAAGACAAGGTAGAGAGCATCCTAGGCAAGACGCATATGCAGATCAAGGATATGACGTGGCTATGTGTGAAGTTTCATGTGTTAGTTCACATAGAATAACTGACCGACGCCCTTTCATAACCTTAGGTATAGGACAAGGAAAGAGTGCAAGTACTATAAGGGCCTTGATTGACTCAGGCGCAGCCACCAGTGCTGTTAAATCATCTTACTGTCAAGAGTTGCAGTTAACTGTCGATCCTGTGGAAGCATATCTCATAGGATTGGGAGGCGTGGAAACCCCTTGCATGGGCGAGGTGGAACTTCCCCTCTATATTCATGATGAGGCAATGACAGTTAAAGCGCTAGTATGCCAAGACGAGGACCTCACGGAACCCCTTGTCCTGGGTCAAGACTGGATTTATGACCAAGCAGTCAACTTAGACCTAAGAAGTGGACTTCTTCAGGTATGGGTGAATCAGACTAGAATTACAATGGAGTTAAATAATGGAGCACTCAAGGAATTAGGAGAGGCACAGACTCCTGGTCCTTCCAGGGGTGCACATGAAGCTGACCATGCTGTTCTTGTCCAAGGCTATGTGACACAGAAGAATGAAGATCTCAAAAAAGGAGTCAAAACCACAACGGAACTCCCTTCTTTTCCAAAGGCCAGAGGGAGGCAGAAACCAAAGGTGGATCAAAGACAGAAGAAGCAGAGTACTACCTATGTCGGAGATCAAAAATACCTGCGCTGCAAAATGTCCCAGCGAGTGAAACAAGTGTGGGTGCGGAAAGGCGAACACCCGGTTGCACTCAAGCCAACCACACGGGCAAAGCCTCTTATTAGTAACCAACAACACGACACTAATAAGAAGTCTTTCAGAAGTTCTTCTGCTAATGTGAAGTCTATTTGGGTGCCCAAGAAGTCGATGAAGGCTAGCCCACAATCAAGACAAATTTGGGTGCCTAAGGCTTGTTTGCGGGCTCAAATAGCTACACCGAGACCAGATCCCATACAGTATGGTCCATTCACTCGCACAGCTGGCGTCCACTCTTTTTCAACAATCAGTAACACACCAAGGCCCATGAGCTCGAATAGAATCACTTGTAAATGGGTCCCTAAAAAGCCTCATTTTCAAGCCGACATGCCTATAACGCTCTCGAGAGTCTCTATGAAACCCAGAGCAAAACCTATCTGCTGCATTTGGCAGCCCAAGACTTGTAACAAACCCCCGGACCCCATTTGTAAATCCATGTCAACCTGCTAACCACATCACTATCACACTACATCACTCCACTTAACTCTTAGGTCTACCGAACGACTAATCACACACACACTTGCACCGAGCACTTACTAACCCATTAATCGCTCCCGACCCGCATGTTAATGTTGTAATGGGGACAACAACGGATTTATTTTGTCCATTACAATGTTAACACTTGGTTCTATATTCTCACAGAACCAATCAGCAAACAGGGCCATGGCAGAAGCAAGTACCAGCTCTCAAGCCGGATCTGGTCCCCAGATCGTGGACATAGAAACACTTCTCCTTGAGCCACGTCTCACAGCAAGACCGCAAGAGCTTCAAGCAGTGCATGTGCTCCCCATTCAGGATCCTCCTCAAGGGCACACTTCTCAAGTAGGTAAGCATGCGCATTGGTTCAGTGATGTTGCTGGACCACTGGGCGATGGAACCTACTTCTGGGAAGCAGAATTGGAGTTCAATGGCAAATGGGGTCGATACCACTTTTTCGCACGCGAGTTTGAAAGCTACCAAAATGCCGAAGTCATGAGATCAGTTTGGGTCAAAGCAGGTGTGGAAAGTTATTTCAGGACTCACTTACCAAAGCCGGATTTTTTACGATGTTCTTATCTGATCAGTACCATCACACCAAGCAGAGCCAAGGGTGGCGACAGCACCTTTGTGCTGCCATCACTGCTGCCGGGTAATGAGCTTAAAAGATTCAAATTAACCCTCAATCTGGTAAGAGAAGCATTGGGTATGTATGGCATGCACATCCCAACAGAAAAGGAAACCATGGTTCCAGGTCGAATGAAGCACAAAGATCTTAATAAGCTGAAGGACATGGTTGCGATGACACCTACCATTGCGCTTCACCTGCGAACCATCATGCAACATTTTGCTTTTCCCGCCCAAGAACGCTTCACAATGCCCCCGAAAAAAATATGGTTCAGTTTATATCTAGCAGAAACCGAAAGCCTGCCCATCAATGTGCCACACTGGATCATAGACCAGATCCACCTAGCGCATCAAAGGTGGAACAAAAAACAGAAGAATGTGCTCCACGGGTGTTGTGCTTTGACCAGAATAATCTATAGATGCTTGGCTTATGACGTGCCTGTTCAGCGGGCACTCGTATGGTCCCGAGTCCAAGAATTTCAAAGAAGACTATCAGCAGCAGGTCCCCCATCAAAGAAGATGAGGGGGGGAGTCCAACTACCCTGTGCTCAACCAAGGGGAGCTACCGCTACACCAGAAATCACTCCTCCCCAGACACGACGAGTTAGGCCATTCACAATCCGGTTACCAAGACCAAGCACAGAGGGGCCTAATCTGGTGTTTCCACCCATTCCATCCGATTTGGAATTTCCGCAGGGATTTACTCTTGAGGACCTCACGGATGAAGAAATTGCCAGATTAATCTATGACTCTAACCTCGAAGCCGAAGCAGCGCAAGCTCAGGAACCGCGACCCCAAACAACATCGGCCCCCACCCAACCACAAACTGTAGAAGTCGATGTAGATGAACAAGAGGCAGGAGGAGATGAAGAAGAGGCCGACGAAGAACAACATCAAGATTATGACGAACTCTCCGAGTTAGCAAGTGCCCCAGCATATTCGGCACAAATCAAGAGACTATATCGAACCATGCGACTGGTTCAGGAACAGCATAAGATGTCTCTAGAACAGGGCAAAAGACTCATGAACGACTTGCTAGCTGAGGAAGGTGTGGATGAGTTGTTCATTGAGTCCATGAACCTTCATGCCGACGCTGTAGGACTGGACGAGGCCATCCATGAGGCAATGGCCTACATTCACAGGTTTGAAAAAAGAGCTCCTACTCGTCCCAGGAGGTCCGGAAAGCAAATTCACATCAATACATCGGCACCAGGCGAGTCAGCGCAAGCAGAAGAATATCACGAAGCACCGTTGTCACCACCATCCCCACCTCACACTACACAATTCACTCCACCACAGGACACTAGCACTACCACGTCCACTACCACTACCATTGTCATGGGCATCCCACTCTCTCCGGGAATCCAATACGGGGGTGTCACCATGCCCACCTTCACCACCCTGTTCACCGATGTCACATCCACTCCACCAACGATTCCCATCTACACCGTCACTCAAACAGTTGACACGATGGAAACATCACCTGCCACAGCACCGCTCCCTCCCCCCATGCCACCTTCATCACCCATACCCCCTCCACCCACATCTCCACGTACATCCACATCATTCACCTCTCCCATTCCCGCCCCCGTTCCCCCTGCATCTTCACCCCTCCCAGCATTATTTAATGTAAATAACATATTTTTAGCATTAAACCAATGTGTATACCAGCTCCAGAATGAGTACAAAGCTCTGGACAACCGGTACCAGCAACTGGAAACGCACTATCAGAACTTACAAAGACAGTTTCACATTCTACAAATAGAAAACGCAGAACTAAATCAACGCTACACGACGCTTGAGCAGGCTCACCAAACATTATTGACGGCACCCCAACCATCGACAGAATCAGGTGCCAAACAACTAGAAGCTTTGCTCGAGGTATACCAAGCCGATAATCTCAAAGTCCGGCGTAACCTGGCACTTCTCAGAAAACACATGGCGGCCGCCCTTGAGGAAAACAAGCGACTGCAGCAGCAAAATGAAGCAAATCTAGAAGCAGCAATGGAAGGCTCTCCACACGAAATTGATCCAGAGTAGTTTAAAGCTGTGCCCTCAGAGACAATGAAGACCATCTTGGACAGTTATGCAGATCTATTAGAAGCTCATGATGACTTGGAAAGGGAACGTGATGCGCTGCGCAATCAACTCCAAGAGCAACAGACAGCACCCAAAGTCACGGAAACGACCACGGCTTCAGAGGAAGTCAAGGCATTGAAAGAGCAGGTGGCCGAATTACAGGCAAGATTACTCACACATGAAAGGCAACCCTCTCCAGTTGTCGAACCTGAACCCGAGGATTTGGTACCCATCGAGGTAGATGAGACGTATGAGGAACCTTACGTTCCTATGCCAATGCCAGGTGGTGAGCAAACCGCAGACGGAATGGATACGTTAGAAATCGAAGTACCTGAGTGGCTCCAAACACTAGAGAAAACGGCATCAACTCATGAAGATCGAGTGGCAGTTCAGATCCAATCTATGGCAAAGATAGAGGACACTATTATTAAATCAGAATACTTCCGCAGCATGTCCCACCATAGATGGATCGGAACCAATGATGATCAATACGTGCCCTATTGCATACTCCTGGCGGACTACAATGCAGAAATCCAACATAGATGTGGCAAACCTCCAACGTTTGCTACACAATTTGGGCCAGATGATATCCCAGACAGCGCCAAAAAAGGATCCATTCATCAACCCACTTGGAGGATCCGACTCCTCGAAACCTACCCGGAGATGGTTCGCACCTGGACGAATATGCCTCTTTTTATTAAATATAACCCTTGTTATGTTCCTGTACTCCGCAGACGCACATGGCCAGAGTTTACCATTGCAGTCAAGACTATCAAGGGATGCGCCAAATGGTTAAACTACGTCTATCTAGCACCCCCTCAAGGGCCTCCCACCGTCAATTACATGATTTCCACTATACGGCACTGGAGCATCCGATTAAGGAATACCCCTGATGTAATGGCCCAGATGTGCATGAAAATTTTTGAGTTAATGCTTATTACATTCAGGACATTCAAAAATATCAAGGACCCACACTTCTCAAGCGTTGGATTCCTTACAGGAAACCAAGATTTAGTTTATGACATGAGCACCACTCCTTCCATAGAGGTGATATACGCTTGGCACGCCAGAATAAAATACCTCCCAGCCTGCTTTAAACAAACATTCGAAGAGATGTTCATAACAGGGTTCTGGGAATACCACTCAGAAATATTTGTACCCAGACCCTCACATCTCCTCCATTTATTTGCTGTGGAGCGAACCATTCACTCAGAGCAGTTACGGGTGCCACATCCAGATGTCCCAGGGCCAGTCAATTGGGATGCATTGCTGACAGATCTAGCAAAGGGACTCAGGTTAGAAGAACACCACCTCGCCGCCGATGTTGTACAATACTACGTCCAAAAAGCAGCTAGACAAGGGTCTGTCAGGGGCGACAGACGCGAGAGTGGGGGGGGTGTTGGCAGTAGCCTTGGTACACCAGGACGTACAAGACATGAAAGTCAAAGAAGGGAGTCAGAGCGAAGGGACAGCACTAGCAAACAGGGCAGTCAAAGAAGATCTGGCAAGTAGGCCAATATTTTTTCAAGACATTAATGCAAATCAAAGGGATGGACATGCAGAGAGGAAGAGCAAGTAGGGAGCTCGAAGATATGTATGGCAGATCACTAGAAGAAATCCCTACAACAACAGTGATTTTTATCACTAACAATCATTGTAAATATCATTTCACCTTTTTGTAGCTCCATTTTGTGCAAGCCAAGGAGTCCTTGAGCTTGAGGAGCCTTAGAAGTAGTTGTGTACCAATTTTCGTATTTTTTAGATCTCGTTTGAGCCCCCAAATAAGCCCTAGAACCTAATTTTTAACTAGGCCGGACACTAGGTCTGGACAGGTCCAAAAGCTAGTCAAAAACTATAAAAAGGGCTAGAGAGCTCATTTTTGAGGTTAGATTGTAATTGAAACGAACTTGTAAGAGCATTTTGAAAGTAATCTAAAAGCTCCATTGATTTTCACTCTTCGTCTTGCCGTGTGTGCGCGTGTGTGTGTATGTGTGTGCATGCTAGTGTGCTTCTCACTCACGCACTTGTGCCGCCACTTGCTCGAGGTCTTCAACTAGGCCGGACACTAGGTCTGGATAGGTCCAAAAGCTAGTCAAAAACTATAAAAAGGGCTAGAGAGCTCATTTTTGAGGTTAGATTGTAATTGAAACGAACTTGTAAGAGCATTTTGAAAGTAATCTAAAAGCTCCATTGATTTTCACTCTTCGTCTTGCCGTGTGTGCGCGTGTGTGTGTATGTGTGTGCATGCTAGTGTGCTTCTCACTCACGCACTTGTGCCGCCACTTGCTCGAGGTCTTCATACCATCCTCACGTCTTCCCGGATTGACATTAAAGGAGGTGCTACTCATCACTGAGCTACATAGGTCTTCAGAGGCTAGTGTCAACCACACTACTAGGTCTTGGGCCTAGCAGTTGAGCCACCACTCATACCACCCTAGCTCTGAGACTAGTGAATCAGAGATGTCTCAAGGCATGGACAGACCTACGGGAAGTTCAGGAGTGCCATATCTGTATAGGGTGGAAGGCCCGTACAAGACACAGCTGGAATACCTTAGAACCAACCGATTAGGTGCTAGCATCTATGAGGACGGCCTAGGAAGATCCGTGGTCCAAATCAAAAACCCAGACCAATCTATTGGGCTAGAGCACCCTGCTGTCAAGTTTGAAAATGGTGCATACCTTGATAAAGAGGGAACCATATACGTGGTCACTAGTCACCCGGAGAGGACAGATGAATTCAGGAATGTGATCCCTGAGACGGACATAGATGACCTAGAACAAGGGAACGTAGGAGGGGAGTCCAGGACCCCTCGAGGGAAATCTGTTCTTATAAGAATTCTCACTCTTGAGTGGATTCCCCAGGACAACAGGAGCATAGATCTGCTTCTGAACCGAGAGACTGATGAAGCCTTTTGGAGGTATAAATCTGATCGGCCAAATGATATAGGAACAATCATGATCTATGAGTTCAAAGATCCTGATAGCCCAGGCAGAGTGACCTACCTAGATCATGTGTCAGAAAGGATCTTTGTGGTGACAGAAAATGATAGGCATGCTTACACTTGGAAAGGTGAATTCGTTTTCCCCCAACCAAGATTGAATGTGTCCTATGGCCACCCGGGAGCTGGAACGTCCCATGCTCATGGAGTTCAGAGAGATATAAAGAGAGACAGACGTGAGGTAAGCTTTGCCAACTCCTTGGGAAGAGGAAGAACGAGGACGGAAACAAATAGAGTAGAACCTGAGGTACTTAGAGCTCCTAGGAATCAAAGACATGCGGATGAATTCCCTCTACCAAGACCAAGAGAGCACACGAGGACCCTGAGACCGACCCAACTAGTTAAGTCCATGAAAAACAACTTCGATGGCACTGGAGATCCCTACGATGATGTGGCTGAGTTCAGGCAAGTCTTGAGAGCTGAACAAGTGGAGGATCTATTCACGCAGTACAATGCCTTTGGTCTAACCCTTAGGAACACTGCCCTGACATGGTTTCAGCCACTAAACGAGAGGCAGTTCAGGAGTATAGACCAACTTCTAGAGGCATTCATTATCGAATTCTCTAAAAGTGGCATAAGACATAACGCCTCCTCATTGATTCACAGCTTCAAGCAAACCCCTCAAGAGACTGTGAGACTTGCAGGAAGAAGATTTGGGCAATACCTTGAAAGATGCCCTGTTTTGGAGCTACCCACACCAGCTAAGCAAGTGGCTTTATTCTTGGA
Organism: Ceratopteris richardii; assembly: GCA_020310875.1. Lineage (NCBI taxonomy): Eukaryota > Viridiplantae > Streptophyta > Polypodiopsida > Polypodiales > Pteridaceae > Ceratopteris > Ceratopteris richardii. The sequence continues at coordinate 83,578,596 of CM035428.1, read as the reverse complement.
TGGATTGCTAAGTACCAAATTGAGGTCATATGTGTATCTGAAGGACCCTAGGACTATAGAAGAGTGTGTACGCATGTGCATTGACATCGAGGATAACCTAGGGGAGGAGTTAGAGCTTTCTAAAATATACAAAGATTCAGATAGTGCCTCTAGCCTCTCTTCCATGCAATCCACATCAATTGAGGAACTCGCTAAGAAAGTGGCACAAAAACTAGGTGTCTCTAGCAAACAAATCCCAAGGTTTGCCCCAGTAAAGAGGTGCTATACTTGCGGTGGTGACCATATGGCGAACGTGTGTCCCATTACGACTCAACCCCAGGTAAATCCGAGTAGCCAATACTATACCATAGAACGGAGATACACAAATCACACAGCACAAGACTGTCCATACAATAAGCAAGCGGTTAGGCAAACCTACCCTCAGCCATACCAACAGGGAAGATATCTGAACCAATATCCACCATAGCAGTACGCTAGGCCCCAACAAACCTCTCAACCACAATATCAGGCCCAGCAAAGGCCTCAGCCGGTGTTAGCTCAACAACCTCCAGCTCCATCCAATGTGATCCCTGTAAAGTATGCAGCTGTAGAAGGGAACCTGAATAGAGCTATAGTCCCAGTAACACCATTAATTTCAGAAAGTGATCCTAGTGACCATAGCTTTGATTCGATGCATATTGATAGCCCCCAGGCCTACTACATGCAGTCTCCTGAACATGGTGAGTCTTACTACAGTGAAGAGCCAAATGAACCTAGTTGGGAGTTAGATTACACAAACGTCATGTACGCAAACCCCAACCCTAGATCTCAACCTAGGCAAGTAAGACCCCCATTCCCTAGAGGACCATGCTACAAATGTCAGGGAGATCATCTCATTCGTGATTGTCCCTTGCCTCCACCTACACAACCCCAATCAGTGACGATCCAGGGCTATTGCCAGGAGTGTGGAAAGGAGCATCTCTTACGAGATTGTCCAAAGAATCCCAGCAATATGCCAAAAATCACTCCCATTAACGTCATTGGGCTAGTAGTAGACTCTACAGGAAGCGTGACGTCCACTGCACCAGTACAGGTAGTCACTAGAGCTCAAGCATTGCAGCAAAACCAAGGGGTAGGCCAGGAAAAGAGCCTAGAGGCTAGTGAAACTGAGAGCATAACCAAGAAGAGGACTAGAGCTTGGAGAGATAGTCGTGAAAGAATGAAAAGGCAATGGGCAAAAAAGATGAGTGAACTCGAGGAAAGCCTCAGAGAAACAAAGGCCAGGATAACTGAACTCACATCTCAAACTCCCTCTCACACTACCCCACCTCCACCATTCCCAACTCCATCCGACCCGCCACCTTCCAACCTGCCTCACCTAATCCCACCACCCCCTAGAGTAGGATCAGTCCTAGCAGATCCCACTCCCGAGGACCTTAATATGATGCTTAAAGCATATCAGGCCAGAATCCAAGAAGGGCCAAACGTAACTGATCATGAAAAGTGCTACCCTAGAGCAGAATTAGAGCTTGAACGAACTAAAATTTGTGCCAAAATGGTGGAGTTGGCTCAGACCATGTTTGAAGCCAGTCGCCTATTTAACATCTCTAGTTCTGCGAAGACACAATTGCACTTTGATGGACTGTTAGAAAGAATAGAGAAGCTGATTGCACAATCAGAAAAGGAACCCGCCTCTCAACACAAGGACAAGGCAAGTGAAAGAGCAGGTCTTCCTGCCCAGGAAGCCTATGTGCCTAACTCTACGGAGCCAGACACATCATCTTCTATGAATCGGTTCACACCAGAATTCCTACGCGAGATTCAAGAAGACAAATGGGCTAAAGAGAGTGAAGTCCCACCTCCTATTGAACTTGTGGATGATGCACATGACCAATTCCCACAAGACATCCCATCCATTTATGAGGAGCAGGAGAGCACCCAATCTCAGGAAAGATTAGACTTTGAGTCTAACTCTCTACAAGAATTACCCCACTTCACAGGCCCATGGGAAGCTAAGTCTACTTGTATGAGAGCACCCACGGTCATGATACAAAATGAGGACTCAGTCATACCTAGGAACATAGAGGTAGTGAAAAACACTAAAGTACAATGCAACCTCACCTTAGAAGAGCTACTCAAAGTAAGGCCAGAGCTATGGAAACATGTAGCCAAACAAGTACCAGAGATAGAAAAACCTCGTTCCCAGGTAGGATCCCAGAGAACAGTGCCAGAAATACCATTGCACAAGATAGGAGACATGAGTGAGGGCGAAGAGGGAAACACATATCTTCCTATCACCCATCAAGGATACACCGCCAAGGCCATTCTAGACTCAGGCGCAGGTGTTGCAATTGCTACCACTTCCCTATGGAAGTGTTGGGGCAAGCCAGCACTCAGGCCCACGAGGATGAAATTGCAAATGGCCGATGGTCACATAGAGAGACCCTTAGGGCTGTTAGGAGTAACTCTCACCACGTGTGGTGTCGAGTTCGAGCATACATTTGCTATATGTGATTTTAGCAGAAATCATGCCTATGAAATGATCTTGGGAAGACCCTTTATGCGACAGTTGCAAGTGGTACAGGATTGGGGATCCGATTCTTTATACTTGCAACACTTAGGTGTTACGACCAAAGTAAATCTCAAAGATTACTCTCATAGAGATGTCCCTCCTATCCAATGGAATCCCATCCATAAAGCCAAAGATGATGCAGAATCGGTGCATTCCATAGGATCAGGATCCTCATGGATGCATGAAGACACCCACTTATGGATGTGCAAAGTAGCAGTAGAAGAAGAGAAGAGAGAAGAAGCCAGAGAGATAGGTGCAAAAGAAACACATAGATTAATTCAAGACCCAGCCTATGCACCTGTAGTCTTTCCTAATGAAGAGTTCGAACCTCATGGTTGGGCAGAAATCCTAGCAACAATGGATGTAGCCATCAATGAAGAACAATGGACACCTCACTGTGATGAAGATGGCTATGACATTTCAGTCTTCTCCATAGAGCCAATCCTGGGAGAGGCAGTGTTAGAAGAGTGTGAACCTAGCCCTGATGCATTTGAGGATGCAAGTGACTCCGATCTAGAGTCAATCATTATGGACCCACCTTTTGCATCAGATGAAGAATACTTCTATGAAGTAGAATTTCAACCCTAGAGGCACGGAGAGCTTACAAATGATATAAGGCTAGCCACACATGTAACCCCTAAGGAAGAAGGAAAGAAAAGGAAGAAGAAAGAAGTCACACCAGAAGAGGAAGAACCTTTGTTTGAGGTCCCGAAAAACTTTAAAAAATATGAGATAGACGATAGAAGAGTCATGGTAAGAATGCCTAAAAGAGAGGCTCAATCAGGAGAGGCCTATGATAACAAAGAAACCACTAAGAAAATAGTTGTAGCCATAGAGGAAGGAGAAGAGAGATGCACTTACATAGGACATGACCTGATGGAAGAAGAAGAGCAAGAATTGATAGCCTTGCTAAGAGAATACAGAGATGTATTCGCTTGGAGTTACAAGGATTTGAAAGGCGTGGACCCTGACATATGCTCACAAACTATCCCCATGACCTCAGATGCCAAGCCTTCTAAGCAAAAGCCATATACATATAATGATAATTATGCTGCCAAGATCAAAGAGGAGATAGATAGACTGGTTGAAGCTGGATTTATCTATGAAATTGAGAACACAGAGTGGGTATCCCCCATCCTAGTGGTTCCCAAGAAAAATGGAAAGCTGCGTGTATGCATTAACTTGAAGAAGGTTAATGCAGCCACAATTCGAGATAACTATCCGCTTCCTATCACAGAGCATCTCTTAGAAAGAGTAGCAGGCAAGGAAGTGTACAACTTCCTCGATGGATTTTCGGGCTACAATCAAGTAGCCATAGCTCCAGAAGATCAGCATAAGACAACTTTTGCCACAGAGTGGGGTATATTTGCCTTTCGTGTAATGCCATTTGGACTTACCAATGCTCCTGCAACCTTCCAGAGACTAATGTGCCATGTATTTAAAGAGTTCCTGAGGAAGAACTTAGAAGTCTATGTTGATGATCTGTGTGCTCATTCCAACATCAGACAAACCCATATTCCTGAACTCAGACAAATCTTTGACAAATGTAGAGAATATCAAGTCTGCCTAAACCCAGAAAAGTGCGTTTTTATGGTCAGGCAAGGCAAGATTCTAGGGCACATAGTGTCAAAGAATGGCATATCCACTGATGAAGGAAAAGTGAGAGCTATAGCCGAGTTACCTAGGCCTAAGAATGTCAAGGAAGTACAAGCTTTCATGGGGCATTGTGGTTATTACCGACGGTTCATTCACATGTATGCTGTCATTGCAAAGCCCATGTACGGACTTCTGACTAACTTTGAGTGGACTGATGAATGTGAGAATTCTTTCAATGAGCTTAAACGGTGATTATGTTCAGCACCAATCTTAACCACACCTGATTGGAATAAGCCTTTCCATGTTCATGTGGATGCATCCAATTATGCTATGGGGTGTGTACTCGCGCAACCTACTGGTGAAGGTAATATGGATCTTCCGATTGCCTATGCTAGTAGACAATTGAATGCAGCTGAACGAAATTATACAACCACCGAACGAGAAGGATTAGGCATGGTATATGCAGTTAAAAAGTTTAGACATTATTTGCTTGCAAATAAGTTTAAATTTTTTACTGACCATCAGGCACTGCTATATCTCGTGAACAAGCCATGCAATACAGGTAGATTAGTAAGATGGTTTCTCTTACTAATGGAATACGACTTCGAGGTTGTGATAAAGAAAGGTAGGACTCACTTGAGAGCAGACCATCTTTGGAAGTGGTGCCACAGTGGGCTAAACCACTAGTGCCAGTATTGACATACGGGCCTAACCATCCAGTAATAAACACACAGGATAGGGAGGTAGTAAAAGCCCAAAAGTATCACATCATGGCTGGAAGTATGTACAAACACACAGATCAAGGGATCTTGGCTTGTTGTGTGGAAGAGGATGAGTACGCTAAATGGTTGCAATTAGCACATGTAGGTGCATTAGAGCAACACTACTCAAAGCAACGAACCCTACAGACACTAAGGAGACTCGGAGTGCATTGGCCTACTATGGAGGCTGATGTCCAAAGGTTGTGCAAGGAATGCCCAATCTGTTGCACTAAACCACCTGTGGAACATGCCACTCTTTATCAAGTGTCCATAGTGCCAGATTGGAGTGAACCACTAGTGTCCTTCCTGAGGACGAAAACATTCCCTCCAGACATGACTCTGGTTAGGAAAAGAAGTCTAGAACAAGAAGCACTAGAGTACTCACTCATTGGTGATAATCTCTACAAGCGTGGTAAGGATGGTTACCTGAGACTATGTGTCCATGAGAGTGAATATCTTAAGATCTTGGAAACTGCTCACCAAGGTGTAGCAGGAGGACACTTTGGACCAGATCGGGTGATCAAGGCAATACTATTTGCGGGCTTCTGGTGGCCGACCCTTCACATGGATGCACATACCTATGTGAAATGGTGTGATGTCTGTCAGCGAACTCCGTATCCTATACACAAAGACGAGATGCCACTGAAACCTATGATGGGTGGATGTGCATTCTCTAAGTGGGGAATAGACTTCGTAGGTCCTATTAATCCCCCAGCTAAGGGTTCCCATGCTGAATATATCATTGTTGCCACGGACTATCTAACCAAGTGGGTAGAGGTAAAAGCCACAACGAAGAACGATGCTCAAACAACAGCTAAGTTTTTATTTGAGAATGTGTTCACCAGATACGGGCTACCTATAGAGCTAGTTAGTGATAGAGGCACTCACTTCTTGAATAAAGTTATTGAAAATCTGCTCCAAGAATTCTTGGTAGTACATAAGAAGTCTGCCCCCTATCACCCTCAAGCAAATGGCCAGGCTGAGAGCACCAATAAGATCTTATGCAATGTACTGACGAAATTAGTGAACAATAAACGCTCTGATTGGGACAAACAGCTACACCATGCTGTTTGGGCATATCGAGTGGCCTACAAAACGATACTCCAAGCCACCCCCTTTCAGATGGTATTTGGCCAAAATGCAGTGCTACCGTTGGATTTCTTAATACCTACATTGAAAGTAGCACAGGAGCATGAATGGACAAGTCATGAACTCTCCTCTAGGATCTTTGACCTAGAATGATTAGGAGAAACAAGACTGAGGGCGGCTGCAGGGATATATGTAGCTAAGAAACGTCAGAAGGCATACTTTGATGCCCACGTCAAGGATAAAGGTTTGAAGGCAGGCGACCTAGTACTAGTCTACACTTTGAAACAACACGCGAGAAAACTAGAGAAAAGAGGCTACGGACCCATGATCATTAATAGGATCTCAACCAGTGGAGCAGTTCAACTCGCTACCCTCGAAGGTGATGTTCTTCCTAGCTATATAAGCGGGTGCAGAGTCAAGTTATATCAGGAACCTCTGACGGAAGAGATGCTATGTCGACTCAACATTGCTAAGAAACGCAAAGAAGAAGAAAAACGAATTCGAGAAGAAGCTCAAGCAGAAGCATTGGAACGCATCCGGAGAATGAAGTTGAGAAGACAGGGTAGAGAGCAATCTAGGACAGATGCATATGCAGATCAAGGATATCATGTGGCTATGTGTGAAGTTTCAGGTGTTAGCTCTCATAGGATAATTGATCGACGTCCTTTTATAACCTTAGAGATAGGACAAGGAAAGGGTGCAAGGACTGTAAGAGCCTTGATTGACTCAGGTGCAGCCACTAGTTCGTACTGTCAAGAGTTGAAACTATCTGTCAGTCCTATAGAAGCATATCTCATAGGATTGGGAGGTGTGGAAACCCCTTGCATGGGCGAGGTGGAACTTCCCCTCCATATTCAAGACGAAGCAATGACAGTCAAAGTACTAGTGTGTCAAGATGAGGACCTCACTGAGCCTCTTGTCTTGGGTCAGGACTGGATCTATGATCATGCAGTCAACCTAAACCTAAGAAGCAGACTTCTTCAGGTATGGGTAAATCATAGTCGAATTACAGTTGAACTGGAAAATGAGGCACTCAAGGAACTAGGTAAGGCACGAACTCCTGGTCCTTCCAGGTGTGCACATGAAGTTGACCATGCTATTCTTGTCCAAAACAGTGTAATGCAGAAAGAGGACTGTCTCAACAACGGAGTCAAGGATAAGAAGGCACTCCCTTCTGTTCCAAAGGCCATAGGGATGCAGCAACCAAAGGTAGATCGAATACAGAAGAAGCAGAACACTACCTATACTGGAGGCCAAAAAAAGGAGCAAAGCAAATTGTTTCAGCCGATGAAACAAGTATGGAGGCAAAAAGGAGAACACCCTGTTCCGACCAGGCCAACACCATGGCCAAAACCTCTTATTAGTAATCAACAACATGACACTAATAAGAAGTCCTTCATAAATTCTTCTACAAAAGTAAAGTCTATTTGGGTACCCAAGAAGTCAATGAAGGCCAGCCCACAATCACGACAAATCTGGGTGCCTAAGGCTTGCTTGCGGGCTCAAATAGCTACACCAAGGCCAAACCCTGTACAACATGTTTCATTCACGCGAACATCGGAGGCCCAGTCTTACACATCACGCACGAACACGTATTCTTCCATGAGCACAAGTAGAATCACTTGTAAATGGGTCCCTAAAAAGCCCCATCAAGTAAATACTCTATCACACTCTCTAGAGTCTCCACAAAGTCAAGATCAAAACCTATCCATTGCATTTGGTAACCTAAAACTTGTAATAAACCCCCAGACCCCAGTTGTAAATCCATGTCCACCTACTAACTACGTCACTCTCACACTACATTATTCCGCTTAGTTCTTAGGTCTACCCAATTCCTAACTACACACACAAGCACCGAGCACTTACTAACCCCCTAACCTCTCCCGAACCTCATGTTAATGTTGTAACGGGGACACAGTGTCATTTTTGTGTCCATTGCAATGTTAACATTTATTCATATATTCTCACAGAACTAGCTGCGAAGTTTTCAACATGGCTGAGGCGGCAGGAACTAGCTCTCAAACAGAAACGAGCCAGCAAGTGGTGGACTTAGACAGTTTACCCGTTTTGCCTGAGACAAATGAAAGACCAGAAGAATTGCAGGCCATCAAAATCATACCTATTGCGGACCCTCCCAGTGGCCATACCATGCCCGTCGGAAAAGCTTCCCACTGGTTTGGTGAAGTGGAAGGACCCTTGGGAGAGGGAACGTACCTATGGGAATCAGAGTTGGACTTCAATGGGAAGCAAGGTAAATACCATTTCTTTACAAGAGAATTCGAGAAGTTACAAAATGCAGAAGGTCTACGTTCGATATGGGAGAAGGCAGGATTGGATGCATATTTTAGTGCACGGCTCCCAAAGCCTGACTTCATGCGATGCTACTATCTCATCAACACCTTGACTCCAAACAAGAACGCAAAAGGTGCAAGCTCATTTGTGATTCCATCTCTGACAAAGGGGAATGAGCTCAAGAGGTTCAGGCTATCAAACAACTTGGTGAGAGAGGCCCTAGATATGCGTGGAATGCATATTCCAACAGAGAAGGAGACCCTAGTGCCTGATTACATGAAGAATCGAAGCCTCACCAAACTCAAGGACATGGTGTCCATGACGCCTAATATTGCAATACACCTTCACATGTGCATGCAACACTTTGCTTTTCCTGCCCAAGATAGATTCACCATGCCGCCCAAAAAGATTTGGTTTAGTTTGTATCTGGCAGAGACACAGAGCCTCACCATCAACTTACCCCACTGGATAATTGATCAGATACACCTAGCTCACAAACGATGGCCGCGGAAACAGGTTTTATATGGATGCTGTGCTCTGACGAGAATAATTTATAGGTGTTTGGCTTATGACATCCCTATTCAACGGGCCCTAATGTGGAATCGTGTAGAGCAGTTTAGAGGCAGGACATCCACTGGACCCCCTTCTAAGAAGATGAGAGGTACTGTCCAAGTCCCTTGTGCTTAACCACGTGGAGCCACCCTAACACCAGACGTCACCCCGCCACCCCGAAGAGTCCGACCATTCACACTCCGACTTCCAAGACGCAGCACCGATGGTCCTAACTTGATATTCCCTCCCATCCCAACCGATCTGGAATTTCCCAGTGGTGCACCTTTGGAGGAACTCACGAATGAAGACTTCGAACAATTATTACAAGATGTAGAGCTGGAGGCAGAAGAGGCACAACAAGTGGAGAATGTGCAAACGCAAGCAACAACCTCCCAAGTACCTGTCACCACAGTTGAAGTGGATGAAGAGGATAATGAAGATGAAGAACAGGAGGAAGATGAGGAGGATTATGATCAAGAGCAACATGATGCGCAACAAGAAGTGCCAGAAATTGTAAGTGCACCTGCATATACAGCTCAACTACAAAGGTTATACGACACAATCAAAGCAGTGCAAGAACGACATCAACTCTCTCTTGTGTCAGGTCAAGCTTTGATGCAAGAAATGCTATCAGATGAGGGGGTGGACCAACATTTCATTGACACCCTCAAATTAGTGTCAGAATCTTTAGGAGTTCCGGAGGCTGTCCACACTGCAGTCTGCCAGTCCGTGAGGTATGACAAACGCAGAGTTGACACATTACCACGCGCAGGTAAGACTATCAGGATACCCGTCACAGAACAAGAAGTAGCCATTGAAACCACAGCTACCCCCACCACCACCATTGACCTCTCTGCTGAAACCTTCGTTCAGACATCACCCATCTCACCCCAGCATCCCCCATCACCACCTTCTCCACCCCCACCACCACCTCCCACCATGGAAGAAACGACAGTCATCACCTCTACCTTCACTTATAACCCATCCTCATTCACATCATTCTCATTTCGAGAACCCACCTCACAAGACACCCTCTTCTCTTTTGTCACCAATCCCTTGTACACTTCAACCCTTCTATCCTTCGAACCCATAACTGGCCATCCCATAATCCCAAGTGTGGTTGGAAACCCAGCACCCACAGAAGGCACCCTGTGTTTCCCAGCCTATCCCCCACTATGGGTACCTCCATTCCATGACCCTCACTTCCCATATGGCCCCTACACCTCTTTCAACCTGACCTCACCACCCCAATACCCGTCCTTTGTGGAGCACTTCATCCACTCTCCAATGTTTCAAAGGCACATTTCCCCGATGTTCGCAACGACATCAATTTACACGAACACCACACTCACTTCACCTACCATACCCACCTACATGGTAGCCCCTATACACACCACTCTGTCTGACCCAATGGACATTTCACCCACCACCGCACCTCTCCCCACAATTCCACCCTCTTCCCCTCCACTACCCCCCACCTCACCACTCACCACATCAGTGGCACACACAGCATTCACTACCTCCCTCCCCAATCCCACCTCCCCTGCATTTCAAACTTTTCCCCTTGCATCTCATAATGTAAATAGCACGTTCAATACATTACTTCAGTGTGCACATCAACTACAACAAGAATACCATCAATTGGAAGAACGCACTGCTGCCCTCCAGGCAGAATCTCAGCGTCTGCAAGCTAGAGTCAACAATCTTGAAGCTGATTACCAAACGCTCCTAACCGAGCATACCACCTTACAGCAGGCTCACTCCGAATTGGAATCAAAGACATCGACAGTAGATGATCAAGCAGTCAAGGAACTAGAAACAGTGCTCCAAGCGCAAATGATATCTAATGCTACACTCAGACGCAACCTTGGGGCTATTAAGGAAGCATATGGCAGCAGCACTAGAAGAGAACAAGAGGCTTCAACAACAAAACCAAGACAACTTTGAAGCGGCTATGGAAGGAACTGCAGGAGCAACCATTAGCCCTACCAAGTATAGAGCAGTCCCATCGAAAGACATTCGTATCTTACTTGAGGAGCATGCAAATTTCTTGGAGTCATATGAAAAGTTAGAGACTGAATGTGCAGACCTAAAGAAACAGATAGCCAGTGCCCCCACAGCTCAACAGGAGCCGATGATCTTGCAACACTCTATAGAAGAAGTAGAGACCCTCCGGAAACAGGTGGCAGAACTCCAAGCACGCCTCTTACCATATGAAAGGCCACCCTCGCCCAATGAAGAACCAGAACCTGAAACAGTAGTGGAAATCCCCGTTGATGATAGCTATGAAGAGCCGTACGAGCCAATGCCAACACCCGGTGGTCGGACTATAGAGGAAGGACAGGACACTTTAGAAATTCAAGTTCCAGATTGGGTCAAAAGGGTCGAGAAAGTGAGTAAGACACATGATGATCGCGTTGCCGTGCAAATGCAATCTCTAACAAATCTTGAAGAAACTGTCCTTCGGTCTTCTTACTTTCAGAACCTATCTCACCAACGGTTAATCACAACATCAGAATCGGAATACATGCCTTATTTTGTCTTGCTACATGATTATAATGCAGAAGTTAAAAGACATACAGGGAAGGAGCCCACATTTGCCACTCAATTTGAGCCAGAGGACTTACCCACAGATGCGCGTGCTGGCTCGATCTTCCAGCCTAATTGGCGTGCACGTCTACTAACTGATAACCCTGAGATGATGAGCACCTGGGCAACCATGCCACTTGTTGACAGTATACGGGAAGAAGCAAGTACGGACACACATGCAGATCTAGCACTGAGGCAACCCTTCATTTTTTTCAAAACCCTCACACCATTTTAAAGTGATTCTCATCACTACAAACCCTTGTAAATATCATTTCACCTTTTTGTAGCTCCATTTTGTACAAGCCGAGGAGTCCTCGAGCTTGGGGAGCCTTAGAAGTAGTTGCCTGTCAATTTTCATAATTTTTAGATCTCGTTTTGGCCCTCAAATAAGCCCTGGAACCTAATTTTTAACTAGGCCGGACACTAGGTCTGGACAGGGCCAAAGCTAGTCAAAAACTATAAATAGAGCTAGAGAGCTCATTTTTGAGGCTAGCTTCTTGTAGTTTTGAGCTTGTATGAGAACTTGGTTGCAATAGAAGTGATTCCATTGTCTTACTCTCTTTGTTCTTGCTGTGTGTGCGCGTGTGCGTGTATGTGTGTGCATACTTGTGTGCTTCTCACTCACGCACTTGTGCTTCCACTTGCTCGTGGTCTTCATACCATCCTCACGTCTTCCCGGATTGACATTAAAGGAGGTGCTACTCATCGCTGAGCTACACCAAATTTTGGCGCCGTTGCCGGGGATCGAGCTTTGAGGACGAGCGTGTGATGGTAAGACGTAGAGAGGACGCGTTGGAATGGTAAGTAGTAAGTAAATTTCTGGTTTTTCTCCATCTTCATCTTCAACTTCACCTCCATCTCCTTCTCCACCTCCACCTCCTTCTCCACTACATATTCCCTCTTCCTTATCATTCCCTCATTTGTTGTGTGCGAGTTTGAGAGAGAGCAAGAGTGTGTTCTTGTTTTTGCATGCTTTTTGCATGTTTCTTGGAGGTGGCAGCTCCATCATCATCTCCAGCAAGCTCAGCAGGTACAGAAATTGTCTGCACAGTCCCCGAGGCGTTGAGCTCGAGCTATCGCGACACTCCGAAAACTTCGCCTAATCACGATTCTGAGTGCACCACGACACTGCGCAGGCCTAGAGCTCCTAGAATCACTAGCCAGAACAGAAAAATTCGCGACACTCCGAGCTATCGCGACACTCCGAGCTATCGCGACACTCCCAGCTATCGCGACACTCCCAGCTATCGCGACACTCCGAGCTATCGCGACACTCCGAGCTATCGCGACACTCCCAGCTATCGCGACACTCCGAGCTATCGCGACACTCCCAGCTATTGCGACACTCCCAGCTATCGCGACACTCCCAGCTATCGCGACACTCCCAGCTATCGCGACACTCCGAGCTATCGCGACACTCCCAGCTATCGCGACACTCCGAGCTATCGCGACACTCCCAGCTATCGCGACACTCCCAGCTATCGCGACACTCCGAGCTATCGCGACACTCCCAGCTATCGCGACACTCCGAGCTATCACGACACTTCGAGCTATCGCGACACTCCGAGCTATCGCGACACTCCCAGCTATCGCGACACTCCGAGCTATCGTGACACTCCCAGCTATCGCGACACTCCCAGCTATCGCGACACTCCCAGCTATCGCGATACTCCGAGCTATCGCGATACACGGCCTTTAACGCATGAAAAATTAGGGTTATTTTTTTGAGTGATTGGAAGGGTAGATGAGCCTAGTTTTGAGCACCTTGGTATAACTTTGGAACCCTGGAAGTGGGCAAGAGGCCCAGAAACCAGAGAGGGATCTCCTGAACCCTGAGAGCCTATTTTGACCTTTAGGTGGAACTAAGTGGTCCTCAGACTTAAGGGGCACAGTGAGTTACTCCAGGGGGACTAAAAATATTGATGTGTGTCTTCCAATTATTTGTGGTGATAAAGCCATACTAACTGGTGAGTTTTTGCAGGAACTTTGTGTGCACTCAAAGCAATCCAAAGCAAGCTAGCAAGGGTGAGCACCAAGCTTGGGAGAAGGCTTCCTGGGCTTGTGTAGCAGTCTGGTCAACCAGCTAAATTGAGGTTGGAAAATCGCTCAACCCTCCTTTGTCAATTCCTAGCCTAGGCTAAGTACGACTTAGGTACGGTAAGTAATTAGGGCAACGTTAGGAACGAATCAAGTCCAAGAGTATTAATCAACCAAGTGCAAGAAGTAAATAGGTCTTAAGTGCGAACACTCTAAGGGACAAAAGGTAAACTGGAATCGATCACTTATCAAGTGCAGAAATTCACTTAAGTACTCCTAACGACGCGATTTCAAACAAGACCATAAACGTAATATTCAACTCAAAAGAACAAGTAATTGATGCAAATTGACTTGCGACGAGAGTGTGCTTAGGTCCAAGGAGGTGAATAAATTAGGCATATGAACCTTAGATCAGGCAGACACTTAGGCCGAGACAGACAAAGCCTCAGATCTTCTGAAGCTAGTGTCAATCACGCTGCCAGGTCTTGGGCCCAACAGTTAAGTGATTACCCATACACTCCCAGATCAGAAACAAGTGATTCGGAGATGTCCTATCACATGGAGAGACCAGTGGGCAGTTCAGGGTTGGCTTATTTAGAAAAGCCAGAAGGACCTTACAAGACTCAACTAGAATACATCAGGACTAATCATCTAGGTGCTCGCATCTATGAAGATGGCCTGAGAAGATCGGTGGTACAGATTAAGAACCCCGATCAACCCCATGAATTAGACCACCCAGTAGTCAAGTTTGAGAATGGAGCATACCTAGATAAAGAGGGGACTATATATGTGGTCACCACTCTTCCTGATAGAACTGATGAGTTTGGAAATGTGATTGCGGAGACTGACATGGGTGATATAGAGCAAGGTAACTTAGAGAGAGAGCCAAGGACTCCTCGTGGTAAATCTGTCTTGACCAGAATCATGACTCCGGAGTGGATTCCACAGGATAATAAAAGCATAGATCTGCTTTTAAACCGAGAAACCGATGAGGCTTTCTGGAGATATAAATCTGCTCAACCTCCGGAAGTGAGTACACTCACAATATATGAGTTTAAAGACCCTGACTGCCCAGGCAAAGTAACATACCTAGACAATACATCAGAGAGGATCTTCGTGGTCACGGAGCATGGGAGACACGCCTACACATGGAAGGGTGAATTTGTTTTTCCCCATCCAAGGTCTAATGCGCTCTTTGGTCACCAAGGAGCTGGGTCCTCCCAAGCTCATGGAGCTCAAAGAGATAGAAGTAGAGACAAACCTGAGGTAAGTTTTGCCAACTCCCTGGGAAGAGAAAGAACGGGAACGGAAAGGAATAGAGCGGAACCTGAGAGACATAGAACTCCATGGAATCAAAGGATTGCTGACGATTTTCCTTTGCCAAGACCGAGAGAACATACTAGGACCCTGCGACCAACTCAACTGGTGAAGTCCATGAAGAACTACTTCGATGGCACTGGAGACCCTTATGACCATGTGGCAGAATTCCGACAAGTGTTGAAAGCTGAACAGGTGGAGGACCTATTCACACAATATAATGCTTTCGGTCTAACCCTTAGGAACACTGCCCTTACGTGGTTTCAACCACTAAACGAGAGGCATTTCAGAAACATAGACCAGCTCTTAGAGGCATTTATTGTTGAGTTTTCTAAGAGTGGAATCAGGCACAACACTTCCTCACTAATTCATAGCTTCAAACAAACACCTCAAGAGACGGTTAGACTAGCGGGAAGAAGATTTAGGCAGTACCTGGAGAGATGCCCGATGCCGGAGTTACCCACACCAGCCAAACAAGTGGCCTTGTTCCTAGATGGATTGTTGAGCACTAAGCTCAGGTCATATGTGTACCTGAAGGACCCTAGAACAATAGAAGAGTGTGTACGCATGTGCATAGACATTGAGGACAATCTAGGTGAGGAATTAGAATTATCAAAAATCTATAAGGATTCTGATAGCTCTAGTAACCTGACATCTGGTCAATCCACATCCATCGAGGAACTTGCAGAGAAGGTAGCCCGCAAACTAGGTGTCTCTAGTAAACAAATCCCGAGATTTACCCCAGTTAAGCGGTGTTACAATTGTGGCGGTGAACATATGGCAAGTGTATGTCCCATTATGGCCCAACCCCAGGCGAATCCTAATAGCCAGTACTGCACCATAGAGCGCAGGTACACAAACCACACTGCACAAGACTGCCCATATAACAAACAAACAGTTAGGCAAAATTACCCGCAGCCATATCCACAACAGGGTAGATACCAGAATCAGTACCCACCACAACAATACAACAGACCACAGCAAACTTATCAGACACCTTATCAAGGGCAGCAGAGACCTCAACCAGTCCTAGCACAGCAACCCCCTGCTCCAACCAATGTGATCCCAGTGAAATATGCAACTGCTGAAGAAAATCCGAACAGAGCCATAGTCCCAATCACCCCATTACTATCAGACAGTGATCCAAGTGACCATAGTTTTGACTCCACACATATTGATAGCCCACAGGCTTATTGCATGCAGTCACCCGAGCATAACGAATCATACTACTATGAGGACCCAAGTGAAAATAGTGGGGAACTTGAGTATGCTAATGTTATGTACACAAACCCCAACTCTAGACCTCAACCTAGGCAGGTACGAACCCCATTTCCTAGAGGACCATGCTTCAGATGTTAGGGAGATCACCTTATAAGTGATTGTCCACTACCTGCCCCTACACAACCTCAACCAGTAACCATTCAGGGTTTCTGTCAAGACTGTGGGAAAGAGCATCTCCTACGAGATTGCCCAAAGAACCCTAATAACATGCCTAAAATCACTCCTATCAATGTTGTTGGGTTAGTTGTAGACTCCACAGGGAGTGTGACTTCCACTGCACCTGTGCAGGTGATCACAAGAGCCCAGGCACTACAACAAAACCAAGGTGTTGGTCAGGAAAAGAGCCCCGAGGTGAGTGAAACAGAGAGCTTAACCAAAAAGAGAACGAGAGCCTGGAAGGATAGTCGTGAACGAATGAAAAGGCAATGGGCAAAAAAGATGAGCGAACTTGAAGAAAGCCTGAGAGAAACCAGAGCAAAGATCATCGAGATCACATCTCAATCGCACTCTCACACATTCCCACCGCTACCATCCCCATCACCATCCATCCCTCCACCCTCTAATACACCCCGCGTATCCCACCCACCACCCCAAGTAGGATCAGTATTAGCTGACCCCACTCCGGAAGGCTTGGACATGATGTTCAAGGCCTACCAGGCTCGACTTCAAGAAGGGCCAACAGCTGCAAACCTAGACAAGAGTTACCCAAGAACAGATTTAGAGATTGAACGAATGAAAATGTGCATGAAATTGGTGGAACAAGCTCAAGCTATACTTGAGACTAGTCAGAAGTTCAATCAGACAAACTCTGTCAAGCCGGATTTACATTTCCAAGGCTTACTGGAAAGATTAGAGCAGTTGGTAAACAAATCACAGGTTTCTTTACCTCCACAGGCTCAACCAGTTGTTGAAAGAGGAAGCTCACCACCTAAGGGAGCTTATGTTCCTAATTCCACGGATGCTGGAATACCTCCTTCAATTCAACAGTACTCTCAAGAGTTCTTGCGGGAAATACAAGAAGAGAAATGGGCCAAGGAGAAGGGTGATTCCCCTCCGATTCCTGAGATTGATGATCTTCGTGATCAATTTCCCCAAGACATTCCCTCTATCTATGGGGATCAAACGGTGCAACAAGAGGATGAGGAATTAGATTTTGAATCTAATTCTTTACACGAGTTGCCTCATTGCACAGGCCCATGGGAATCTGAATCTCTCCAGATCAGAGCTCCCACGATATTGGTAAGAAATGAAGACTCAGTGATTCCCAGGAACACTGATGTTGTGACGAACACTAAGGTTCAGTGTCACCTCACTGTAGAGGAGCTCCTCCAGGCAAAACCGGAGCTCTGGAATCATGTGAAAAATCAGGTCCCAGAACTTGAATCCAATTCACCAAAAGTAGGCTCTAAACAAAAAGTACCAGGGATACCTCTCGACAAGATAGGGGACATGAGTGAAGGTGAAGAAGGTAACACTTATCTTCAGATCACCTATCAAGGTTACACAACCAAAGCAATTGTGGATTCGGGTGCCGGTGTTGCTATTGCGACCACCTCCCTGTGGAAGCGATGGGGCAAACCCACCTTAAGACCCACGAGAATGAAACTTCAAATGGCAGATGGTCATTTTGAAAGACCTCTCGGATTGCTTGAAAGGATAACTCTAACCACTTGTGGTGTAGAGTTTGAACATACATTTGCTATATGTGACTTTGAGAAGAATAATGTTTACGAGATGATCCTAGGAAGACCCTTCCTACGACAATTGCAAATAGTACAGGATTGGGGAACCAACTCCTTGTACTTACAGCACTTAGGGGTCACCACCAAGGTCAATCTGAAGGATCACACCTTCAGAGATGTACCACCCTTACAGTGGAACCCTATCCACAAAGCGAAAGAGGACTCTATCTCCGTGCATTCTGGAAGTTCACCTGAACCATCCTGGTTGCATGAAGATACTCACTTGTGGATGTGCAAGGTCGCAGAGGAAGAGGAAAAGCGCCTAAAAGCGAGAGAAGAAGGAACTTCCCCAGGAGGTAGACCAATAAAAGACCCAGCCTATACACCGATGATATTCCCAGATGAGGAATTTGAGCCTCATGGTTGGGCAGAAATCTTAGCTACCATGGACATTGCAGTGAATGAGGAACAATGGACACCCCATTGTGATGAGGAGGGTTATGATATTTCAGTGTTCATGTGTCAACCCTTGTTGGAAGAGTGTGATCCTAGTGAGTTCATAAAAGAAGAAGAGAACGACGACGATCTAGAATCCATTGTGATGGATGCATACTTTGACTCAGAGGAACACTACTTAGAAGACATAGGAGTGTTAACCCAAAAAGAAGAAGAACCCCTTGCGAGTATTAAAACGATAAATTAAAAAAAAGGAAGTGAAGGGGGTCAAAAGAAAAAGAAAAGGGAAGCAGTGAAACAAGAAGAGGAAGAATCATCGTTTGAGGTACCAGAGAACTTCAAAAAATATGAAGTGGGAGACCGAAAAATTTTGGTACGAATGCCTAAGAGAGAGGTCATTATAGGTGAAGCATATGACAATAAAGAAAAGACCAAAAAAATTGTAGTGACCATTGAAGGAAACGAAGAGCGATGTACGTACATAGGAGATGACCTAAGTGCAAGAGAAGAAGCAGAGCTTGTAGCTCTATTAAGGGAATATAGGGATGTGTTCGCGTGGCACTATAGAGACTTGAAAGGAGTAGATCCAGAGATTTGCTCTCATACGATTCCGATGACCGCTGATGCCAAGCCCACCAAACAAAAGCCCTACACATATAATGACAATTATGCAGCCAAAATAAAAGAGGAAATTGACAGGCTGATTGAAGCTGGATTCATCTATGAGATTGAGCACACTGAATGGGTGTCCCCCATTGTAGTGGTGCCCAAGAAAAATGGGAAATTGCGAGTGTGCATTAACCTTAAAAAAGTTAATGCCGCTACGATCAGAGATAGTTATCCACTCCCGATCACCGAACATCTTTTGGAGCGTGTGGCAGGCAAGGAAGTTTATAGCTTCCTTGATGGATTTTCAGGTTACAACCAAGTAGCCATTGCCCCCGAAGATCAACACAAAACGGCCTTTGCCACAGAATGGGGAATCTTTGCATTTCGTGTGATGCCATTTGGGCTCACCAATGCACCTGCAACATTCCAAAGACTCATGTGTCATGTCTTCAAAGAGTTCTTGCGAAAAAACTTAGAAGTATATGTGGATGATTTATGCGCTCATTCCCAAGAAAGAAGTTACCACATCCCTGAGCTCAGACAAATCTTCAACAAGTGTAGAAATTATCGAGTGTGTCTGAATCCAGAGAAGTGTGTGTTCATGGTACGACAAGGTAAGATCTTAGGTCACATTGTTTCTAAGAATGGAATTTCAACAGACGAAGACAAAGTAAGAGCAATAGCAGAGTTGCCCAGACCGAGGAATGTTAAAGAGGTACAAGCCTTTATGGGCCATTGTGGATATTATCGTAGGTTTATCCACATGTATGCCATCATAGCTAAACCTCTTTATGGGTTGTTAACAAGTTTTGAGTGGAACAAGGAATGCGAGACTTCCTTCAACGAGCTGAAAAGACGTTTGTGCACAGCACCAATATTGACTACTCCGGATTGGAGCAAACCCTTCCATGTCCATGTAGATGCCTCCAATCATGCAATAGGATGTGTGCTAGCACAACCCACAGGTGAAGGAAACCTAGATTTGCCAATAGCATATGCTAGTAGGCAATTAAATGCAGCTGAACGAAATTATACCACAACGGAGAGGGAAGGCCTAGGTATGGTGTATGCTGTGAAGAAGTTTAGACACTACCTATTGGCCAATAAATTTAAGTTTTTCACTGATCATCAAGCTTTACTATATTTGGTCAATAAACCTTGCAATACAGGCCGCTTAGTAAGATGGTTCCTATTACTAATGGAATACAACTTTGAAGTTGTTGTCAGGAAAGGTAGAACCCATCTTAGGGCAGACCATCTTTCTCGCATCACTTCAGGAGAGCCACCGCAAGGAGTGTCTGATGAATTGCCCGATGCTTATCTGTTCAATTTAGAAGTTGTTCCTAAATGGGCAAGTAAGTTGGTACCGGTCCTAACCTTCGGGCCTGCAAATAAGAATGTGAAAACAAGCAAAGAGGAAGTGGTAAAATCACTAAAGTATCAAATATTGGCCGGAAGTATGTACAAGCAAGATACCGAGGGCGTATTAACTTGTTGTGTCGAGGAGGATGAACATACTAGTTGGTTACAACAAGCCCATGAGGGATTGCTAGGGAATCACTACTCTAAACAACGAACATTGCAGAATCTAAAACGTTTAGGAGTGTATTGGCCTAGCATGGACAAAGAAATACGAGAGTGGATTCACAATTGTTCAGTGTGCCAGAAGAGGACCCCAGTGGAACATGCCACTCTGTATTACGTGTCTTTAATCCCAGATTGGAGCGCTCCATTGGTTGAGTTCATGAGATCAGGAACATTGCCCAATCAGGCTAGTCTTGCAAGAAAACGGAGCATGGAGCAAGAGGCTCGAGACTATGCCTTAGTTGGAGACAACCTATATCGAAGAGGCAAGGATGGTTACCTAAGACTGTGCGTTCATGAATCAGACTATTTGAAAGTCTTAGGAGCTGCACACAGCGGTGTTGCAGGTGGACACTTTGGGCCTGACAGAGTAATTAAGACCATTCTATTCTCAGGACTTTGGTGGCCCACTCTTCATATGGATGCACACTCTTATGTGAAGAGTTGCGACACATGCCAACGTGCCCAATATCCGATAAGAAAAGATGAAATGCCCTTAAGGCCAATGATGGGAGGACGTGCATTTTCAAAGTGGGGTATAGACTTTATAGGTCCCATCAACCCCCCAGCTAGAAACTCCCATGCAGAATACATTATTGTAGCCACAGATTACCTTACAAAGTGGGTGGAAGTAAAGGCCACGACAAAGAATGATGCTCAAACGACGGCTAAGTTCTTATTCGAAAATGTGTTCACTAGATATGGGTTACCAATAGAGTTGGTTAGTGATAGAGGTACGCACTTCTTGAATGAAGTCATTGAAAATCTCCTTCAAGAATTCCTGGTGATACATAAGAAGTCTGCACCCTATCACCCACAAGCTAACGGACAAGCAGAGAGCACGAATAAGATCCTATGTAATGTACTGACGAAACTTGTAAATAATAAACGCTCGGATTGGGACAAACAACTTCATCATGCTGTTTGGGCATACCGAGTTGCTTACAAAACGGTACTCAATGCCACCCCATTTCAGATGGTCTTCGGACAGAATGCAGTGCTACCATTAGATTTCCTAATCCCAGCCTTAAGGGTGGCACAAGAGCATGAGTGGAATGGACACGAGTTGTCCTCTAGGATCTTTGATCTAGAACGTTTAGGTGAGACGAGGCTACGAGCAGCAGCGGGCATCTATGCTGCAAAGAAACGGCAAAAGGCATACTTTGATGCCCATGTGAAGGATAAGGGCTTGAAAGCTGGAGATCTAGTTTTAGTCTACACATTGAAACAACACGCAAGAAAGCTAGAAAAGAGGGGCTACGGACCTATGATCATTAATAGGATCTCCACGAGTGGAGCAGTACAACTAGCCACTCTAGAGGGGGATGTCCTCCCAAACTATATTAGCGGATGCAGAGTCAAGCTCTATCAGGACCCCCTCACGGAGGAGATGCTAAGCCGACTCAATACTGCTAAGAAACGTAAAGAGGAGGAAAAACGAATCCGAGAAGAAGCACAGGCAGAGGCCTTAGAGCGTATCAGACGAATGAGGTTGAGGAGACAAGGAAGAGATCAGCCTATGACTGACACTCAAGAGTCTCCAGGCTATCACATGGCCATGTGTGAGGCTTCAGGTGAACGTACCCAGAAGATAGTGGACCGACGACCTTTTGTGACCCTAGAAATAGGACAAAGAGACAGCACAACCAGCGTGAGGGCTTTAATTGATTCAGGAGCAGCCACTAGTGCAGTCCGACTCTCTTATTGCCAGCAGCTGCAATTGGAGGTAAAACCCCTAGAAGCATATTTGATAGGATTAGGAGGTGTTGAAACCCCTTGTATGGGAGAGGTGGATCTTCCCCTCTACATACAAGAGGTCCTCATGCCAGCAAAAGTGCTAGTATGTGAAGACGAGGATCTGACCGAACCTCTTGTCTTGGGCCAAGACTGGATCTATGATCATGCAGTCAACCTCAACCTAAGAAGTAGACTTCTTCAGGTGTGGGTAGGCCAAAGCCGTCTCATGATTGAATTAGAAAATCAAGCACCCAAACCAATAGAACGGGCACCAACTCCTGGTCCCTCCAGGAATCCACATGAAGATAACACTGTTGTGCTTGTCCAAACTTCTATGGTGCAGAGGAATGTTAATCTTACTGAAGGTTCAGAGGCCAAGAAGGAGTTCATAACTGATCCAAAGAAGATTCTAAACGAGCAGACCGAACATCACTCTACACGAAGGACGCCGCTAATCAAGAGGCAGGAGTGCCAACCCACGCAACATGGAGCATCTCATGGCATGAAGCAGATCTGGATACGCAAGGATGGGAAACCCACAACTCCAATAGCAGATTCTCAAGGAGACAAGAAACGAGCCTCACCATCAAGGAACAAAGTAAAGAAGCCCCCTAGGATAACCCCTAGGCATACCATTGCTATTTGGGTTCCTAAGCGGTCAATGAAGGCCACCCCTAATGCTCGACAGATATGGGTGCCCAAGGCTTGCTTACAAGCCCAAAGCACTTCACCTACAGGCACTAGGATGAAGCAGCTTTCACAAGCACTCTTGGCCAACAACTCAGAAAGTGACAAGATACCTACACCCCTCACTGTCCCCACTCCCATCAACCCCAGGAATGTCTGGAAATGGGTACCCAAAAGGTCCCAAATACATCACACTCTCATACCGAAATCTTCACCTGTCCTTAGCTCTAAGAGCTACGACTCCTCTATCAAAGTGTGGAGAATTAAACTGTGTACTAAACCCCCTGACCCTATTCTGTAAATCCTTCCACACTAACATAGGAGCTTTCCGAGCCCATTGCATAACCAAAGTGTGCATCTAGGATGACACTGACCTCTAACCACCACTCACACACATCATACACACCTCACCACTAACCATTGACCCCCGGGATTGTCATGTTAGTACGGTGAAGGGAACACCATTACATCTTATTTCCCATGCAACACTAATGTGCCTTTCGTCTTCCAACAGATAAGCAACCTACTCTCATGGCAACCGCGGCAGGCACAAGCTCTCAGGCAGGATCTGGTGCTCCTATCAATTGGGATGCCATGCCAGTGGAAGCTCCACCAACAACTCGGCCTGAAGAATTCTTGAATGTGCGAAGGATTCCGATTCCAGATCCACCCACTGGACTAACCGAAAGAGTAAAAGGGCACTCCCATTGGTTCAATGAAATGCCAGGGGATCTGGGAGACGCAGATCACATCTGGGAGTCCAAGATGGAGTGTGGAGGGGTTTGGTGGACCTTCCAGTTCTTTTCAAGAGAATTTGAGACCTTACAGAATGCAGCTCCACTCCAAGATATCTGGCAAAAGGCAGGACTACAAGCTTACTTCAGTGCAGCTCTACCTAAACCCGACTTCCTTAGGTGCTACTACTTGATTGCTACGATGAAACCTACCGGGGATAAAGATCACTCAGGCACATTCTGGGTGCCCTCATTATCCAACATAGAGGAGATGAGGAAGTTTGAATTAAATGTAACATTAATAAGGGAAGCCCTTCAAATGTATGGCACTCATGTGCCTTCAGATCGTGACCCCTTGATACCAGAATCAATGAAAAGTAATAGAGTCAAGAAGCTCAAAGAAATGTGCGCCCCACCCCCAACATCGCCATACCCCTACGGATGTGTCTCCAGCACTTTGCTTTTCCCGCTCAGGACCGTTTCACTCAGCCTCACAAGAAGGTATGGTACGGGCTGTATTTAGCAGAGACCGGAAGCTTGCCCATGAAGCTGCCGGTATGGATCTTAGATCAAGTGTATGAGGCAGGCAAGCGGGGTGTGAGGAAGCCCACTCTACATGGTTGTTGTGCGCTGACAAGAATCATCTACAGATGTCTTGCATATGACGTGCCAGTTGCCCGAGCCCTAAAGTATGCACACCTGGAGCTGTTCAAAGGGCGAAAGTCCGGGAGTCAGCCTGCAAAAAGAATGTGTGGATCCCTTTCACAGGTCCTGATCCTTCAAGAAGCCACCGCCGAAGTCTCCACTAGAGAGGAAGCCCAAGTGGCACCTTTCACAATCCATCTCCAAGAGTCTCAACCAAGAGAGGTAGTACAGCCCACCCCTTCTGCCCCTCCACTACCTACTGACGCAGAATTTGCAGCTATGGCCACCTTCACCGAGGACCCAAATTTTGATTTTGAAACATTCCTGCAGACGGCCCATCTATCAGACAGTGAAGGTTGCCCTGACAATGTCAATCCGGGGACGTCAGCCCAAAGAGAACATGCACGAGGCGAGACAAGCAGGGTACAGGAGATAGGAGTGGCACAACTTCCTCAGAGACTAAGCACACAAGCTCAGGAGAAAGCACCAAGAGATGACCCAGAAGAGAGTGAAGACGAAGCCCCTGCATATACGGCACAGCTCAAACGACTATACCGAACAATCAAGCAGGTGCAACGACGCCATAAAATGTGAGAAGAAGCAAATAGGGTCCTAGTAAACCAGATGCTGCAGTCGGAGAATATCGACCCCCATTTTGTAGAATCGCTAAATCTTTTGGCGGACACCTGTGGCATCAGTGAAGCAATGAGAACCTTAGTCTATCGAGAGAACCCTGCGTATGATCAGAGAAGAATTGATACAAGGCCTCGACAAGGAAAGATGATTCAGATGGAAGTATCCACCGCGTTAGCCACGTCCACATCAGAAGATGTTCACATGATTAGCCCTAGGCCCAATGATGAACCGGAGGAAATTTCGCATGCACCATCCCCCCCATCTTCTCCTATCCCACCCTCAGAACCTCTCTCCACATGTCTTTCTACACAACCATTATCCTCCTATAGTGAGACCATTGTACACACCCCCGTTTCCACTTTCCTTCCTTCACCCTCATCCATCTCTGTCACTCAGTTTTTTGAACCCCAACTAGGTCACCCTTCCTTCCTCCAGGCCTTTGGACAACCATCTGTCACTGGACAGACTCTTTCCCTTCCTTTAACCTCCACTCCTCCATTTCCTCCCTCCCAAACTCTACCTACCCCGTCCCTTGTAACTGCCTCGGGCACCACACTAATCACCCAACCCTCCTTCTGGACCCAACTTGTAAACATTCTTCAACAGGTTGATGAACATACTAAAAAGTCCCTTCCCCAAATTCACTCCCCCACATTCACGGCCACCACTATCACACCACCCACCATCCCGGTGTTCACATTTCACGAATCGCACTCTCTCATGTCCGACCCCATGGACATCTCACCATCCGTTGGATCACCCACCACCACTGTTCTCACAACACCATCACAGGTTATTACACTCACATCACCACTTCCACACACGGTAGGCACAACATCCACCTTCCCCATCCCCACTTCCCAACCCCCTGCATCTCCCATCCTTACCCCTGCATCCACCTCATTTAGTCTTGCACTCGACACCATGCTCGAAGCTGCCACTCAGCTTAAACAGGAATATAAGTTATTGGAAGAAAATAACAAGGAGCTTTGCACCCTCTCAGCAACACTCCAAGAGCGTATCAATGCTTTGGAGTCCAGTCATACGGAGTCACAAAGCAAAATATCCGCCCTCCAACATGCAAATGTGCAACTCGAAGCGAGGCATATGGAAGAGAGCAAAGCCATGGAGGAACAGCTGCGAGATCAAATGGGCCGCAATGCAAGGCTTCAACGAAACATGGCTTTGTTACGACGACATCTGGCGGCAGCTCAAGAAGAGAACAGACGGCTTCAACAACAAAACCAAGAGAACCTCGAGGCTGCCATGGAGAACACCCCGGACGCACCCATAGACCCGGCTAAATTTCAAGCTGTTCCCTCAGAATGCATACAACAGATCTTGGAAACTTATGCCAATCTTTTAGAAGCACATGATCAGCTTGCCGACCAACTGAAGGACCTACAGAGACCCCAAGAGTCTACACCACACCAACGGGAACCTAAAGAGATGACCGACGCTGCTACTTCACCCGAACCTGAACATCCAACGACCAATGACGTACTGGAGTTACAGCAACAGGTTACAGAATTAAAATTGAAGTTGTTACAGTACGAGCGACCTCCTTCCCCACCTGAGCAACCCATGGAAGAGGAAGAAGTTATTATTCCAGTGGCAGAAGCATATGAAGAGAACTATGAGCCTCAACCTTTCCCAGGAGGCACAACCACTGAGGAGGGACAGGACACTTATGAGGAACCCCCATCGGCATGGATGAAACAGGTAGAAGAAATGGGGCAGACTCATGAAGAACGTATCACCTACCAGATGTTGGCCATGAAGACCATTGAAGAAACCATACTTCAATCAGAATACTTCAGACAGCTGGCTCCTAGAAGACTAATCACCAGCTCAGAATTACAATATAAGCCATACTTTGTACTGTTGGCAGACTACAACGCTGAGATCAAACGTAAGACCAACAAGTACCCAACGTTCGCAACGCAATTTGAACCGGAGGACATTCCAGAGGAGGCGCGCAAAGGGAGAATACATCAACCCACCTGGAGGCAAAAGCTATTGGAGACATATCCCGAGATGCTACGAACATGGGACCACTCACCCATGCATTTAAAGTACAACAATTGCTATGGACCATTACAACGGAGAAGGACATGGAAGTCATTTGCAATCAAAGTCAAGAACAATGCCAATTGCAAAGAATGGCTCAATTACCCCGCCATCGCTCCCCCAACCAGTACTCCCACGGTGTCATACATGATGGCAACCATCAGACATTGGCTACCACGCCTCCACCCCATGCCAGATGTCGCTGCCCAGATGATGCTCAAGATCTTTGATATGATGCAGGTCGTACTCAAAACTTTTCGCAATGTATGCCGTATCCAACCTCCTATTCCCGGGTTTATTAATGGTAACTACGACCTGCTATATGATATGAGCACAACCCCGAGCATACGAGTGGCTTACGCATGGCACGCACGCATCAGATATCTCCCTGCCTGCTACAAGCAAACGTTCGATGAGATGTTCACCACGGGATTCTGGGAAGCACACTCAGAGGTGTTCGCGCCACGGCCCACCCATTTGTTACACCTCTTTGCATGCGAACAAACGATGCACTCAGAACTCTACACAACGCCACAGACGGACATACCGGGCCCAGTCAATTGGGATACCCTGCAGAGAGACCTAATCCGAGGGCTGCGAATCAAAGAACATGAGGTGGGAGCTGACATTCTCCAGAACTATATTGATCAACCCGCAGAGCAAAGATCTGTCAGAGGCGACAGACCCTAGGGGGGGGAGAGTGTTGACAGTATACGGGAAGAAGCAAGTACGGACACACATGCAGATCTAGCACTGAGGCAACCCTTCATTTTTTTCAAAACCCTCACACCATTTTAAAGTGATTCTCATCACTACAAACCCTTGTAAATATCATTTCACCTTTTTGTAGCTCCATTTTGTACAAGCCGAGGAGTCCTCGAGCTTGGGGAGCCTTAGAAGTAGTTGCCTGTCAATTTTCATAATTTTTAGATCTCGTTTTGGCCCTCAAATAAGCCCTAGAACCTAATTTTTAACTAGGCCGGACACTAGGTCTGGACAGGGCCAAAGCTAGTCAAAAACTATAAATAGAGCTAGAGAGCTCATTTTTGAGGCTAGCTTCTTGTAGTTTTGAGCTTGTATGAGAACTTGGTTGCAATAGAAGTGATTCCATTGTCTTACTCTCTTTGTTCTTGCTGTGTGTGCGCGTGTGCGTGTATGTGTGTGCATACTTGTGTGCTTCTCACTCACGCACTTGTGCTTCCACTTGCTCGTGGTCTTCATACCATCCTCACGTCTTCCCGGATTGACATTAAAGGAGGTGCTACTCATCGCTGAGCTACACCACTGTATATCAAGTATAATCCATGTTATTGCCCAATGGTACGTCGCAGATCATGGCAAGCATTTGCGATCAAGGTACGCAACAATAAAGAATGCTCGGCTTGGGTTAACTATCCATATTTTGTTCCACCTCGAGGGACCCCAACCGTAGCCTACATGATATCAACAATTTGGCACTGGTCTACACGTCTAAATAATGTACCCGACAAAGCAGCGAAAATGTGTATGAAAATATTCGAGCTCATGACCATTGTCTTCAAAACCTTTCGGATGGTACAAGCTCCATACATCTCTGCCCCTGGATTCTCTCAAGGTAACAAGGATTTAGTCTACGACATGAGCCAGACTCCCTCGGTCACTATAATCTTTGCCTGGCATGCACGAATAAAGTACTTACCCGCATGCTTCAAGCAGACATTTGAGGAAATGTTCTCTACGGGATTCTGGGAATATCATTCGGAAATTTTCATTCCCAGACCCACACATTTGCTACATCTATTCGCAGTAGAACAAGCGATCCATGTAGATCAGTTACGTCTGCCACATCCGGATATTCCAGGACCAATTGATTGGGATCGTATGATGACAAACTTGGTCAGAGGACTACGCATACAAGAACATCAGCTTGCCACTCAGGTTGTGGAATATTACATCCAACACTCCCAGCAACAAGGGTCTGTCAGGGACGACAGACGCGATCCTAGGATTCTTGGGTCCATATGTGAGAATAGGGACATGTGTCTGTCTTAGGTTCGAGTGAGCACATAGGTCATCGACATAAACTTCCAAATTCTTGCGTAAGAATTCCTTAAACACATGACACATGAGTCGCTGGAAAGTGGCGGGTGTATTTGTCAAGCCAAAAGGCATCATACGAAATGCAAATATGCCCCATTCTGTGGCAAAAGCCATGTTGTGTTGATCTTCTGGAGCAATGGCTACTTGATTATACCCTGAGAAACCATCAAGAAAGCTATCAACATCCTTGCTCGCAACTCTTTCCAATAAATGTTCCGTGATAGGAAGAGGATAACTGTCTCTAATCATGGCGGCATTAACTTTTTTAAGGTTAATACACACACACAAATTTCCAATATTCTTGGGCACTACCACAATGGGGGATACCCATTCGGTATGCTCAATTTCATAAATGAATCCTGCTTCTATCAAGCGGTCTATTTCTTCTTTAATCTTCGCAGCGTAATTATCATTGTAAGTGTATAGTTTCTGTTTCGTAGGTTTGGCATCTGGAGTCATAGGGATTCTATGGGAGCATATATCCGAATCTTCTCCTTTCAGGTCTTTGTAACTCCAAGCAAACACATCTCTATATTCCCGCAATAAGGCAACTAATTCTTCTTCTTCTTCAGTTGTCAAATCATGCCCTATGTATGTACATTTTTCTTCTTCTCCTTCTATGGAAACTATTCTTTTTTTGGTTTTCTCATGATTATCATATACTTCTCCAACACTGGCTTTTCTGTTAGCCTGCATTCGTACCATGATTCTTCTATCTTCTATTTCATATTTCTTGAAGTTCTCAGGAACCTCAAACAAAGATTCTTCTTTTTCTGACATGGTTTCTTTCTTCTTTCTTTTCTTACCTTCACTTTTTGGAAGTCACTTGTGTGGTTAATCTCACCTCATTCATAATCTCATAAAGAGCTTTCTAACGAGCTATAAAGCTCAAAAAAGGGACTTCGGATGAAAAAGATATGACCGTTCAGGCCCTGGGGGGTAAAGACTGGAAAATAGGTTTTTCTTCACCTATGAGCTAAGGAGTCTCCTATGAGCTTAGTCACCCAAAAATTTAGTCCAAATGGCCTCAAATTTTCCCTAAAAATCAAACCCTAAAATTTGCGTTTGGGGTGAGCAATCGCGATGGTCTGCAACAATCACGATGGTCTGGGACCGTCACGATGGCTAAGGTGAACCATCGCGATGGTGTGGTACAATCGTGATGGTCCGAATGTGCGAACTTTCGCGATGGTCTGAAGTGAACAATCGCGATGGTGTGAATGAACCGTCGCGATGGTCTATATGGCGAGCAATCGCAATGGGATCGGTCAATGGTCAATGCAACAATCGTGATGGCGTGAGCCCGTCGCGATGGTCACGAGGCACGATGGCTTGAGCCAATCGTGATGGTTCGAATTTCGAGGCGTCGCGATGGTCTGAGGGTATCGTCGCGATGGTCTAGCTTGCCACGTGGTAGCATCGCACGATGGCATGAGCCAATCGTGATGGCATGAGCCAATCGCGATGGAATGGGGTCGAGGGGATCGTCGCAATGGTCCAAGTGACCATCGCGATGGCTCAAGTGAACCGTCACGATTGTCCGAGACCGTTGCGATGGTCTAGTCGAGCCGTCGCAATGGCATGAGCCAATCGCGATGGTGTGACACAATCACGATGGTGTGAGCCAATCGTGATGGTCCACCAAAATGTGAATTTTTGAAATGCAAGTGTGGATTCCTACAGGCACAAGGGTGCTCTATAGCGTGGTGAACTCGCTTACCTCAAATTCCGAGTTTGGAGACCATCGCGATGGTCTGACACACACGACATATTTTTGACAGAAAGTGATTTTTTACCTTTTCGAAGCTTTCTTGATGCACTAGAGCTCAGTACCTGCAAGAAAACTAAAAAACACACAAGTACATGCAGTCACAAAAGCTCTCTCTCTCTCTCTTGCATGCACAAATGAGGGGAAATGAGGAGAATGGGTGGATATGGTGAATTTTCTGATTTTTTTGGATTGGAAGAAGATGATGAGGTGGTGAGGAAGGAGTATAGAGGAGATGAAAAACACAAAAAACTAACTGAAAACAACAACAAAAACTGAAATTTTTACCTTTCAACGCCACTTCTTGCTATACTCTTACCATCACATATATGTCCTAGACTCGATCCCCGGCAACGATGCCAAATTTGGTGTTGCTCTAGCACAATGGTGAGGACCACGTTAAGAAGCTCCACCTCCTTAATGTCAATTTGTGGAAGAGATAGGAGTGATATGAAGATCGTGAATATGAGATGAAGTGAGAGTGATGGTGAGAAGCATAGAGATGCACACACACATATACACACACAACGAAGAGACAAGCAAGACACAATGGAAGGTAGGAAATCAACTCTATTACTCAAGAACACTCTTACAAGCTCAAAATAGCTCTAATCTCTTCTCTAATCAAGCAAGCTCTCCTAAAAAATGAGCTCCCTAGCTCTTTTTATAGATTCTAGACTAGTTTTGACCGATTTCACATCTAGTGACCAGCATAGTTAAGAAATAGGTTCTATGTGCTATTTGGAAGGGTAAACGGTGTCTAAAAATAACCAAAATTGGTACACTCATTCTACCTAAGCTCCTCAAGCTCGAGGACTCCTCGGCTTGCACAAATGGAGCTATATTTTACAAAAGGGGTTTTTCTATGTTACATATGGTACAAAAGTGATGAAAATCACTGTTGGAGGTTTTTGAAAAGTATTTTGAAACATATTTGTTTGAAAAATGATCCGATTGACTCCCTGCTTCTTCGTTATGCTCTATCTTTACATGCTTCCTCGACGTCTATGCCTCTGGCTACTGCCAACAATGACCCATGTAAGATGGTTCATGCATTTCTTTGATGACAAAATCTTTAAGAGATTGGGTTATGCATAATCTATGTTGAAAATAAAGAAAACCATTATGAAATGTATAATGTTCATTAGATAAAGATGCACCATTGCTGAAGTCATGCCATGCACGTGAGAAATACAAATCAGATACATAAATGGAAACCATTTCTTGAAAAGAATGAATTTGGATGGCAGAAATATTATGCAAAACAACAGAATGTGAAGGAAATCAGCTAAGAGCATCAGCTACAACATTAGCTTTACCAGGCTGATATTGGATGATGGGTTGGAAATTTTGAATGAATGATTCCCATTTAAGATGCCAATCAAAGATTAAGGGCTGATTTAATAAATGCTTAATCGCCTGTTGATCGATTTTGATTAAGACCTCAGAGCCCATAAGATAGTGTTTCCAAATTCGCAAAGCATGCACAACTGCTAACAATTCTTTATCATATGTACTATATTTCTTTTATGAGGGCTTAAGCTTCCTACTCTGAAATGAAATGGGATGATCATTTTGCATTAAAACAACACCTATTCCTGAACCACTAGCATCAGTAACAACATGAAAGGTTGTGAAAAATCAAGTAACTGTAAAACAAATGCATGTGAAAGTGCACGTTTGAGTTTCTCAAAGGATTGTTGTTGGGTAAGTCCCCATGCAAAATTATTTTTCTTTTTCAATAACAAGGTAAGAGGCAATGCTAAATAAGAAAAATTTCGAACAAACTTCCTATAGAAACTAACTAACCCAAGAAAAGAACAAACATCATTCATTGATTGTGGTGAAGAACATTCTACTATAGCTTTAATCTTTTTTGGATCCACATGCACACCTTCACTTGAAATAATATGTCCTAGATATTCTAGCTTACGTTGAAAGAAGTAACTCTTTTCAGGATTAGCGTAAAGTGTATGTTCTCATAGTAAATGAAAAACTGTTTTAAGATGCTTCTTATGCTCACTATCATTCTGACTGTAAACAAGTATATCATTGAAAATACAAGAACAAAAGCTTGGTAATCAAGAAAAACGTTGTTCATCATTCGTGCAAATGTAGCAAGGGCATTAGTAAGTCCAAAGGACATTACCATAAATTCATAATGGCTGATTTGAGTTCTAAATGCAGTCTTAAAAATATCACTTTGCATCATATGAATCTGATGGTATCCCAATTTTAGATCAATTTTACGAAAGACACGAGCTCCTCATAATTTATCTAAAAGATCATCTATTCGAGGAATAGGGTATCTATTCTTTATTGTGATCTTGTTAAGGGCTCTATAATCAATGAACATTCAATAAGTTTTATTCGTCTTCTCTACTAAGAGAATTGGTGCTCCAAATGGGGAAGAACTTGGCCTTATAAGTCCTTTATGTAGTAGGTTTTTTACTTGGTTTTCTATTTTCTTTTGGTATAGTGGGCCATGCCTATAAGGTGCTTTATGAGGAGGAGAACTACCAGGGACTAAGTCTATGCTATGGTCAAAGGATCCTCAAGATGGTGGTAGTTCAAAGGGATACTCAGACATAAAACAATCCTTATAAGTAGTCATGAAAGGTTTATGTGCATCAGGAAGTGTATGAGTATAATCATTGATGACATTGACAAAAACAATGCATGAATTGAATCCTTTCCTAAATTCACATTTTACTTGAGTATGATTAATCAATGGAAATGGTTGGAAATAAAGCCGTGTAGACAAAGTAATGATTTGACCTTTAAATTCAAAGTTAAAGGTATGTATGGTAGTCAATGTGTGGGTTATAATGACAAAGAAAAGGCATACCTAGTATAACATCATAAGATTGCAAAGGTGCAATTAAAAATGTTTGTGAATCAACATATGGGCCTATGCTAATGGTAATATCTTGCACTTCTTGTGTTACATTATAACGATTACCTTGAAATGCACCTTTTACTTTATACAAGGAAGGAAACATTTTTAATTTAAGTTCTTCTACTAATAAATGTGAAATGAAGTCATGTGAACTACCATCCTCATGTAAATTTTTAACGAGTTTGTTATTTATAGTACCCTGCATGCAAAGTAGAGAATGAAGAGAGATATCATTACCCAAGGTCCTTCCAATGATTCCTCTGTCCAAAGAGGAGGAATTTCTTCATTATGGGCCTCCATGTTATGTAATTGAGCTGTAGCGAGTTTCATGTTAAGAGGTCGCAATCGGCCCTTCGTTCTTGTATGTCCAGGTTTACCACAATTCTAGTAGGTGATTTGTGGTCGCTTTTGTTAAGCATCTATCACTGAAGTTTTTAGGGTAGGAAGTTTGGTAGGTTGGAGAGATCAAGCAACAGGTGTAGTTGAGTAGTTGGATTGCGGTGGACAAGGAAAACTAGAGTAAGATGGGGCATTAAAATTACATTTCGTGGGAAGATTTGGTTTAACAAAAAGTGGTCGTTGACGTAGTTATTGTAGATAGATTGACATGGTTATGGATTGGAATTATTTTTCTGCATCATAGGCAAAAGATATAGCATCATTGAGGGTTGTAGGTCATAGGGTGTGAAGCTTGGCTTGGATTCCCACCTCCAAACCATCTTCGTATTTCCCCTACAAGCTATCCTCCGGTACATCTTCAAGCATTCAAATCAATAGTAAATTTTGCCAGAACTACTCCATGTAGGTAGTAACCGTATCACCCTCCTTCCATGTAAGGGTCGTCCATGCACGTCAAACATGTAAATGGTATTGGGGAGGAAGAAAAGAATCCTTCACTTTCTCTTGGAAAGCCTTCCATGTTGTTGGATGCTCTATACTATGCCGCAGGACATTCCACCAGAGTTGAGCTTTTCCTACTAAATAGTTAGTGGAAAATTTGACTTTTTCACTTTAAGCATATGTTTCATCAGTATAAAAATCATCAAACCGTGACAACCATGAAAGGACTAAAGGGCAATCCTTATGGCCATCAAATCATAAAAATTGGTAATTTTTAACGCCAATCTTGGAAATGTGTGACATTCGATTGGATAGAGACAATAGTTTTGACCACCCTTGTAAGGTTATCTTCATCAATTTGCAGCTTCTGGAGTACTTTGTCGCATTGTCGGATCTCATTCTGAGCACCTCGAAGTTCATGCCACAAGAGCTCAAGTTGTTTCTCGAGTGTTATCTCGGGTAGAGGTGACTCACTGGAATCCTCCATAGTGTTCATAGGGTCCATGAGGATGTAGACAACAAAACCCTCTTGCTAGATATGTAAAAAAAAAATTTTGAGATTGTTTGAGTTAAAATGTAAAAGGAAGGTTTGTTCTTGGGAAATGAAAAAGTAAGAAAGAGATGAAAGTTGTGTTAAATATAAGAAAAGAGAACTAGAGTGACAACACAAAGAGATAGTGTAGTGGTAAACCACTTCCCTTGTGTGAGTGAGGTTGTGGGTCCAAATCCTCACACCTTGTTGAATATAAAACTCCTTATTGCCACTCATAAATTAAAATTGGTTTGCATGTAGCCAACGACTACCAATGGTCGCCAAGGGGGCCTTGGGTGCCAAAGTAATGCCTTAGTTATGCCTAAGTTCTATGCTAGTCGATGCCTTGGAGTAAGTCAAAGGAGTAAACATAGGTGTAAATGTATGTTTTGGTTCTAGAACTGGAGCTGAAACTGAAACTAAAACAGGAATAGGAACCAGAATCGTAAATGGAAACGGAACCAGAATCAGAAACAAACCGGAATCAGAATCGGAATTAGAATCGAAATCGGATCATGAACAGAGAACAGTGAAACAGAGATCAATCGCCAAAACGAAGAAAAATAGACCCTCCATAGTGATGCATGCAAGGCTCTGATACCACTGTTATCAAGATCTTGCTAACACACACACACATAGAGGTTACAAATGTAGAAAACACACAAAAAAATAGACACGCCAGGAGACGAGATAGAACACAGTATTGGGTGCAATCTCCCCCCATGCACTCTGTTTCAATAGTCCACAGAGTGCATGTATTTATAGGAATTTTTTATTATGTCGAAATAGTGGTTACATGAGAGCGGTTTCAAAAGGCATGCATGAAAGTAAAAGTTGGTAACTTTTGTAGAAAGCCTTTGCATTCAATATCAAAAAATGCGGTCTATAATGACCCTTATTCTAACCACTACTTTTCTAACCGTTTCTAACAATAGAAGTTTCTACGCGGGTTTATTTACAAACTAAATTATAAGTCAGATTATTGATGTCTGCTTTAAAGTCAGATTATTGATGTCTGTCCTTTTACACCTTTCACGTCCTCACGAACCTTCAGCTGCTATATCAAAAACACCAAAACACATTAATAGATTAATAAATTAACACTCCAACAATGCCTTGTTCAACACATTCCATAATTTATAACAAATCCACTATGAACTTTGCCCAAGAGCTAGCCCTCTTATAGAAGAGAAGGAAGCATCATCCTCAGATGATGAGATAGAAAGTCACCAACTTGTTGTCACTCAAGTGGAAAAACCATTGCCATGTTGGGTGAGGCAGCTCTATGATTCTGCAAATCCCACTCCACACTCATTAGAACAGATTGCAGATGGTCCAAGGTGATCACAGAGAATAGAGGAAGAGAGATGGGCAGAGACCCATATTGTAAACTCAGCATTGATGGTTGAGATTATCAGAGAACAAGCAAAGGAGCCAACTAGTGTGGAAGAAACACTCCACGATCTGAATTCGAGAACTGCTGTGCAAATAGAATACAAAATATCATGAAGAATGGAACTTGGGAGCTAGTGGAGTGACCTCCAAAGCGGAAGGTTATCAACACCAAGTGGATCGGGAAGCTAAAATACAAGGCTAATGGTACTTTGGAGAAGTACAAAGTTATACTTGTTGCACATGGGTATTCTCAAGTCAAAGGCATAGACTTCAGTGAATCTTTTGCCCCGACAACAAGAGTGACTACTATTCAACTAGTACTAGCTGTGGCTACACATAAAGGATGAGCATTATACCATATGAATGTCAAATCAGCATTCTTGAATGGAGACCTTAAGGAGGAGGTATATGTGTCTCAACCATGAGGGT
Source organism: Ceratopteris richardii (assembly GCA_020310875.1). NCBI lineage: Eukaryota > Viridiplantae > Streptophyta > Polypodiopsida > Polypodiales > Pteridaceae > Ceratopteris > Ceratopteris richardii. Next base: position 83,541,749 of record CM035428.1, on the reverse strand, counting down.
TTGAGGCTCCTCATTAAGAGAAAAAGTATGTAAGCTGAAAGAGGCATTGTATGGTCTCAAACAAGCCCCAAGAGCATGGTACCAATGCATAGGTAAGTAACTTTTGGATATAGGATTGAAAAGATGTGCTTTGATGCTAATTTGTATGTTCTAAAGATAGGAGAGAAAACAATTGTGCTTGTACTCTATGTAGATGACCTTGTGATCAACAAAAATGATGATGCACTTCTTAAACACACAAAAGATGCTTTGAGTTTAGAATTTGATATGCAGATTTGGGCTTAATGCATTATTGCTTAGGACATCTTTCATGATGGATTTTGGGGTTACAACCAAGTAGCCATAGCCCTTGAAGACCAACATAAGATGGCTTTTGCCACTGAATGGGGTATCTTTGCATTTTGTGTGATGCCATGTGGGCCCACAAGTTCACCTACTACCTTTCAAAGACTAATGTGTCATGTGTTTAAGAACTTCTTGTGGAATAATTTAGAGATCTATGTGGATGAGTTCTATCCCCATTTCCCATATAACACAAACCCATATCCTCGAGCTCAAACAAATCTTCAACAAGTGTAGATTGTATCAAGTGTGCTTGAACCTAGAAAAATGTGCCTTCATGGTCAAAGAAGGTAAAATTTTAGGTCATATTTTGTCAAAAAACAACATATCTATGAACGAGGATAAGGTGAGAGTGATACTTGAGTTGCCTAGAGCTAGGACAATTAAGGAAGTACAAGATTTTATGGGACATTGTGGGTACTACCGATATTTTATCCATATGTATGTTATTATTGCTAAGCCTCTATACAACCTCTTGATGAACTTCTAGTGGAGTGAACAATGTGAGACATCTTTTAATGAGCTAAAATGATGATCGTGCTCAACTCCCATTTGTTGATATATCACGCTCAACATGTGATGATCCAGGATGACACATATCACTTTTTCATTTCTCTAACATGTATAGTGGTCACGCTGGTATATGTCAGGGATACTTTATTGATCTTTACTAGATTTATCTACCAAGAGTGATTTCTTGCTAGCTCACTCATTCACGAACATTAGGATTTTCCTTATGTACTGTTCTTTATATATTGTACTAGTTGTATTGTTGTCTTAGGTTATTCTTGTACATTCCTTTTATGTAATAGAAGAAGAAGAAGATCATTCTTCCTTGCCTCAATCTATGTGTGTGTGCTTCTCTTTGATTATGAGAGTGTGTGTGTGAGCTCTTTTCCTTATCTGCTTCCTTGTGACATGGTATCAGAGCCAGTGTGGCTATAGAGAGCTCGTGAAGGAGGCTGACGATGAAGAGTACTTGAGAAGGCATGGAGAAAGCGCGATTCACAAAGGACCTCCGATTGCTATGAAAATTGGTGTGAAGGTAGAAGGTGGGGCTCACAGAAAAACTAGGTCAATTTGCAAAACTATGATGTTTGCCTCCTGTTTGCCAACACTCATATATTCTAGATCCAGAATTTCAAGCGATTTCATGCATTGTTGATACACAAAAACTATATTTTTCTGAGATCAAACTATCACGTCACAGTGTGATACTGTTCAAGTAGAAGTACTGCTTGTAGTGTTTTGCAGTGTTGTGAATTGTTGCAAAAATGCCAAATGTAGATGGAATGAGTCAGCTTATGAGCAACAAGCTAGACAAGAACAAATTTCATTCTTGGATATTCAGAATGAAGAATTTCTTGATGGGAAAAATCTACTAGAAGTACATCAAAGGAGAGAACAAAAATGCTTTGCAGTTTCCAGAGAGGAATCAGACTGCAGACCAGTTAAGAGCATATGGGGAATGGAATCAAGGATCATAAAAGGTAATGTATTTTCTATCTATTAGCATACAAGATAGCATGATTGGACACATACAGGATGCCAAGACTCCAAAAGAGGCCTGGAATAGTTTTGTCACTTTGTATGAGACAAATACAAAGGCACGGAAATGCAAGTCAAGAATGAGCTGCATACTTTGGAGAAAAAGGGCATGTCATTAAGTGACTACACCCTAAAAATCAAAAGCATAGATGAGTCACTTGCATCTATTGGTGTGAATGTAGATGATGATGATAAGGTGGAAGTGTGCCTTTGTGGCTTAGGAGCTGCAAATAAGTAGTTCAGAACATCTATTCAGACTAGTGAAAATATTCCGAATTTTGTTGATATGGTGTCCATGTTGACTATTGAAGAAAAAAATCTTGGTGAGGACTCGAACTCCCTAGGAAAACCTAGTTCTGAGTAGGTATTCTACTCTAGTAGATGAAGAGGCAGAGGTAGAGGCTTCATAAGTGGAAGAGGAAATAGTAACACGAACCAAGGTCAACATCTGAATCATGCTGGAGGTAGAGGACAGTTTTGAGGTAGCTGGAGCCAAAGCTATAGAAATTTCCAAAGATATGATTCAGGTAATGAAAGTAAAGGATGTTGGAATTGTGGTAGACCTGGACACTTTGAACGTGATTGCAAGTTGAAGAATCAAAATAACAAAAGGCAGCAAAATAACTAGGCATCCACAAGTGTAGATGATTCTGAGAAGCTGCTCATGGTTCAACATCACATGATGAGTATGATGTCTGCTGATGTTTTGAAATCGAATGGAAATGTATGGTATGTTGATTCAACTGCTTCAAATCACATGACTAGTCATGCGAAATGGTTTACTAGTTTGTAGAAATCGCCAATTCCTGGATATGTTGAAATAGGTGATGACACATCAGACCCTATCGAGCATACTGGAAACATGGCACTGTGTATGGAGGATGGAAAGGTAAAACATCTTGTTGATGTGCTGCATGTTCCAAATATAACAAAGAATCTGGTTTCTGTTGGACAAATGGTTGACGAGGGATTACGAGTGAGGTTCAATGCTGATGGGTTATATGTAGAAGAGTATAAACAGGATGGACAATTGATTGCCAAAGGAAACAAAGTGGGTAGGATGTTCACCTTAAATGTGAAGATTCCTAAAATGAATGCAACCATGTTTGCAAAAGGTGCAGAAATTATTGCTGATATAGAGATCTGGCATAAACAAATTGGGCATGCAAACTTGCAAAGGCTGAAATTGATGCAGTCTAAGGAGATTGTCAATAGACTACCAAATTTCAAAGTTGCAGAAATGCAAAAGGTATGTGCAGCATGTCAATTTAGTAAACAGTGAAGAGCATCATTTTTGCATGACAAGCATGTTAGTGAGGATGTACTAGAAATAGTACATACAAATGTTTGGGATCCTGCAAAGATCGCATCTATGGGTGGTTGTAGATTTTATGTAACTTTCATTGATGACGATACACAAAAAGTATGGGTATATTTCATGAAAGAGAAGAGTGAGGTGTTCACTCACTTCCAAAATTTTAAGGCTATGGTGGAAAAGTAGATATGAAAGTATATTCAGATATTAAGGTCAGATGGAGGAGGTGAATACATGTCAAATGAGTTCAACAACTTTCTTAAAATTCATGGAATTTGACGTCAATTTTCATGCAGGTACACACCACAACAGAATGGCGTTGCTAAATGCAAAAATAGACATATTGCAGAAATAGCAAGAGCTTTTATGGCTGAGAAGAATATGACTCATTGTTATTGGGCAGAAGCTATGCATACTGCTGAATACATCATGAACAGAACTCCGACGGTAATTGTACATCAGGTTACACGTGAAGAGAAGTTTACAGATAAAAAGCCAAACTTATCACATATGAAAGTATTTGGCTGTATTGCATATGTACATGTTCCAGATGAGGTGAGGATGAAGCTTGATCCAAAAACAAAAAAAATGTATCTTCATTGGATACTCCCTTGAGCAAAAGGGGTATAAATGTTATAACCCACTCACATGACAGGTGAAGGTAATTAGACATATGGTTTTTGAATGTCAAGCTTCTATGTAGATGCCAAAGATGGACTTGATCTTGAACCAAATGACAAAGAAAATGCTGAAAAATCAACTGTAGAATCTCAAGTTTTGAGTGGACCAGATGTGTCACCAAGCAATAGTTCCAACTCAAATCCATGGAGTGGAAGATTGTATGGAATTTAGTTTAGAATATTCAACTACATCAAAGAAAGGTAAAGAAAAGCTTTCTGCTGGTAGTAAAACATCTATAGGTTTTGAAGACATTGATGGAGAATCAAGCGGTTCAAAGAAGAGCCTTGATGAGGAACTTGGATTGCCCTCTATGAAGACTCCAGGAGTTAGAAAGGCACATGCAAATGATACAAGGAGAAGTGACCCAGGACCAAGAAGATCTGGGAGGATATGGCTTGTCATTGTGCCTACATGACCAAGGTAATACAAGATGTTGAACCTTCTTGTTTTGAAGATGCAATTGGAAATGCAGATTGGGAAAAAGCTATGGATGAGTAGATGGCTTCCCTTTATGGAAACGATACATGGAAGTTGGTTCCATTGCACCAAGGAAAGAACTCCATAGGCTGCAAGTGGGTTTACAAGGTAAAGCACAATGCTGATGGTAACATAAGCCGGTACAAAGAACGATTGGTAGCAAAAGGATATGCACAGACATATGGCATTGATTATGAGTAAACGTTCAACCCTGTAGCAAAAATTTCTACTGTAAGAACACTTGTTGCATTAGCTACAACAAAAGGATGGACTTTGCATCAAATGGATGTTAAGAATGCTTTCCTACATGGCGAGTTACAAGAAGAACTATACATGGACCAACCACAAGGATATGAAGATTCAAACCGCCCAAAATATGCTTGCAGGTTGCAAAAGGCTTTGTATGGGCTTAAATTAGCCCCTTGTGCTTGGCATGCAAGGATTGCTAACTACGTAACCACCATTGGATTTTCTATGTGTGATGTAAATCATTCACTTTATGCAAGGAAGGGTGATGATGGCATCACAATTGTGGCTATTATGTTGATGAATCGATTGTAGGAGGCAGGCATGAAACAAGCATTAAAGAGGTAAAAAAACTCCTTATGCATGAATTTGACATGAAAGATCTTGATGTACTGCACTATTTCTTGGGCATTGAGTTTATACATACAAAAATAGGTATATGGATGTCGCAAAGGCATTATGCCTTGGATATGCTGCAAAAGTATGGTACGACTGATTGTAAGCCAATTTCTATGCCATTAGATCAAAATTTGAAGTTGGATACTACATCAGGTGAAGCATTGGAAAATGCTACTATGTATAAGAAAATTCTGGGAAGTTTGATTTATATCACAATTACAAGACCTGATCTAAGCTACACTATTGGACTTGAAAGACAATTTATGCAAGTTCCCAAGAAGCCACATTTAGATGCTCTGAGGTGCACTCTACATTATGCAAGTGCTACTTTGGATTATGCATTGTTTTTATGAAGCTGGTGTAGATTTGCAGGTTCATGGATACACCGATGCAAATTGGGCTGGTAGCATTTTAGGTAGAAGATCTACTAGTGGCTTTCTATTCTTACTTGGGAGTGCATATATTACATGGAGCAGTTAGAAGCAACCCACTGTTGCTTTGTTGCGTACAGAGGCTGAGTATAGAGGTGCTACAATGGCAGCATGTGAGGCATCATGGCTAGAGATGCTACTTGCAAATTTAGGTGTGGAAGTGCAAAAGCCTATCACCATCTATTATGATAATCTTAGCAGCATACAGTCAACACAGAATCCTATTTTTCATGCTAGAACAAAGCCAATTGAGGTACATTATCACTTCATAAGAGCGAAGGTATTAGCAGGTGATATTGATCTTGTTTATGTGAGAATGGATGAGCAAGTTGCTGATATTTTCACTAAAGCACTTGGAGCAAAAAAACTGAAGAAGTTTTGAAAGATGTTTTGATTACACGACATGACATTGAGCTTGAGGGGGAGTGTTGAGATATCAAGCTCAACATCCAGGATGACACATATCACTTTTTAATTTCTCTAACATGTATAATGGTCATGCCGGTATATGTCAGGGATACTTCATTGACCTTTACTAGATTTATCTACCGAGAGTGATGGCACATTTGTTTCTTGCCAGCTTACTCATTCATGGACATTAGAATTTTCCTTATGTACTATTCTTTATATATTGTATTGGTTGTATTGTTGTTTTAGGTCATTCTTGTACATCCTTTTATGTAATAGAAGAAGAAGAAGAAGAAGAAGATCGTTCTTCCTTGCCTCAATCTATGTGTGTGTGCTTCTCTTTGAGTGCGAGAGTGTGTGTGTGTGAGCTCTCTTCCTTATCTCCTTCCTTGTGACACCATATTGATGACACCTGACTCGAATAAACCATTTCATGTTCATTTGGATGCTTCCATATATGCTATTGGATGTGTTCTATCACAACCAACATATGAAGGGAACATATATCTTCCCATAGCATATGCAAGTAGGCCATTGAATGTTGCAAAACAAAACTACACTACCACTAAGAGAAAAGGCTTAGGCATGGTCTACTCGATCAAAAAGTATAGATATTATTTGCTTGCTAATAAATTCAAATTCTTTACAGACCATAAAGCTCTACTTTACCTAGTGAACAAGCCTCGTAATATAGGACAATTATTAAGATGGTTTCTCTGACTAATGGAATACGATTTTGTAGTAGTTAGGAAAGGGAAGACTCACCTTTGGTTGGATCACCTTTCATGAATTACTACAAGAGAATCCCCTCAAGGAGTGCCAAATCAACTCCCTGATGCTTATCACTTCAATCTAGAAGTAGTTCTAGACTGGGCTAAACAACTCATGCCTATTCTCACATTTGGACCCAAGAATCCAGTGGTCAAGTCTTACGAGGATGAAGTACTAAAATCACAGAGATACTTGGTACACAGGAAGCATTTACAAGTAGAGTGATCAAGGAATTTTAGCTAGTTGTGTGGAAGAACAAGAACATGATAAAGGGTTGCAACTAGCACATGTAGGTGCATTAGGGCAACGTCACTCAAAACATTGAACCCTACAGACATGGAGTGTCCAATTTGTATTAGTAAACCCCCTATCAAATGTGCCACATTATACCAACTGTCTCTAATAACTGATTGGAGAAATCCCATAGTAGAACTCCTATGGACGAAAACATTTCCAATAGAAATGACATTAGCATGAAGGACGCTAGATCAAGATGCTCAATACTATACACTCATTGCAGATAATCTGTATAAATGTTAACAAGATGGATATCTGAGATTTTGTACCCATGAGAGCAAATGTTTGAAGATCTTAGAAACTGCACACCAAGGTGTTGCAGGAGGGCACTTTGGGCCTGATCAAGTGATCAAAGCCATAGTATTTTTAGGTCTATGGTGGCCCACTCTTCATATGGATGCACATACCTGTGTGAAGAGGTGTGGCACCTATCAATAAACTCAATATCCAATTCACAGGGATGAGATGCCACTGAGACCCATGATGGGAGACGCACATTCTCTAAATGGGGCATGGACATTGTAGGACCCATTAACCCCCTCGCTAGAGGCTCTCATGCAAAATATATAATTGTAGCCACAAATTATCTTACCAAATGGGTAGAAGTGAAGGCCACAAGAAAGAATGATGCACAAATGATGACAAAGTTCTTGTTTGAAAACATATTTACAAGATATGGGTTGCCTATAGGATTGGTGAGTGATTAAGGAAATGAGGTAATTGAATATTTGTTGCAAGATTCTATGGCGATTCACAAGAATCTAGAACCATATCATCCACAAGCCAATGGAAAGATAGAAAGTACTAATAAATCCTATGTAATGTACTGACTAAGCTCGTAGACAACAAAGGATTCAATAAGGACAAACTACTACACCATGATGTTTGGACTTACAAGGCGGCCTACAAAATAGTACTCAATGTAAATCTTTCACATGGTCTTTGGTTAGAATGCAATGCTTCCCTTGGATTCCTTGATACCCACCCATGAGGTCGCACAAGAGCATCAATGGACATACCATGAGATATCATATAGGATTATGGACTTAGAGCATTTAGGAGAGACCAAGGTAAGGGCATCAAAAATAATATATGCAGCCAAGAAAAGGTAGAAGGAAAATTTTGATGCACACATGAAAGGAAAGGGCTTGAAAGTAGGCAATTTAGTATTGGTATAAACGTTGAAGCAACATGCTCATAAATTGAAAAAACATGGTTATGGACCTATGATTATCAATAGGCTTTCAACAAGTCGTGTGGTGCAGATAGCCACCTTAGAAGGAGATGTAATGCCAAATTATATTAGTGTATGTAGAGTCAAGCTTCATCAAGAAAAATTGATGGAAAAAATGATCAAGCGACTCAGTATGGCTAGAAAGTGTAAAGAGGAAGAGAAAAGAATTCGACAGGAAGCTCAAGCTGAAGCTCTAGAGCGCATTAAACATATGAAGCTAAGGTGACAAAATGTAGACACAAATAGAAGTGCTCGAGTAAAAGCACTTTAGATGGTGAGTATCAATCCTCGAGTAGAGACCATTAAATATCACATGGCAATGTGTTAGAACTACTTCTCCTAGCATAGTTGACAGAAGACCTTTCATCACAGTTGGGCTAGGGCAAGACACTACACTCGAAACAATTAGGACTTTGATTAATTAATGTGAAACTACTAGTGTGATTAGGCAATCCTACTATCAAGACATGGATATGAAAATGAATCGGATTGTGGCTTACCTCATAGGACTAGGAGGCATGTAAAATCCTTGCATGGGCGAGGTGGAAATTCCAATCCTTATACAAGATGTCCCCTTGATAGTAAAACTCTTACTTTGCCATGATGACAATCTTATAGAGCCGTCAATACTCAGCCAAGATTGGATAAATGATCACTCAGTTGAATTAAATCTTAGAAAGTGCCTTCTCTAATTCTGGGTGGATATGCAACATCTCATGATAGAATTAGAAAGTTATGCAACCAATGACCACAAGCTTACTACGGGGAGTTCTAGGTATCACATTGGCTCTACCACTGGAGGAAACAACATCGCAAGATCACTATTATCCCATCATGAAACTAGTATTAGCACTGCAAAATCAACATTAGTAAAAACAATACGAGTAATGACACAAAAAGATCAACATTGGTCTAGTTAAATGATAGTAACGATACCAAAAAATCAACATCTGAACTATTGGAGGCTATCGAGTTCTCTGGTCCCCAATCCACACTTTAAGCATGCACCCCTAGATCTTTTGTACAGAATGCCTCACTTCTTGATGGGCAGTCCATGCAAGTGTTGGATCTCCCTTGTTTTCCAAAGCAGAGTGTCTCAACGACCTCTCCCTTGTAGCAATGGAAGATTCAACTACAACAGAAACACAAAGTACAAAGACCAACCCACACTAAGCAATTAAAAAACTATGGATATCCATCCACTCTAGGCATAAAATAGGTATGGTTACAAAAAGGCAAGAAATCAATGGCTCAATACAACCTCAATCACTATGAAAGAGGTAGAGGATGAGCCCAAAGCATCAATCACTGAAGAAAGAACAAGATCAACAATAGAAGGTTCGACAAATTTGGGTATGTGAGCGGTTTATGATGGCCAATCCCAACAAATCGAGGATATGGGTGCCTAAGACCTCTATATTGGCTCAAATTCCCTTTTATGTACTCTCACCTCATAAGAAAAATCAGCTCCCCAAGCGAACCCCACCTAAGAGACTAAATTTTGTATCTAAATACCTTTGTAACATAGCTTCTCGATCATTTTGGAAATGGGTGCCTAAACAGCCCCAACACCAACCAAACCCACAAACCCCTAATCAAATGTATCATTCACTAACCTCTTTTTGTAATACATTAATAACACCTCTCATAAGCAAACATCTTTGTAATAATCATCTCCCAAATATCTTGCAAAAAGGACAAAACCACTATGCATATGAGATCATGCACTATCCATAGTATGCATATAGGAAGTGTGGCACCGAGCATTAGACACGAACACATTATCATATATCACTCTGCATTAGTGATCTATATGGGATTCATATCAATATTGGAAAGGGATCTGTCTCGCCATAATGAGATCAATGTTTGTTTCCATATTAATGTGTTCTGCTCTTCTAGCACATTATTGTAATACACACCAAGGTTCACAATCCAAGCTGGAGATCCCTCCGTCGTAGGTCCCAATCAACACCTAGTGGACTATTGCAACCTACCCATCGAAGAGTACCTATTGCTTCTACTACAAGAACTCGTTGGATTTCCGGGTTCCTTACCCATAGAAGATCCACCTCAGGAAAGAATTAATCGTATTCATGTAAAGTCTCATTGGTTATGAGGAATAGTAGGACCTCTAGCAGATGCAAGTACATATTTGAAGCAAAGTTGGAGTTCCACAACCTTTGGGGTGGATCCAAATTTTCTTGCAAGAATTTGAGATGCTATAGAATACAACAGAGCTGCAACTTTTATGGGAGAAAGTTGGGTTCAAGGAGTATTTCAAAGCAAAACTACAAAAGCCAAATTTTTATAGGTGCTACTATCTGATCCGCACACTTCAACCAAGTCCAAAGAAGGATGTTCCAAACACTTCTTTATTGCAAACACTCATCTTAGGCCCACCATTTAAGAGATTCAAACTGACACTAAGTTTATCTAGGTAGGATTAAAAACAAACAAAAGCCATATTCCATATGAAAAACAGGTCTTAGTTCCAGAAACCATGAACAAAGGTGATGTGTTAAAGTGCTCTCAGATTTCAGCTATCACACCCCTACACATTTATATGCAACATTTTGCATTCCTGGGGAAAGACATGTTCATTCAACCACACAAAAGAGTATGGTTCAATTTATATCTGGCTCATAATCTATCCATGAAAATTGATTTATCACATTGGATCATGGATCAACTGACTTAGCTAACCATGTATGGATCTGAAAGCAAGTTATCAATGGATGTTGCATAATCACGAGGATAGTATATATGTGCCTAGCTTATGATATTACCATCAAGTGATCTCTCACCGATACTCAATAAAGAGTACAAAAGTAGTTGCTTAGGAAGCTCCCAACCTACCAAGCACATGAGGAGATCTATTCCGTGCTTACAAGTAGAAAATTCACCTTCACCTCAACCATATCCTCAACCATCACCTCCAAGACCACACCCTATGATTCTTGATATCCATATTCGTCTGTCATGCATACTGACTCCCGAAGGCCATAATGATGTTAGAGGAGAGAAACCTACAAGCACTTCACCAACAACAACTACCACATAACCAATAGCAACAAAACACATGCTCACAAGACCTTTGGACACAACTACAACTGAAGGATTCGTTTTCCCTGTCTCCAACGTTGGCTCAAATGATTTCATGACAACTTTTGATTTTGAGATGCCAGATCCAATCAATATACAATTCGAATTTTCAAGTACCTAGTTTGTTTCACAGAATATGAACACCCCAATTACCCAAGCTCCCAAACATATAGAGAAAAAGGCCACACCCACACAGACCATGAAGATGATGAATGAATAATGATAGAGGATGATGAGGAAGAGCACATAGATTAAAGAGACCCAAGAGAACATCAAGACACACATGACATACAATGAGAAGATCAACGTATCAAAGAAGAGCCAATTCCAAATAGATTAGCTTATAATTTCACCTTACAAAGTCTTTATGCTAAAATGCAAGCAGCTCCTGCTCATCGTGAACTTACGGAGGAGCAAAGCCACGACCTATTACAATAAGAGATCAACAACAACAAGTTTGATGCTCCATTTATAGAGGCTATCAACATGCTTAGAGAGGCAGTACATGTAGTAGAGGCTCTCAAGTACTGGTCACAAAGGCCTCTCCAATGATTCGACCTCATCATGTGCATCTTCTTTCTAGAGTAGGACAACATATTCAAGTGCCACTACCACCAAACCTCTCTCACAGATCCACCCTTCAAGGCCACACACCCACACCAATCCCACCAATTGATAAACTCTTATCCAACTAACCTAAGTGAAAGAATAGAAATTAGGTACTCATGCATAGAAAAATAGACAAAACAAGTTTTTTGTGTACATGAGTGTACTACAGCAACACAATTAGAATGACCCTATCAAAGTAATGATGAAAAATGTATATGATATTGAACATATGATACATGGGAAGTTTGCAGGACTACTCCTTCTTGAAGTGAGCACAATGTGTGCTCAAGAATGTAGCTCAATATCCTAAGAATAGGCATGATATTCCGTGATTAAGAAGAGGGGTATATGATTTTCAAGTTTGAATGAGATTGATTGGCCACCCTAAAGTGATCCTAGATTCTTGGATAATTTTACTTTGATTCCAACTTATATGAGTTGTGGAATTAGCTTCCTATTATCACTAGATTCCTTGCATCTTGTAGCTCTTTCAAATGACCAAAGTAAATATACAAGATATACTCATGAGAATTTCACAAGTGTGTGTTCTCATGATCATATTCAAATGAGATACATTATGAGAGCATTCCATAATCCATATGCCAAGATTTTTAGGCTTGCTATTTGCACCAAAAACTTTGTAGTTGTATTCTAAAATACATAGCCCATTTGAGTTTCTTCATAGCCAATGAACATAGCCTTGGTTGCTCTTTCATTTGTGAAGGTACATGTACATATGCTAGACAACCAAAGGTTCTGCAATGACCTAAGCTGGGCTTTCTACCATTTCAAGCTGCATAGGGAGTCATACCTTGAAGAGATTTAGATGGAAGTCTATTCGCAAGATATGCTACAGTAGACATTGCTTTTGCCCATAAGTAATGTGGCAATTTCTTTTCTTCAAGCATAGTCCTTGCTATCCCAGCTAGTGATTTTTTCCTCCTTTTAGAGACACCTTCTTGTTGAGGAGAGAACCTAGTGGTGACTTCTCTTTTGATGCTTTTCTTGTGAAAGATTTCATCAAATTCTTTGGAGAAATATTCTCCCCCTCCATCAGGTATAAGCTTCTTCAATGACCTGCCAATGTTATTCTCCACACATCCCAACTTCGAGATATTGGGCACGAACACTTTGATATGTGCATATATATTTAAGTATTCTCTTATTAACATGAGCAAGCTTATGCCACACTTCTAGCTCATCTTAGGGTTTGTCACCCAAAGTTGTATAGAGCTATATTTTTGGTTTTTCCCTTCAAAAAATGTGAAGAGTCTACCATGTTTTTTTCACCTTTGGCTATCTTTTTGAAGCCTTGGCATGGAACCTCCACATAAGATCCATGCAATCTGAACCTAATCTGCAAGCCGCTTTCTAGAATCTAGCCTACACTTGTTAGGTTTTTTGTAATAGTGTGTTTATAGAGAAATGTATTCAAAATGTTTTTTCTATCGTTGGAGGCTTTGAAATTACTAATCCTTTCCACATTGTGCTCCGTATCATCTCCTATTTCTACATCATGTTTATGTCTAGGTTTCTCCAAGTCTAATAGAAGAGCAACATCTTTGAACAACCAAAGTCTATATATAATAAATGCTCATCATCTTTACCTTCTTTATGGATCAAGTTCACTAGAAGTAATGAAGACTCATGTGATTGATCCTTTGTAATTTTTGTAATCTCTTCTACTACTGCTCTTGTTGTTGTTGTAGTTTTTTCCACCTCTATGTCTTATATTGCCAAAAACAATTCTTGCTCCACCTTTTTGTGTTCTTTCATTGAACTAGCAGTTTTGAGTGGTGTGGTTTGACTTGTTACAAATGGCATAATATTGAAATCTGTGTCCCTAATTCTTTTCTTGATTTGCTCCTTTCTTTCATTTGCTTTTGTCTGCATAAATATCTTGGGAAACTTCATCATCATCATCCTCCTTGTTCTTTCCTTTATTCTTCTTGTCCTTCTTATCTGTATAAAGAGGATTTGTAAAATCACCTTGCAAAGAGTTACCTTCCTTCATGTTTTTGTTGGTTTCTTGACTGAAGTCTTCGCCAAGAAATATGTTGAAGTCAAGTATCTGCACATCCATGATGAGATCATAGGAAGTTGTGAATAAATATCACTACCTATCAGTCCTAATACCATATATGATATGCCTCATAATGGCTTCATCTTCAATGAACTCTCCAATCGATGTTGATTGATTTAAAACCTCCTTAAATTTGGTAACAAAATATATTATTTTTTGCTTAGGCATGTGTACCTAAGTCGTAGAGCCTTAGGGACTTGTGTCAACTGAGACTGTACCTCAATAACCCCACAAGTGCATATAGTGGTGGATTAATACACATTTAATTATCAATCCAAGAGATTAGACATATCAAGTGTATGAAGACGTGCACACATGATGGTAAATGAGGTTCCTATGCTACAATACACGAGACTTGTCTCAACTTACCTCTCCTACTCATTAATTCTATGAAAATGCACATCGTGATACCTATTATAGTAGCAAGCACAAATTTGAACTTTTCTCTTAGTTCTGGGCTCTGAATATGGTCAATAGGAGGTTCGTTTCGAAGCTCTCGACGAGACGCATCTAATGGTCATTTCAATCAAATTTGAAAAATATGCTTCAACTTAAAAATGAAATAGTGAATAGGGGGAAACACCAATAGTTGCTCAACAACTCCTCAAGCCTCACACATGCACTAGAGTAGGTTAGATACAAGGGGGAGGGGTAGACAACAATCCTACACATGCATTTCAAGCATGAATCACACACACAAGCTCTTGGAGAAGAAGATAATCAATCGGAAAGAGGCAAATTCGAAAATCAGCTTCAATTCTCTCAATGGCAAAAAGTCCTTTACAAGAGTCATCAAGTGACTTATATACATGTGCCTTAAAATTGGTCCTTTCACACAAGAGACTGGCACTTTTATTGAAAAACACTAAATTCCTACTATATTACAAGAAGTATGTTACATTATTTGGGGTTCATGCATCTAGAGGACTCTTCTAGTGCATTTACATGGCTTCATGAGGTATTTCCTAGAAACATGAAGAAGAAAATTTATACCTATAATTTGAAAATTTTTTTGGGGTTCCTTTTCTGTGCTCCTTTTCTCTGCAACACTCTCCCCCTCTTTATATCTGTCATCACTTGACAGGCTTTGCATCTTGTCCATGGATGCACTGCATCTGTTTCTGTCTGGTTGATGCTTCAAAGGTCCTGTGTTCAATCTTTGTTTACGCACTTCGTGACCTCCTTTTTTCTTGTTGCGGCCTCATGCATGCCCCTGCGGGGCTTTGGGCAGAGGATGAGTTACCTTTATTGAAGAGTTTTTCTTTTCAATTTCCTTCTTCTTCATTTCTTGCTTGGTTCTCCCTCCACACATCCCTCCTGAACTCTGTCATCCCCGACAGGATTTGACTGGCGACTGAGTATGTCTGAAGGGTTGTTTGCTCTCTTTGATTCAACATATTGGCTTCACATATCATGAGTTCCTTCTATTGGGCTGATTTTACTCCATCATTTGGTGTTTGTTGATGATCTGCAAAGAAGCTTAACTCATAGGCCACCAATCGAGCATTTAGATTGGAAGTCATTGTTGAAAATCTCCAAGTCCATTTCAAAAAACCTGTGAAAAATGCTTCTTTGAATATCCGCATATAGGGACTCAGTAGAAACATTAAGCAAGAATATATGGCCATGATACTCTTTGGTAGGTAAGTAGTTATGAGGTGGGCTTGGTAATAGTGGATAGTTCAACCACTGGTTATTGAGTGTGCCGTGATGCTGTTCTTCCCAAAATTGCATCCAAGATCTTCTTTGTGGTACAGGGCAAAAAGATGGCTTTACTTGTAATTAATATGGTACAGATTCCCAATGCACCCATAGTCATATTCTTTTCCGAAAACTTATGTCTCCAAATTGGATCTGTTTTGTCGAATTCTTCTTCTATATAAGAAAAGGTATCTGATCTAAATTGTAAGTCTTGATCCAATTCTTTTTGTGTAGTCCGCTTGATGTGTTGTTTGGTTTCCTCTTTTAGTAGGCCATATGGTTGATGTAAACCTAAGCTCCATTGATGGAGAACCATTAGAGGATGAAACTTTGTATCGATGTATTGTAGGATCTTTCAATTATGCCACAAGAACTAGGCCCCACATAGCATATGGAATTGGAGTGTTATCACAGTTTATGAATAGTCCAAGGAGTACACACTTGCAAGCTACAAGATGAATGTTATGGTATCTCAAGGCTACTATAAATGAAGTATTTTTCTACTCATTTGATGATGATATGTAGGTCAAAGATTACTCCGATGCCAATTGGGCCAATTCAAAGGAATCTAGGAGTACAAGTAGTTACTTAGTCATGCTAAGTAGCAAAATCATTTCATGGATTTCGAAGAAGCAACCTACTAGGCATATCTATGTGTGTGTGCTAGAAATGGTGCAACTCTTTTGCCTTGTGTTGTTAGCATTACTTCTCCACCGGTATGTGTCCATTTGATGTAATAGTTATATAATTGGATAGCTATTAGAGTCTATTTTAAGCATACCAAGTCTTTGAAGAATTATCTAAGTATTTTGTGAGAAACCATCATTTTAGTTAAGTGTGGTGATTGATATCCCTCTTTGTGTGTAGGCTCTCTTGGAGCAAGTTTGATTTGAGTTGTAAGGCTTGATTCTCCTTCTATAGTTACCCATGGTCTTTGATTTTGGTTTCTTTGGTTAGCTCTTAGAGTGATCTAAAGTTGAGCCAAGTTTGAGATTCATTCTTTGTGTAATCTTTGAGAAAAGCTTGTTGGAGTGATATGTGGTCTCTATTGGCCTAGCTACTATGTGCATTCAACTAACCCATCTTGTAGACATTGTTTCTCTAAATAAAGGCATCCATTTGGAGTGAATTTTTTTTTTGGGAAATCCCTTAGTGTTTAATACAGGTTAAGTACCATCTATTTTCTTTGCATCATTTTGAATAAATAGGATTAAACTCTTGTTTTAGGTGATTAACACTTCATGAGAATTAATTCCATAGTTTTATAGGATTGCTAGCATTAGACATGCATGCCTTCAAATCCATCAAGTGTAAAGGGCCTTGAACTTGGAGAAGGATATGCTTGTCAATCTTTTAGGAGGCCAACAAGGGAAGACACTTTCATCACTTTACTTGATGCCTGTGTACCACATCTGCTAATGTTAATGAGTCCAACTAGGTTGAGGTCTACTCTTCATGGATTGATAAATTAGAAGTGTATGTGTTCCCTATGCTACAAGTTGACATTGAGCTAGTGGTGTTCTTGGCAATTGGTGACCTCTTTTCTTTGGGGGTGGTTACACTTCCACTTCTTTTAATCTTTTAGAACCTCTCATCTGTGACATTGAATTTGGTTCTATTTGTGATTATCGTGCTACTTTTTGCACCCATAAAACGGTTAGGGACTTCATATACTTAATGATGATCTCCATTGGTGGAGCTACCCTTAGATGTTTTCATCCTTTTAGAGCATGGTAAATCAACATTATGAGGATCATTCCTCTATTTAAGATAGTGTTCATGTTCTCATTCTGCTACATCCATCAATTATTCTTTTACACAATGCATGAGTTTGACTAAGTTTTCCATATTCTCTTTACATAAGATAGAATTTTTGCAATCAATTTTTGGGGTTGAGTGTAATAGTTCATAGAATGATGCTCCAGCTTTACCAGTATAACCTTAGTGGAGGACGAGAAGGAAGTGTGTGAGGGGGGATCTGGGAAAATGGAGGTGGAAAATGGGGAAGGGATATAATGGCATACAGTTTTTGATTTGATAGAAACAAGGTGCAAGGAAATGGAGATGGTAAAGGTGGTGAGAAAATACGGGGTGGTGGAAGGGAGTAAAGTTTGGAGGGGGCCCTTGGTCACATGTTATTTATGATAGATTAGACCAACTTGTAGGATTCATTCTTGAGTGGGAGGTGTATCACCATTGTATTGGCATGTATTGCCATCAGTTTTTGGCATGTGTATTTGCCATTATCTTTGATTGGATCAGTGATAGGTGGTGATATTATTCAGTATTCTTTTGCTATTGGTTATCTTGTTTGATTGCTCAATTTTTAGGGGATATTCTGTCGATTTTTTTCTAGGATTCTTTCACATCTACTTTTTCACTTTAGGGACTTGGTGAGGAGGCTTATGCTCATGGTTTTATGTGCATGCTAGATGCATGGTTATGTGACAAGCGGTGCACATGATTTCTTCTCCAGTGAGACATTTGTGATGTGAGTTATGCATATGGATATGCAAGTGTGATATTATTGGTGATAGAGTATTGTTTCTAGTATCTAGTTATATTTATAGTATCTTGGATTGCCAGTATGGTGTCTTCTCAGTTTGATGGCACTAACTTTCTGAGATGGAAAGATCAGATAGGGCATACATTGCTTCATGCAGGGTTACACATGTATGTGCATAGAGATGCACAAAGACCTTGTGGCATGCCTGACCACGTATGGATGGATATGGATGCATTGGCCAGCTCCACTATGTGATTATAGCTTGTGGATTCTATATATGAGTCTGTTATGTATGAGGAGATGAGTAGTGCATTATGGCAGAGACTACATGATATGTATGCAAGTCCATTGAATCCTGTGAGATGTAGATCACATCGACAACTTCGATGTTGGCACTGTGGCCATGAGGGCCATATTTGACGATGTTGCTTCAGGCGGATGTGATGACAACATCAGAGATATGCACATGATGTAAGTCAGGTAGTGGTTACAAGAGAGTCTATGGCAATTGATTAGTCAGTGATGGTGATATCACTTTCTCCTATGGTCCATCTCAAGATTCCTCTTGTTCATTGGATAGCACACATATGGCTTGATTGCTTGATGCGTTAGCCAGTTTTCATGTTACTCTACATCATGAGTGGTTTTATCAATTCTCATGTGAGTGTCGAGGATGTGTGCACATGCCTGATGGTATGACATATGACATTGACGGTGAAGGAGATATGCCTTATGCTACCTAGTGGAGCATCATTTATACTCAGGCATGTACGTTATGTGCCTTCATTCCCTATGAGCTTGATTTTAGTTAGCCATTTACAGGAGAGCAAATGTTATGCATTCCTTGGTGAGCATCATTTTCACTTGCAATTGGGATAGCTTGTGCTTGTCAGAGGTGCTCGGATTGGGAACATGTATCCACTTCAGGTACTTCATGTGAGAGATAGTCTCATCTCAATGGGAGTTCAGCCTTATGTGTGGTGTGAGACTCATCATGTCTCAATTTTTCTCCATACACATAGGTCTGTTGACATTCATGATGCACATGTATGGTAGGATTTAGATGCTCAGATGGATGCACATATAGAGCATGTTTTGGATGCTCATGATGCTTATATAGAGCACAATTTTACTGATCATGTAGATGCTCATATGGAGCACGCTTTGGATGATCAATTGGATGCTTTAGAGCATGATATGGATACTCATGTAGAGCATTGTGATGATACTAATTAGAGTGTGATGATTATTTAGACCTTGCTGTTGATGTTGTGCACTTACCTCATGTGGAGCATGATGATACACTTGGTGTGGTAGAGCATATAGCTTTTATGATACATAATGTATGCGAGCGCATACTAGCTCTCAAGATGCACGGCTAGACACATCCTTGGTTGAGAGGATGATTGATTTAGGTGTTGATGAGTCAATGATCATGCAGTTAGTCATTCTTGGATTTGCTCATGCCATATGTTGACACATATATGTCAGGACGTGTTGGTCTTGATGATGGTGGTTTGGATGTCTTGGATAGATGCATGGTTGACATACTTATCTTAGCCAGGATAGCATAGGTTTCGTCAGCATTTAGGAGTCTGATGTACGAGTTGTTATGCTCGAGACTAGGTATTGCAGTTGCCATTAGAGCATTTGCACTTGGAGTTGTCAATCATCTGATGATTGACAGAGGCATAGAGAGAGTGGGAGCTTTGCGGGAACTTCATCAATTCTTGCATCAGTCAGATGTGAGCTTGACTCTTATCGATTAATTCTAGAGAAATTTGAGGTGCATGGGTACACCTTGTTGGAGGGGGTGTGGGGTGATTGGCATGGGCTGAGATCCAAACTCTTGCTGTACATTATTGTATAGTCCTACATCATTCTTTGTATGTGTCCCTACTTACGGTCACATTGACCCTTAAGTGGGAGATTATTAGGGATATAAGTATCATGTGACCTTACCCCTATGTTCATATATATACATCATATATAGTGCATTGCCTCAAGGGAGATCATTATGTGGATTTCGAGGCTCCCATGCATGTGTGACGTCTCTGTTCTCTTCTCTCTCTCCCACCATCTCGTCCTTGGTCCTTTTGTTCTGCACACCAAAGCCCTTCAAACCGTGTGGGGAGAGTGAGTGGCATGGGAGGGACGTGGATGCAGATTCAATGGAGATAGGTGGTGAGACTCCATGGGGTGTGAGAGTTGGCTGTGGATGATGTGGCAGAGTAAGTTGGGCTACAGGTGATGGGGTGGTGAGGTTAGGGTCTAGAAAAGAATTGGCTAAGCGGGCTCAAACTCGATGAGTGGGTGGTGGGGTGGTGGAGACAAGGGGAGTTATCCCCATGCTAGTAGATGTAGGAGGATGCCAAAATGTGGGGTCCGATGAGTGGTGCCAATAGAGGGCATGGGACGATTCTAGGGAGGGAGGGCATGGGGAGTGGGGAGTGGAGGTGTAAGGAGCTATTGAGTGGGCAAGTGGTATAGCCATGCTAAAATGGGTGTAGAATAAATCAAGAAGGAGTTGATACCTAGAGTGATGGCTACGATGTAATGTTGTGATTTAAGGGTGAAGGAGCCAAACATTAACGACACATATGGATAGGGGCGGCCATTGATGAAACAATATAGAGGGTTAGCTATGCAAATATCATACAATGGCTGTGGAGAGGAAGGACTACAAAAAAGGAAATGAAAAATAAAGGAGTGAAGCATGGCTAGGAGGTGTGATGAGGGAACTCCATCACTACCAAACATATGTTGGCAGTAAGCGATCTCTTCACGAGACAATATCGAATACAAGAAAGGCGTATCTTGATAGGTAGCTTCACTAGAACCAACACCGGTGGCAATGATAGAGGTGATGAGGGAACCAGATGGGAAGTGGGGAAATGACCAAAGGGTTGCATGCATGTCAGCACCATCCGGTTCTGACCAAAGGATGGAGGCCAAACACCACAATGTTGAGAATATTAGAGTACATCTCCCTTTTGTATCTTGGAGTCACTCTATTTCTATTTCATTTTCATTCCATTTCCATTATATCCTTTGTATTTGGGTACCTTGCCATTTGCTTCTACCATTGTATTCATTCTCCTTTGAGAGGAATTATCCCACATGAGATGTACTTTGGAGAGCCCCTCCCAAATCTATATAAGGAGGGTCTCTCCCCTCATTTGTACTTGGTTGATGCTTGAGGAGCCTACTCCATGCTCTTGGCAAGATCATTTTTAATCCATATGAGTTTACCCATTTCTTGGTCTACTCATTTTGAGCCTCTTACACTCTTTCTTTTGTGAGTACACTCTTCTTTTCATTTTTCTTTCATGTGTGTACTCTCTACATGGTATCAGAGCACTAATTGGAGGACTTCATGGTGCATTTGGTGGTGCTTGATTTTGGTTGTTTTGCTCTCCACTCATTTGGAGAAGCATTTTGCCATCATTTTACTCTTTGGGGATTTATTTCACGCATTTGCCCACCCTCCCACCCATTTTCTTCATCCATTTGTACAATTACCCCCATTTTCCCCTCCCACCCTTGCTTTTGGGATTCTTAGTTGATTTATGCTTAGTTTATGGTCAATGCTGAAGAGTTGAGTTTGGATCTCATTATTCTAAAAGTGTTTATAAACACTTTATTTGGGCACTTTCAAAGTTAACAAATTTGTATCATATGGTGATACTGTTATGCCACTCTTGCTGTTCCTATCTTCTTCACCTCGTTCTTGACAAGTTCCATGGAGTGAAAGTGATGCATTGTGTGCTCATGTGCTAGTTTGACCACTATCAAAAGCACATTAGCAAGCAAATTGGTGAGCTAACAATTTATGTCAATCTTGGCACCTGTCGACTAGTTTTTTAGTGCAATAGTCTCTTGCTTCACACCCAAAATTTTTCTCAAGTTCTGTCAAAGTTCGAAACTTATCCCTCCACAAAGCACCAACTCCTTCAAATTTGAATCTCTGAAGGTGCAGACGATGACTACAATAGAGCAATTTCGGTGGCATATTGCAATTTTTGTAGTATGTAAGGCATCGATGCCCTCAATCACTTGCTCAACAGTTGAAGAATAGCCAACTTAGTAGAGGGGAGCTCGTTCACTGAGAAGTAGTAGTGACTACTTCAACCACATCATCTACCTATGCTAGAGAGATTCATTTGCTCCATATTCTGAGAGAGAGATAGAGTTGGCATCAACAAGCTACACCTGCCATCATTCTAAACACAACCCATGACTTCACAATTGAAACGTGCTTTCAAGATCTACATAGAAGGAGGCGCTGAGAGGGAGACACCATCTTCATATAATTTGGCTCCTCGGCTCCCTCACTAAGCCATCGATCACATACGTCTAAGCTCCTTAGGTCATTCTATACCATGTCTTCATAGTATCATTGACGAGAGCAATAATTTTCTCTTATCCAAAGGATGGTGGACACATCTCTACATTAATCACACAGACAATGGTATAGATTGGCACTGTAGAAGAAGGTGAATTAACTTCAAAAAGTTCACTCTCGGATGAGAGAGAGAGAGAAAGAAACTCTCTACCTTCTGCCTTTGGACAAAGCTTCATAGCTGGTCTTGATCTCATGTCGCATTTGGCAGAGCTGATAGCATTAGGTGGAGTTGCTGACATTGGCCGATAAAAGAGTTGGCAAAGGTGCTTACATCATCACTGATGTGTGCATCACTATCTACCAACTAAAGCAAGCTAAGAATTTTGCCATCCCCTTAGAGCTACATGTGTGCACCAATTCAGTTTTGCATTTGATATTCTATCTCTAGCATCACATCAGATATCTTCTTAGCCTTATCAAAATGACCACATGACAAGTAATTACATGTCCTATAGGCGCCATATTAAGAATTGGATGCATTCGATTCAAAGCTAATTTTGGAGCTCGTCTGCAGTTGTGCGTGCGAGGAAATTTCTCTACCATGCTGAGGAGTCCTTCTATGATGCATCCAGAGCCAGGGCCTTCTACCCATTGGTCCTGAGTAGCATGCTGTCAGAAACCTCTGGCAGTAATGCACGGGTTAGTCTCTAGAATTGGAATTGTGAAGTGCAAGCATACGTGGCATGTGCGAATCTTAAGCGCAAGCATAAATGGGATATAACTTAGATAATCTCGTGCTAAGATTTTTCCTTACCACAAGATTAGTTGTGCTAACTAATGAGGTCATATAAAGATTCATTGTATTATAGTTTGCTCATTGACTTGATAAATTCATGGGACTCTGCCCAGATGATTCTAGATCATTAGGAATTTTGATTTGACATCATGAATGATGTCAATCCATTCTATCAAGTCTTATTCTATGCATGTTAAAGTATACTTTGAAGTTTGTGCTTGTTAACCTGCTCACATTAAATAAAACAAAAACAAAAACTAAAGATCACAGGGGATACTAAGTCTCCAATTTTTGAAATACTCAAGGGTACTTTATTGGGCCTTAAGGAAATTTATGTCTCTATTAAGGCTATAAGAGACCAATTTCATACCAACTTGATGTTCAAGCACTCTTTAAAGGGACCAGGTTGTAAATTATCCAAGAGCCTTACACCCCAACATTTGCACCCATTGTAATCACTAAGGGAGTCACTTTGTATGTTCTAAAGGGCCCAACTGAGTGCCTAACTTTGTAACATCAAAATCTAAGAAGAGGATCTTGGGTGTGTGCATTTGTGGGTTGGAGGCTAATCTAAGCCCACCCACACAATTTATTAAGTTCCCAAACCTATCCTAAGGGTACCTTCATGTGCAAAGGGCTACTCCAAGCCCTCCTCTCGCGTCCACTCATCTCACTTTCTGTGCAAGTGTAAGGCTATTGTAAGCCCCCCTCCCCTCTCTAGGGTGTCTACGTCATTTTTTGTGCAAGTGTAGGACTTCTCTAAGCCCCCCCTCCCTACCCCAACTCAATTTTGTGCACCAATTTTTATCGCAAGTGTGATAACTTTGTTTCACCAACAAAAATGTCAACAATTTCAAGTGCCACATCCTCAACTCAATTATATTTACCATCCTTTACACCCATCTTCATGCCAAAAGAAAGGCTGAATGACACAAATTACAACCTATGGAAGGATACAAATAGGGCCTATCTCTATACAAACCTATTGTATGAGTTAGACAAAGGAACAGAATAAGAGCCGGATAAGAATAGTGATCTAGGAGCTTGGAATACATGGAATGTAAAAGACAAGCTAGCATTAGGCCAACTTCTCCTCACACATGATGAATTGACAAAGGGTCATATCACTTCATGTAAGACTTCAAAGGAAGCTTAGGATATTCTAACAAACCTCTATGAGGATAAAACACTTCTAAGATTTATACTCTAGAAGCTGAGTTCCACAATCTCACTATACATCCACAAGACACCATCACAAAAGTGATCACCCAATTCGAAGATTATCAACGCAAGTGAGCACTTTGCGGATGATAACTTTCTTTTTCTGTATACACTACCATACACTTTGTGACCTACACTATAATTATGCTCACATGAAACTAAGTGACTGTTGTGAGAGTAAGATTCAAAGAACCAGACAATCATAATAGTCCCTATACACTCCCTATACTATTGAGAGAGTAGGAATTGAGGCAATGATTCAAACAATCTCAATAGATATATTGCTCAGTCCTATATGACTGTGAGAGTAAGAATCGATGTAGCTAGTCAAAAAATCATAGTAGTGGTTTATTTTAAATTTGATTCATCAAAGTACACAAGTAAGAAACACTTCTGTGAGTCGAACATGTATACTGCTGATGATTAAAATACATAAAACCAATCACAAAAATACAAATCATACATATGTAAGAGACGCATATGCAAATCATAACATATGCATTACACACAATAAACATAACAACAAAATAGAAAATAGATGAAAAATAGAGCAATACTTGAATGATATGGTGAGGAAAGGGCTCTATGAGTGGTATGGTAGTAGTAGGCCTCTAAGGACTTGTGAGAAAGTACATGTAGAATAAGTTTTTCAATTGAATGGATATATATATATATATATATATATATATATATATATATATATATATATATATATATATATATATATATATATATATATATATTTGTTTCGAAATCGGTTTTCGATTGAAATAGTTTTCTATCAAAAGTTCTTTTAACATAAATTTTTTTCATCAAAAGATCTTTTGATCGAAAGTCTTTTGATGGAAAACATGTGCATGCCCGATCTTTTATTCATGTTTATTTGGAAATCCTTGAATAAAATAAACATATTTGATATTTTTCCATTATTCAATCGAATAAATGCAACCTAGATTGGAAGGTACAATGCTCATGAGTACTTTGATGGTTGGCATCTTTGCCACTAGTGAAAAGGTTTCTTCATAAGTGATTCCTTGCATTTGTGCATACCCTTTGGCCACAAGTATAGCTTTGTACCTGTTAATAGTCCCATCATATTTTTCTTTACCTTGTATATACATCTTGAACCTATGATCTTCATAGATGGAGTCTTGGGTACCGATTCCCAAGTGTGATTCTCCTTCAATCTCTTCCTCCATGGCATTCATCCACTCAGGTTTCTTCTTTGCTTCCTCATTGGATGACAGCTTGTCCAAGTTGAATTCCTATTCTAAATATATAGAATATTTAGTAACAATTATGTATGATAGCCAAACCTTTCTAGCTTCCTTTCTTCTCTAGTTGATCTTCTAATTGTTTATTGCGAGGATTTTGCTACATCCCTCAACTCATGCACCTTTTTTTTGCCCTTGGAGTTCCAAGAATTGATTTCTCTCCTTGGAGTATTCTGATCATTTTTAGATTCACTTGATGCTTCAAGTGTATGCTCATTCCTCTTTGACAAAGTTGGAAAGTCTTCCTCTAGGTCATAAGGTAGCTTGACTCTCTTGCAATAATCTTCAAACCATGATTTTTTTCATCAAGCACAACATCTCTACTTACAATGAATCCTTTATTGCTTGTATTACACAACCTATAACCTTTCTGATTATAGCCAATGAAGATTCATTTCTCTTCCTTGAGGTCCAATCTGTCTCTAACCTATGAAGGTATATGTGCATACGCAATGCACCCAAATATTGCAATGATCCAATCTAGGTCTTCTTTCATTCCATGCTTCATATGGAGTCATGCCATCAAAAGTCTTTGATGGAAGTGTATTCACCAAGTAGGTGTTGTTGATATTATCTTTACTCACAAGTAATTAGTATGGAGCTTCTTTCATTGAGCATTGACCTTGCAGAATCCACAATTGTCCTATTTCTTTTCTCTACCACTCCATTTTGCTCAAAGTATATTTGATAGTGATTTTCATCTTATTTTCTCTCTCTTAGATATACAAATCAAATTCATGGGAGAAATATTATCCCCCTCCATTTGACCTTAGTTTTTTAGAGTTTTACCTATTTGGTTCTCTACAAGAGCTAAATATTTTTTGAACATGAAAACATTTCATCTTTATGCTTCATAAAATATAAGATAGTTCATTTGCTACAATCATCTATGAATGACAGACAGTACTTGATCGAGAGATTGAAGCTTCCTTGCTTGGTCCCCAAACATCTATGTGGACAAACTCCAATAGGTGTCTGTATATGTAGCCTTTCTTGGTGTAGGGTTGCCTTGTAACTTACGAAATTGACAAGCAACACATTTACATATCATATGTTGTTTTGATATATCTAGTAGCCCAAGTACATTTCGATCCCTATTAATTTGTTTGAGGGATCTTTCTCCTATGTGAGCTAACCTA
This sequence comes from Ceratopteris richardii, assembly GCA_020310875.1. Lineage (NCBI taxonomy): Eukaryota > Viridiplantae > Streptophyta > Polypodiopsida > Polypodiales > Pteridaceae > Ceratopteris > Ceratopteris richardii. The sequence goes on along the minus strand of CM035428.1, from coordinate 83,514,821 downwards.
TTGTGCCAAATCTCTAATTTTGGTAGAGTTTGGGTGCCATAATTGGATAATCCAATGTTCTTGGTGTCTTAGAGTTGAAAAGTGAGCAATCTACTCATCAGTTCTCCTCTTTCTATGTTCTTGACTCCCTGTTGTGGGTCCTCAACAAATGCTCCATGCTTGGTAAACCTTGCATGCAAACCTTTCTCAACAGTCTAACCTACACTGATGAGATTCTTAGTGATGTTAGAAACATAGAGTAATTTGATTAACAAATTCATATTACCATTTGAAGTTTTCACTTTATCTATCTTCTCAACAGGATCTCTTGTGTCATCTCTTGTTTGGATTTCATGTCTATTCTTTGGGTCTTCCAAGTCTGAGAGTAGAGAAACATTTCCTGCCACATAATTTGAGCATCTTGAGTCTTTATAAAATACATACTCATCATACTTACTATCCTTCATAGTCATATTCATGAGAAGAAGTGAATCTTCTTGAGCTTGATTATTTGTATAGTTTTTGTAGTCCCTCCTTCCTTTGTATCCACCTTGGTAGTTTTTGTTGTATGAATTGTTATTGTATCCGTAGGTATTGTTAAATCTTCCTCTTGAGCTTCCATATCCTCCTCTATTGTATCCTCTTCCTCTTTATTCCTTGGGTTCCTGAAACAATTCTCTGTAACGCGATTTATTGTTGGAGGAGATGGTGGATAGTCACAAGAGATAAAGTGGTGTTGCTAGATCCTGCTTCATACCTACTAAGAGTAATGGCTGGAGAGTGTAGTGGGCCTCTTTATCTAGATAATGAACATAAATACTCATATATGTTTCTTGGAAAATGATCCACTAATCAATGGATCAAAACAAATAGGTAGGAAGTTGATCCAAGAACAAAAACTTACTAATTTGGTTCATACACCTGTTCAATGTTTTGAATAGTTCTCTGAGCACAATAACAATTGGCTTAATTCCTTTTGGGGAACTCTAACTAACTTAGTAAGCTATCAAGCATAAGTGATTTCATAAAAAATGATGGGCTACATGCAGAGAAAGATGTTTAGCAAGTAATAGCATCATCTCGACATTTACGGGTTGCAACAATCATCAGACTAGTGAGCATAGGAGTGTTAATATCTCATGATCCTGAGAAGCAATGCTAATGAAACTTTGTAGGCATGTAATAGACAGTATGATACATCTAGCATGCTTTAAAGCATGGAAAATGATCAGCTACACACTCAGAACAAGCTCTAAGAAGATCACTACTCTGATGGAGTTATAACAGAGAAGTGAAATGAGAATGTAATGATCATATATGTATTAAATCATGTACAAATACAATGTCATTGGCAATCATACATTGCTCAATGTGTGAGAGGTGAATGAGCTATGAGATGAGCTCTCACTTTACAATGAATGTCCTTCAAAATGATCTCATGGGCTTGATATGCATGAGGGTCTTCTTGATCCTCTTTTTATAGTTGTACTTGGAGCCAAAGTTTGAATTAAAATTCAACAATCCACCTGAAAGGTGAATCCTAAAGTATAGGATAGATTCCATCATCACTCAAGAACCAAATGATTCGTGATTTTAGAGCTTCCTAACTCCATGTGGGTGTAAAATAGTTTTACAAGGATAAATGTGAAGTATTTTTACAAGAGGTTGATCATATGAAGCCTTGCATAAATTATGCCAATAATTCAAGCATAAGCTAATTAACCAAGTATGTGGGCTTGGTTTTAATTGCACCAACAACTCCCTCTCAAGCCTAACATGCTTGGTCTTCTTCTTCATTCATCCTTGATTTCCTGCAAACCAATCATCAATTTGAATGAGTTCATCTTTGTTCCATCGAATGACATTGTGAGTATATCTGCACATTGTAAATGAGTTGATACATAAGATAGTTGAATATCCTTGCTAAGCAATTTCTCCCTTACATAATGATAGTGCACTTCAATGTGTTTAGTCCTTGCATGATATACAGGATGAGCAGCCAAATGAAGTGAGCTAGTGTTGTCTCCAAATATTATTGGAGTGTAAGAGTGTATCTCCAAATCTACATATAGTTGCTTAAGCCACATGGCTTTTTGAGTTGCATTTGCTATATTCTGCTTCTGTGGAAGATAAGGCCATAGTTGGTTGCTTCTTAGAAGACCATGATATAAGCTTTGAACCTGCAAAGGATAGGTACCCTAAAGTGCTCCTCCTATCATCCTTGGAGCCACCCCGACATCTTTATATCTATGTCAGAAGTGAAGGGATAGAACAATCCTTCATTCATTGTACCCTTTAGATACTTAAGCACCCTCTTTGCAGCTTCCATATGAGGCTTCCTTGGTGCATGAATAAACTGACTCAATGTACTTACTCCATAAGCAATGTCTACTCTTGTTAGAGTAGCATAATTTAGACTTTCCACTAGTTGTTGATAACCTGTAACATCATTCAAGTAGTTCACCTTCATGAGAACTCAGTTATGGTTGAGTTCCATAGGAGTACCTGCAATTTTAGTGTTCTCCATTTCGAACTTCACCAACATGTCATGTATGTACTTTCTTTGAGTGATAAATATACCAGAATATGTGTACATAAGCCCTAAGCCAAGAAAGTAGGTTAATAAACCAAGATTGCAGATTTTAAATTCCTTCATTAATTGAGCCTTGACCTGCTTGATGCCATTAGCATCATTCCCTGTAATAATCATGTCATCTACATAGACACATAAATGCATAACTTTTGATTTGTTCTTAACAAATAAAGAAGAATCTGCCTTGCTAGCCACAAAGCCTTGGTCCTGCAAATAAGTAACAAGCCTATGGTTCCAAGCTCTAGGAGCTTGCTTGAGACCATAGAGTTATTAGCTTGCATACATAACCTATTTTCTCTTCATCCTCAAAACCTAGCAGTTGTGCCATATACACTTCTTTTGATATCCATCCATTTAAGAATGTATTCTTGACATCTAACTGATATAAATTCCAATTTTTAGAAGCAGCAACACTTACCAAAACCCTAATTGTTGGCATCCTTGCCACAGTTGAAAAGGTTTCTTCATAGTCCACACCATGAGTTTGGGCAAATCCTTTTGCCACTAACCTTGCCTTGTACCTGTTTATAGAGCCATCTGAGCTCTTTTTGATTTTGTATATCCACTTGGAACCAATCACCCTCATGTCTGGCTTCTTGGGAACTAGATCCCAAGTATGATTTTCTTGAAGTGCTTCCACTTCTTCCTGCATGGCTTCTCTCCATTCTTTCTTCTTCCTAGCTTTTTCAAATGAAGAAGGCTCTTCTACAATAGATGAATAATGATGTATCATATCCATACCTTATGGGTTTTCTGCTTTCTCTTTTAGATCTCCTTAGTGCTTGATTTGAAGACTCTGGTATGTCTTCTAATTGCTTGAGTTTGATCTTGCCTCTTGACTTCCAAACCTTGAAGTGAAACTGCTCTTCATCCTCTAAGTTGATATCTTCTGCTAATTGTTGATCTTCTTGAGTGAGGGTTGCAAAATCATTTTCCAATTCATATGGTAACTTGAATTTCCTGCAATCATCTTCAAACCATGAATTATTGTCATCAAACACTACATCCCTACTAACTATAAATGCTTTGTTAGTGGGATTGTACAGCCTGTACCCATTTTGGTTTTGATCATACCCAATAAATATACATTTCTAAGCTTTAGGGTCAAGCTTTCCTCTGACTTGTGAGGGGATCTGTGCATAAGCAATGCACCCAAATATTTTGCAATGGTCCAATGAGGGTCTCTCCTGCCATTCCATGCTTCTTAGGGTGTCAGACCATTCAATGATTTAGATGGAAGCCTATTGACCAAGAAGGTGGATGTGGACACAACCTCTCCCCATAGGTAATTAGGTAACTTCTTCTCATTTAACATAGACCTAAAAACTTCAAAAATTAACCTGTTCCTTCTCTCTACCACTCCATTCAATTTAGGAGTGTATATTGTTGTTATTTTCATCTTTATGCCTCTGTCCTATAGAAATGAAAGTCATGTGAAAAGTACTCACAAACCTCCATCATATCTAATCGTCTTCAAGCTCCTTCTTGTTTGGTTTTCAACTAATGCCAAATACTTCTTGAAACATGTAAATACCTCATCCTTATGCTTCATGAAGTAAAGGATTGTCCATCTACTGTAATCATCAATAAAGGAGACATAGTACCTTGAATCTGAGATTGCTGGATCTTTGTTAGGACCCCACACATCAGTGTGTACAAGCTCCAAATAGTCTTCATGGATGTATCCCTTCCTGTTGAATGGTTGCCTGTGAGCTTTGCCAAATTGGCATGCTCCACATTTGTATATCATATGTTGCTGGTCACATTGGGAATGCCAAGTACACTTTGATCCCTGCATATTTTCTTTAGGGTTCTTTCTCCTATGTGTCGTAGCCTTTTGTGCCATGTTTCTCACTCAGATAAGGTTTGATCTCTATAATTAAATAGTGCTATGTTCCTTGTGTCTTCAATCTCAAATGTGAATAATCTAGCAGACTTCTCACCTTTAGCAATTCTTTTGAAGCCTTGTTGAGGGTCTTCTGTTGGGTGTGTGTAGAAGTGCGAGAGACACACGAGAAGCGCACACAAAGAGCACAAACGCAGCAAGACACACATAGAAGACGATGGCTGGAATAGCTCTCTCTATTGATCGATGAACTGAACTGAAGTAAGAGCTGAATAATATCCCTAAGTACAAAGTACCACCACATATGAGAGTATTAAGTATGTGGTAACATGGGGAAAAAACCTCTAGCCAACACTAGAGTAAAAAGTGCCCATGTATAGGGAAAAGGTTCACATCAAAGCTACTCGAGGAACACATAAGTGTAACAAACCCCCCTAGAGCAAATGATGTGAACACATACAGGGAGTGACAGATCAGCCCCCACAAGGTAAGAAGCCTAAAGCTTTGCGAAAAGCTTCAAACTTTTCCCGTGGAAGAGCTTTGGTGAATATGTCTGCCACATTATCTTGTGTAGGCACATATACCAAATCAATATCTCCTGCATGAAGGCGCTCTCTCAAATACTGATAATGCACCTCAATATGTTTGGTCCGTGCATGAATGGGTTTCGTGCAACAGCCAAAGCACTCTGGCTATCTGTGAGAATATGTGTAGCAGCATCAATCTCCATGCAAAGATCCATCAATAGGCGTCTTAGCCATATACAATCCACTGTAGCTGTGAAAACTACCCTGTACTCAGCTTCACAACTTGATGTCGCCACTGTAGGTTTCTTCTTACTCAACCAAGATATGCATGAGTCTCCAAGGAAAAAGCAATTACCACTAGTGGACACGCGAGTATCATAACAACCAACCCAATCACTATCTGTAAAAGCATGCAAGCATGGCTGAACATCTCTGCCATAAAAGAGACCTAAGCTCAAAGTGCCTCGAAGATATCTAAACACACGTTTCACCGCTTGCCAATGCTTAGTGCCAGGGCTATGCATGAATCGACTCAACTGGGAAACTGCATACTGTATATCCGGCCTTGTGTTGCATGCATATATAAGACATCCCACAGCTTGTTGATAAAGAGAAGTGTCAAATGCATCACTGGAATCCTCAACTGAGAACCTGAATCCTGTCTCAACTGGTGTGGAAACTGGCTTACAATCTTCAAAGTCAAAACGCTGAAGTAGTTTTTCAACATACTTTGCTTGATGCATAACAATTCCCCCCTCAACGGATACAAACTGGATGCCAAGATAGTAGCTCAATACCAAGATAAGTGGCATCAAAAGTATGCTGCAAATCAGCCATAAGAATGTCAAGTTTTGCATCACATGACCCAGTCAAGGGTATGTCATCGACATAAAGAACAAGCACTATAAGATCAACCCCATTTTTGCGTACATAGAGTGTGCTTTCAATCGGACTACATGTGAAGCCAAGAGCAATCAAGTGCTTATGTATTTTGTCATACCATGCACGTGGAGCTTGCTTGATACCATACAAAGCTTTATGCAAGCGACAAACCATATGCTCTTTCCCTTTCATAGAAAATCCAGGAGGTTGCTTCACATAAACCTCTTCTTGCAAATCACCATTCAAGAAGGTTGTTTTTATGTCCAACTGATGCACTTTCCAACCTCGATGGGCAGCCAATGCAACCATGGTACGAATGGTAGTCATGCGTGAAGTAGGTGCAAAACTTTCCTCATAGTTAATGCCATATTGTTGTGCATATCCTTTGGCAACCAATCTAGCTTCGTAGCGATCAATGCTACCATCAGATTTTCTCTTAATCTTGTAAACCCACTTTGTACCAATGGCATTCTTTCCTTTTGGCAATTTACATAACTCCCAAGTACCATTCCTATGTATGGAATCCATGATTGCATAGCACTCATCCATTGTGGATCATCACATGCATCTTCAAAAGAAAGTGGCTCTTCATTACATGCTGTAGCAATAAGAGAATAATCCACAAAATTACTTGATGCATGGTGAGAGCTTGATCTTGTTCTACCAAGTAAAGGTGCACTCAATTTGTTGTCCTGCAAAGTTTATTTCAGGCACTTTGGCATAGATTGTGCACTCTTGATAGACATGCGTCCATTATGTAAAACATCTTCAATATGTACATCATGCATGGGCTGAATTTCATGCTCAGTTTCAGCCATATTTTGATGCAAATGTTCACCCATATGTGGCTGGAAATTTCCAGCAGTTTGGATATTTTTTGACTGAAATTTTTCAGCCATGTTTGGCTGGAAATTCTTTGCATTTTCAGCTCTATTTGGCTGGAATTTTTCAGCCCTTTGAACCTCAGTTGGCTGGTCTACATGGCCATAGTCAAGCGCATCATTTTGGAACAAAGGCATGAGTGTATCGAACACATCTTGTGAGCTAACTGTTGGCAGTTTTTTGCATTCAAGTAGAGGGAAAACTGAATTTTCAGCAAATACCACATCTCAACTCACAATAATTGTGTTCGTCAATGGATGGTACAACCGATATCCCTTACTTTCAGCACTATAACCAACAAATATACATTTCTTTGCCTTGTCATCAAGTTTGTGATGTTGTTGTGATGGCACAAGAGCATATGCCAAACAACCAAATACACACATATGACTAACCATAGGCTTATGACCATTCCAAGCCTCATAAGGAGTGATGACTCTCAATGCTTTTGTAGGGCAGCGATTCAACACATAGTTTGCACACATGACGGCTTCCATCCAAAACTTATGAGGAAGATGCTTTCCTTTAACCATACATCGTGCCATTTCAAGTAGAGTTCTATTTTTACGCTCGGCAACACCATTTTGTTGAGGTGTATATGGCACCGTACATTGGTGTGAAACACCTCTTTCACGAAGAAAAGCATTAAACTCATGTGACATGTACTCACCACCACGATCCATGCATAGAGTCAAAAGCTTTTGTGAAGAAAAATTTTCAGCCATAGCTAAAAATGCTTTGAAGCAAGAAAATACCTCATTCTTTGCTTTCATAGGATACACCCATGTATGGCGAGTAGCATCATCAATGAAGGTAACAAAATATACATGCTTCTCAAAAGATGGAGTCTTGACGGGACCACATACATCACTATGAACAAGTTGCAATTTTCTTGTAGTGTGTGTATGACTATCTTTTGGAAAAGAAGCACGATGCATTTTTCCAAGAATGCAACCTTCACATGCATGCTTTTCAATGGACTCAAGTGTAGGCAAGCCAATAACCATGTCCTTCTTTTGCAAGTAGAGCAAACTATTGAACTTTTAATGACCAAAACGAGCATGCCAAAACTCCATTTCAGCCATGGAAGAGGTATGAGCAACTAAGGCAATCGAGGCAGCCCTCTTGTATGTATCCATGCGATACAAACCATTACATAATGTACCGGACATCAAAATAACATCGCCATTGCTGAAATCATGAACCATACACTTATCATCAACAAAGTGTACATGAAGTCCAACTTTGGCAATCAACGGAACTGAAATTAAGTTCTTCTTGATACCGAGCACATACAATGCATTTTTCAAGAGAATCACACCTCCATTTGCAGCCATAAGCTCAATTTCTCCTACTCCAATGATAGGATAAGAGGCATTGTTTGCACACACCACATGTCCTCCTTTAGGTGCATCTTTCAAAGAGGCAAAAAATCTTTTGCATGATGTTATGTGCTTTGAAGCACCACTATCAAAGAACCAATCAGAATCAGCCTCACTCACAACCATACATTTAGAATGTAAAGAAGCATCATAATGACATGTAACAACACATGCCTAAAAATCTTGAGCCATGTTAGCTTCATCATTCTTTGCATTTGCTGAATTTTCAGCAATAGACATGCCGGATTCCTTCTTCTTTTCATTGCGTTTAGCAAGCTTTCTACACTCATCAATAGTATGACCAACCTTCTGGCAACATTTTCATCTCTTCTTCTTTTGCAAATCGCTATCATTAGAGGAATGAGTGCAAGAGGAAGCTTGAGGCTTTGGTTTTGATGAACCCAAAGTTGAACCATACTTGCTTTTCCCTTTTTGTGAGATAGCAAGTGCTTGCGTTCCCTCAATCAAACCACTCCTATTCACTCTAGATTGCTCTTCTTGCAAAAGAAGAGTCACAACCTCATCAAATGCATACATATTAGGATTTCCTTTTGCAACCAAATGGAGTGTAGTAGCAAAGCTTTGAAAAGATTCTGGTAATCCTTTCAACAATGTAGAAATGAGTGATGCATCCGGAATGATCTCATCTATGTTTGCCAATTGCTCTTTCAAGTCCTTGATGCATGTCACATACACATCCACCAACTCATTTTCAGCCTGTTAAGACCACAAATGTTGCAAGGTGAATTGTTGTAGGGTCTCCCTCTACCTTGCTTTCCTCCTCTGCCCCTTCCTCTAGCACCTCTTCCTCTTCCTGCATAATTAGCTTGAGAGGTACTAGCCTCTTCTTCATTCTTCTTGCTCTTACCTTTATCCTTAGCTTTACTCTTATCTGTATAAAGGGCAAAAGATTGGTTACCTCTAGATTTGTCACCATTTCTGTTGAGCTTTGTCTCATGGGTGAAGAGTTTCCCCATCAAGGTGTTGAGGTCAGGTATTTGCATATCCATGTAGAGGTCCATTGCTATGGTGAAGGACTCCCACTTGTCATCAACCTTGATTCCATTAATGATCTGCCTTACTATGTGTTATTGCTCTATCTTCTCTCCAATGCTTGCAAGTTGTTCAGCCACATCTTTCATCTTGGTTACATAATCAGCCACTCCTTGCTTTGGTTGTTTCTTTAGAGTTGTAAATTCCATCCATAACGGATTCTTCCTGGCTCTTGTACTTGATGAGAAGTATGATGAGAGCACTTCCCAAGTCTCTTGGGAGGTCTTGCAGTTCCTAACATGTGGTAACAAGAAATTAGAGATTGAGTTAAGTAAATATGACCTGGCAAGAGCATCCTTTGCACACCATGTGGTCAACCTTTCTTGCTCTTCCCTTGTAGGTTGATGCTTGCTCCTGAAGATTGGCATATCTTCATCTCTTGAGATGTATCCATGTAGACTTCTCCCTTGAAGGTAGGCTTGCATCCTTAGTGACCATGCTGAATAGTTTTTTCTGTCCAATTAGTCAATGAAGGATGGAAATCCATCTCCCATCTTGCTTGTTGTTGCTATGATACCACTGTTGGAGGAGATGGTGGATAGTCACAAGAGATGAAGTGGTGTTGCTAGATCCTGCTTCACACCTACTAAGAGTGATGGCTGGAGAGTGTAGTGGGCCTCTTTAGCTAGCTAATGAACATAAATACTCATATATATGTTGCTTGGAAAATGATCCACTAATCAATGGATCAAGACAGATAGGTAGGAAGTTGATCCAAGAACAAAAACTTACTAATTTGGTTCATACACCTGTTAAATGTTTTGAATAGTTCTTTGAGCATAGCAGCGATTGGCTTCATTCCTTTTGGGGAACTCTAATGAACTTACTAAGATATCAGTCATGAGTGATTTCATCAAAAAATATGGACTACATGCAGAGAAAGATGTTTAGCAAGTCATAGCATTATCTCGACATTTACGGGCTGCAACAGTCATCAGACTAGTGAGCATAGAAGTGTTAATATCTCACGATCCCGACAAGCAATGCTAATGAAACTTTGTAGGCATGTAATAGACAGTATGCTTGGGTCTAGCATGCTTTAAATCATGGAAAATGATCAATTACACATTGCGAATAAGATATAAGAAGATCACTGTTTTGATAGAGTTATAACAGAGAAGTGAAATGAGAATGTAATGATCATATATGTATTAAATCATGTACAAATACAATGTCATTGGCAATCATACATTGCTCAATGTGTGAGAGGTGAATGAGCTATGAGAAGAGCTCTCACTTTACAATGAATTTCCTTCAAAATGATCTCATGTGCTCGAGATGCATGCAGTTCTTCTTGATCCTCTTTTTATAGTTGTACTTGGAGCCAAAGTTTGAATTCAAATTCAACCATCTACCTAAAAGGCGAATCCTAAAGTTTAGGATAGATTCCTTCATCACTCAACAACCAAATGATTTTTGATTTTAGAGCTTCCTAACTCCGCATGGGTGTAAATCACTTGTACAAGGATAAATGCGATGCATTTTTACAGGAGGTTGATAATATGAAGCCTTGCATGAATTATGCCAATAAGTCAAGCATAAGCTAATTAATCGAGTATGTGGGCTTGGTTTTAATTGCACCAACATTTATTAGACCACACATAGCGTAGGGTGATTAGTGTTGAGCTCTCCTCCTTCCTTCTTTTTACGATCAATTCTCTTTTACTTGCTTGTATGTTCACAGACGATCATCTACAACAGAGAGACTTCTTCGAACCTCCCAGCCGCCGTGCTCTTCCTATATTATCATATGAGATAATATCCTCTTCATTCTTCTACCATAAGACATAATTCCAAATAAGTGCCATGTGTCATCTTTGCCACCTCACCCCAAGAGGTGTTCTCATACAACCTCTAAGATGTGACATTTCCTTCCCCTTAGAAGCATTTTCGTCCTCGAAAATGTAAATGAAATGTTCGTAATGGTAGTAGAAAGTGCTCGGACTCCCCTGAACCCCATGTACTCTATGTACATGGTCATCTCTGTGTGTTGTTTCCCCGTATCCTTCCCCTTAAGAAGTCTCATATGAGATCATCTCAAAGGTGGGAAACCGTCTGAGTGGTGCCTACTATCTCCCATGTACACTCCACCTCCAAACTATCACTCCCATAACATACAACATCATCCAAGTGACCTAAGTCCATATGATGTATACTCTTTGGAGTAATAATATGTAAAGCAAGTGTGTAAGTGTCAAACTTATAAGCTTGACCGTATCATAATGGAGATAATAAACCATAGAATCCTCTGAAATATAGAACAAAGTCCCATAACAAGTGACTTCAAATCCATCTAAGACTAAATGATAGATTGCCCTCATAACACTCCAGGTGTTCCTAACCTTGAGTGTGCTCACATGTAATAGTTTCCTCTAACTACCTTCTGACTATGCAATTCCATCATCTAGCTCATATATAAGAATTTCTTGGTAGTGGAATGGAATCTCTACATACCACCAACCAATAAGTCTGTGGTTTGTCATCCTTTACCGTTGGACTAAGTTCTATTGGAAGAGCATATATTGGCACTAGTGCAAACTCTAATATTTCTCTTGCCTGTAGTTTGCCATATGAATGCAAAAAGCATTCCCTTTGAGATTCAGATAATCCCTAAGTACCCATCCTCCTAACTGATGTTTACTCATCATACTCATGATGTAAAACCAACTAAGAGTTTGGTACCTTAATAGGTTAGATATATCTCTATCTCCTAAAAACCCTAAAGAGAAGAGTCATACTCCACTCCCAGTCTCACTAATGTCAAGAACTAGATCATCTCATCTAGTCAAAGACCATCACTGGAATTGAACATGACTAGTTCTCTCTAGATTCATCACATGAGACTCAATCTAACCATCATGATTAGCTGACCTCCCTCTTGTCCTTGATAGAAGAGTGCCACTTCTATCTAGACAACCAAAATGAGAAAGTAAAACTCTCTCTCTGTCTCTCTCTGTAATCTCCTCTAAGGAAAAGAGCTCTGGTAGTGGAATCTATTCCACTTTCCCTTTCCCTTTAAAAGAGACTCCTTTGAATCCATTTGCTCTACTCCTCCATAATTGAGAACTGATATATAAGCTCTCCATACTTTTTCCTTCCAAAATAATGGAGAATCATACTCGCATGTGAAGGAAAAATTACATTGAAAAGTAGAGGAAATGAATTCCTTCTGAACTATAGATTAAGAGATGTTTTCTAAACACCTCTTCTGTCTAAAGGAAAACATGCTATATTCTTCTCCTATGAAGAAATCATATTTTCCTTTCCTTCTTTCTCTCTCAAAGATCAAGAACTAAAGTGAGACCAATGAAGTAAAGTGAGATCTCTCATGGATCTCTAAGCGGATTCCCACTTTCTTCTTTCCTTAAAAGAGAAACTTATGAATTCATTTGCTCCTCTCTTCCATAAGTAATACATAATCCCTCATTAGATATATTCCTATGAAGATGGAGAACAAATCTCCCCTAACTAATGAAGGTGTATGTAGTGAAGAGTGGAGAAAATAAATTCCTAACAAGGGTCAAACCCCTCTGCTAAAATGGTCAGCAATGATATGACATGATACCATAAACACATGTGTATCCATACTAAAGAACTATCTTTGCCAACCATGTTCTGTACCTGGATCTATACGATCCACTCAAACTAATGGAATTATCCTTCTTGAAAAACCACAACATGAGTATGTGATATCCATGGTGATAAAATCACCTATCACATTCTCTACTGGAAGAATAAATCTTCCCTATACTATGAAGGATAACTCCCAATCCTAGTAGGAGATGTCTACTAAGAGCTCTCCTCTGATCTAGTGAGACATGATGCCATGAATGATGAGTCCTTTTCTCCCTGGCCATAGAAGAAGAGTGCTCAAAGGGAAGTCATTTCCACCGTCCCATACTAGTGAAAACTTCTTCCAATTCACGGTGTCATACTTTACAATAAACCGAATATATATTCCATGTAATGGAATATGTAGGTGGACTCTAATGAATCCCATATCCTAAAATCATATCAGTGGACTCAAATGAGTCCCATGTCCTCGAACTAGTTAGTTTGGTTGTAGTCAATATGTGACAATGGATATCCCTTTCTATTCCAAACTAACTTGTTTCTAGGTACCAAGACTGAGTCTGAGTACATCTCTGTAGATCCCGATATACATATGTATTGGGTACCCCAACTATTCCTGACTAAGGGATCTATGCTCTATACCATAGAGCTAGTGCCATGTCTATGGCCTTCCTAACCATCACTCGAATCACATAAGCACCCGTCGATGCTCTCTCATTGGTTTCCTGTGTAGTGTAGCAGAAATGCTTCACTACTTGCTCAAGTGATGTGCATGAGTGAAACTAGTCACTCTTTGGGTATTCATCATGATACCCCATAGTCTCCTAATCATACTATGAGACTCTTGTGAAGATAAATAAATCTTCGCTAGGTTGGAGATTATCAAAATATATCTCCCGTGCCTCTATGCAACTTTCTATAACCTATAGGATTGCTTGTGCACATTACTAATGGTGAAGGTGTAGCTCCTTCCTTTAGCAATCCTATAGTCTAAATCCATAAGGATTATGTGTAGGGATCCTGTTACTACTGAAGTTGCCTGTCTATACTATTGTGATGGTACTAAGTCCATCAAATACATGCTTACAAGCATGCCTAGGTCTTATTGATGTTTGCAGAAAGGCATGTTACCATGCCATAACATTCTTACCTAAAGGCAAGTGCGTATATAACGCCATGCGGTAAGAAAAATTTCGACAACATTTTGCCAGGAAATGGAATCCCAAAAAAAATTAACCGTAAGTTCAGTGACACATAGGCCACCCAACAACATAGGGCTTGACAGGACCATGGCATGCACGCCAAAAACTTATATATGAATTCCATAACCTGCAAAAACATAAGAGCAGTTGCTAGCAACAATTCCCTGTGTTGCATAGCCATATGGTTTCTATAATCCTCTTTCCTGCAAACAATCAAAAGTATACTTCTTGCCTGTCGATCCATACTTTAAGAATTTGAACAATGATCAACATTTGATGTATGCAATCCAATTTATGCATGTAGATACCAAACATGCCATAACATAAAATAAGATGCCTGAAAGCATAAAGCATACGTCCCTGAGTAGTTTTGTATTGAAATTGCATGCATCCAATCCTTCTCGACAAGCTTTGAGACCTCTGCACCTTCCTCCTCAGGTCCAAACATAAACTTTGAAGTGTCCAAAAACATCGGATCACTTCCCAAATCATAAGGCATGGTTAGGTGGTTACTAAAATAATGCAAATTTAGTCAAAAAATGCATTAGTAATCCTTCTTTAGACCTACAAAAACCATTTTAGGACCTGCAAATGTTCATAAACTGAAATATATAGCATGTGCAAAGAAATTAAAGTGAAATTACTCAAATTGCCTTCCCGGTTTGTAAGATATGGCTCACGAAAGGTAGTCGCCAAAAACTGTTCAGACCTTGCAGACCTGTTCAGACCTGCAAAAATTTTTACTTTCCAAAATTTTCTTTCATAAACTGAAAGTATACCTTGTGCTCTTTGAAACGAGCCATAGCACATCCAATTTGGAGTTTTCTAGCCCAAGATATGGCCATTCCAAGCGGGACATGGCAAACTAGTGAACTGTTGGAGGGGCTGGAAAAAGTGTGAAAATGTGATTTTTGGGGTGCCCAAAAGCATTCTTCCATCATGCAAATCCTAAATTTCTCTCCATAATCTCAGAGAGTGGTATATGAAGATGATTGAGCCTATTTTCACCTTACCAAGTTCTCCTTCGTGCATGCTAATTCGCTCCCCCAAAGAGGCCTAAATCAAGATTTTTACTTTCATGTAAAAACTTAAATGGGAGCTCTTAGCAAGCTTCTAATCCACTCCAAATGTGGATTTATCTTGGATTTTATACAATAATCCATGGGAAGCCTCTTAAATGATCTTTATTCTTACTCCCAGAAGTGGAGTTTGGCCAAATTTAACATCTAAATTTTTTTTCCAAAAGGTACGGGAAGGGGGTCTTTGAAGAAATACAATTCCTCCTTAACTTATCATTTTGATGAATCTAATGATTCACCTAAGAAGTACTTACACCATACTCTCAGTATATATACTTTTTCCCATCCATCCGTAGCTATTGCACCTCTTTTTCCCTCTTCCAAAATGGGAATTTCTTAGATTCAGGTGCTGAATTTTTTCTCAAACTGTGATGGAAGGGGGTTTTGTGGAGCTCCAAACTCCCATCACACTGAGGTATTTTTGGGATTTATTAATCTTATATGGAAGTCCATACACTATATTATATGTGTGCATGGTTTTTTCATAAATCCATGAAAAATCCTGCTTCATTTCCCCTTCCCAAAATGGCCACTTAACCAAAATGGCTCCTGAAATTTATATAAAAACCATGAAAGTCGGCTATTTTAAAGGTACCTACAACTTACCCTTTCTTGTATTTTGAGGGAGTTCTTGACATTAGATGATATCTCAAACTCTCCATACACATGATTTCCCTCCTAATACTTAGCCCGTAACCCTTTGTTGTCCTTCTCTCAAAGTGGAATTTTATCTTTTAGTTCTTGGAAATAACAAAAACTTTCATACCTTTGCTTGAGATGATACCTGCTCTTCTCTACATTCCACTTCTCCCTTCATCATGTCAACTTTAGCTCCACACTTGTCGAGGACTTCAAGTGGTCGAAATGCTTCTCTATAGTAGGGGAGACGTATATTTGATTCCTCTATCCATGATGGATTCCTCTTCAAATGGCCGCTTCAGATTTCCTTTCCCATCACTAAGGAGCTCTCTTCCAAGTGTCCAAGAGGAACAGATTAGGGGCTTGCCCACCTCTCCCTTTTCAATATGAAATATGGTACATCCAAGCTTATGGGGTCACCCACCTTTCCCTCTCCATTTTGCACGCTGCTAAGATGTTTCTTTAAAAAAATTGAAGTCTTTTTATCATCAAATGTGAGTGGGCAGAGAGGGCAGCATCCTTGTCTCCATGAGGTCGCGGGTTCAATCCCTCTGCCCCCCACTCCCATGCGTGCATGAAAACGGAGTAGTAGATCATAGGCTTTGATACCAAATTTCACGATCAATTCTCTTTTACTTGCTTGTATGTTCACGGACGATCATCTACAACACAGAGAATGTACTTCTTCGAACCTCCCAGCCGCCGAGCTCTTCCTATATTATCATATGAGATAATATCCTCTTCATTCTTCTACCCTAAGACATAATTCCAAATAGGTTCCATGTGGCATCTTTGCCACCTCACCCCAAGAGGTGTTCTCATACAACCTCTAAGATGTGACACTTCTCTACCTCTACCTCTTCCTCTTGATCGTATACCTCTACCTATAAAGTTGACTTGACAGGTGCGTCCTTCATCATCAAACTTCTACCTTTGTCTTTGTTGTCCTTGCTTTTCAATTCTTATCTATATAGAGATCAAAGGATTGATTAAATTTTCAATTGTCTCCATTCTTCATGAGCTTTGCTTCATGTGTGAACAGTTGCCCCATGAGTGCGTTGAAATCAAGATCTTGCATGTCCATGTAGAGATCCATAGTTGTGGTGAAGGCCTCCCATTTATCATCAACTTTGATCCCATTCATGACCTCCCTCACACTTTTCTCTTCATCAATGATCTCTCCAATGCTTCCAAGTTGGTCTGCAATATCCTTCATCTTGGTGACAAAATTAGTCACACTTTTCTTGGGCATTATCTTGAGTGTTGTAAACTCCATCCATAGTTGATTCTTCTTGGCTTCAGTGCTTGATGAGAAATATGCTTCCAGTGTTGGAGTTAGACATTTGAGGAAGCACACAAACAGCACAAGGAAGAAGGAGAAGCTTGGAGCACAACACACAATACTAAATGTATTACCACTAGAATGTACAAAGATTTGTAACCTTGGGAGTGATGCAGTGAACAAGGAGTTGGCACTCATGTATAAGGAAGTGCCAAGCTATGTGGAATCAATACACAAAAGGAAGTAAGCCAAGGCTTTGCGGAAAGCTTTAAACTTCTCCCTAGGCAGAGCCTTCGTGAAAAGGTCTACAATGTTCTCGTGCATGGGCATATATGCCAGCTGAACTCTCCACCAAAGAAACTCTCCTTCACACAATGATAATGCACCTCAATGTTCTTAGTGCAAGCATGGAACACAGGGTTCCTCGCAATTGCCAATGCGCTCTAACTATCAGTCAAGATGGTGATGGTAGAAGACTTACCAACACCCAAATAAGCCATAAGGCTTCTAAGCCACACACACTCAATAGTCACTGTGAATGCTGCCTTATACTCAACCTCACAACTGGAAGTGGCCACAATAGGCTACTTCTTTCTCAACTAAGTTATACATGAGCTACCAAGCATGAAGCGAAAGCCACTAGTGGACACATGAGTGTCATAGCAACCAGCCCAATCACTGTCAGAAAAAGCATGCAAATCTGGTGGTAGTAATCTGCCCTTGGGATAAAACAATCCAAGTAGTCGGGTACCACTTAGGTAGCAAAAGATGCGCTTAATCGCCTCCCAATGCTTGACACCTAGGCAATGCATAAACCTGCTCATTTGTGAGATAACAAACTGAATATCTGGCTACGTAGTGCATAAGTAAATCAAGAACCTGTCTCCATAGGAGTCGCAATAGGCTTATAGTCATCAAGGCCAAAACGGTGCAATAGTGTGTCAATATATTTCATTTGACACAAAACTATTCCACCATCAACTTGCATAAATTGAATGCCCAAATAATGACGCAAATGCCCCAAATCAGACATCTCAAATGAGGCATGCAAATCAGCCTTAAAATCAACAATATGCTTGTCATGAGAACTAGTGAGCAGCATGTCATCAACATACACAACAATGATGAGAAGCACATCATTAGCACACTTAACATATATTAAGGTGCTTTCAGTTGGACTGTTCTCAAAATCATGTGCAATCAGATAAGCATGTATCTTTTCATACCAAGCACGTACTGCTTGCTTTAAACCATATAATGCCTTCTTTAACATGCACACCTGGTTTTCATGCCCTTTTTGCACAAAGCCATGGGGCTGAAAAACATACATTTCTCCATGCAACCCACCATTCAAAAATGTTGTTTTAATGTCCAACTGATGTACATTCCAACCATGATGAGCTGCAAGTCCACAGTGCTACAAACAGTAGTCATTTGGCGTGTAGGTGCAAAGGTCTCATCAAAATCAATGCCTCCTCCTGCACATAACCCTTTGCAAAAAACCTAGCCTTATACCTCTCAACTATTCCATCAGGCTTACACATGGCTAACTGGAATGCATTTAATATGTGGATGACACAGATGATAGCCTTTGCTTTCATAATTGTACCCAACAAAAATACATTTTACTACTTTATCATCCAATTTCCTCCAATGTTGTTCAGGCAGTAATGCATATGCCAGACAACCAAAAACACGTACATGAGCAGCCGATGGCTTGCGACCATGCCAAACCTCATATGGAGTGATAGACTATAGTGCTTTAGTGGGACACCTATTAAGTACATATGACGCACACATGAAAGCCTCAAGCCAAAAACTATGTGGCAAAGCTTGACTCTTGAGCATACACCTCACCATCTCCATGGGTGACTTGTTCTTTCATTCACCAACTCCATTTTGTTGAGGTGTATATGGCAATGTACACTAATGTTTTATCCCACATTCAGCCAGAAATGCATTAAAGTCAGAAGACATATATTCCCCCCCTTGATCAAAATGAATGGTGCCCATTATACATGTTGACAGATTTTCAGCCAAAACCAAAAACTCTTTGAAACACATAAAAACGTTAAGCTTTACTTTCAATGGATATACCCATGCATGCCTGGAAAAATCATCAATAAAAGTCATGAAGTAAAGATAATTTCCAAAAGAGGGTGTCTGTATAGGACCATAGACATCATTGTGAACAAGCTGCAATTTCTCAGTAGCTCAAACTGAACCATCTTTTGGAAAGGAATGCTGCATTCTACCCAAAATACAGCCTTCACATACATGTTTTCCAAGTGCCTCAAGTTTGGGCAAAGAGGACACCATTTTATATTTCTGCAGGTGTAGCAAACTAGCAAAATTCTAATGACCAAAGTGTGCATGCCAAAGCTTTGCTTCTGATATAGCATGAGAATCGTGTACTGCACATGCTAAATCATTTATAGATCTTTCATAGTCTATGAGCTTATACAATCATGACATAAAATGCCAAAAGCTATAATCATGTTTCCATTTGACCTGTCATGAACTGTACATCTGTCATCAACAAATTTCACAACCAAGCCAATCTTGGCTAATGTAAAAACTAATAATAGATTTTTCTTGATCCTTGGCACAAATAGAGCGTCTGACAATGTGAAAGAACTACCATCAGCAGTAGTGAGAATGACCTTACCAACTCCCATGATAGGATAAGAGGAGTTGTTGGCACATTTAATAGTATTCCCTGTAGGGGCAGGCTCAAGTGAAGTGAAGAAACTACGCTGCGAGGTAATATGTTTGGTTGTGCCACTATCAAAGTACCAAACATCTCCTCTACTCCACACATACACTACTCATGAGAAGATAGTTCAAAACTACAAATAGTAGTAAATGCCAATTCTTCATTTTGCACAAGATTATAGACTCTATTTTCATTATAGAGGCCTGTGCAACAACCATTCTAGCCTCTTTTTTCTTTGCCTCTTTTGTAGCCAGTTTTGGACAGCTCATAATGACATGATCATTTCCTTTACAATATTTGCAAAATAATTTTTTCTTTTCTGATTTCTTCTCGTCTTTGTCTTCCGTCTTCAAATGTTTAGCATTTTTAGATTTCTGCTTACTCGTAGATGAGCTCCATTTACCTTTGCCCTTCTGAGTAGCCAGGACAGCTTGATCTGCAACACACATAATAGACATGTTCTACCTACACTGATCTTCCTACAACAAAACAGAAAATAATTCTTCAAATGTTAAGGCATCTGGATTGCCTTTCATCATCAAACGAAGAGTAGAAGCAAAACTCTAATATGAGTCGGGAACGTCGTTCTGAATAGTTTGCACAAGTGAACTGTCAGGAAGGACTCCATCAGCAAAAATCGATTGTTCCTTCAAATCCTTGATCTTTGTCAGAAAATGGTCCATAGAATCACCTTCATTCATGTGCTCACTCTTCAACTCTTTTTGGAGGTAAGCAACACGAGCCTCATTCCTAGATTGGTACAATGTGGTAAGTGTATCCCAAACATCCTTAGCTATTCTACAAGAGAGAATGTGAGGAATAATGGAACATTTGACAGACAAGGCTATCAATGCATGTGTGTGAGCATCTCTGCCATCCCAACAAATTTGCTCTACAGTAGGTGCAACAGGAACAACAACACGAACAAGAATCTTCATAATATCACCATCTTCGATGACATCTGCATGAGCTTTAGTACTTGTATTTGCAAGTGTAATAGGACGTTTTTCAACACTCTACACAATATTCCACAGTCCTTTTGAGACCAATACATGATGCATCATATAAGCCCAAAATGGGTAATTCGTACCATCCAACTTATCCTCAACAGCCAACATATGTAATACATCACTACTTTCAACCATGGCCACTGTCTAAAATACCCTGATGCAAAAAATTGATTGTATCTCAAAAAGTTGAACAGGACTACCCTGTCAAGTTCTGCTAAACCTGTAGAAGACTTCAAGACGCTTATACTGGCAAACCAAAACCTATATATATCTTTGGCATAAAAAGATGAAATAGCTTGCACAAGCACTACAATAGTGCATTCAAGCGCTAAAACGAGCTCATATCACGATTTTGGCATGACAGAGCGAAGCAATTTTGATTTCCAAATCACCTTGAGTATGCATACCAAATTTTGTGCAATTCTGAGACTACGATCGGAGGAGTGTCGACGATGCCCTAGATGAAGTAGCGACCTGCTGTGATACCAATTGTTGGAGTTAGACATCTTTGGAAGCACACGAATAGCACAAGGATGAAGGAGAAGCTTGGCGCACAACACACAATACTGAATGTATTACCATTAGAATGTACAAAGATCCATAACCCATTAGGGCTATAGATGTATATACAAGATGAGGGAAAAAAAAACCTCCTAGAGAGGGAAAAAAGTGTCGGGATGGTCCTAGTTTCTTCATACACATCACTATTTAAATATATCAACATCCAGATCATTCCATGTCTTTAGGGATGTCTTGCCATTCCTAAGGTGAGAAAGTAAAAAATCAGAGATAGTTGAGAATGTATGACCTTTCCAAAGCATCCTTTGAGCACAATGCGTTCAAACTTTCCTATTCTTCTTGTGTTGGTTCAACCATGCATTCAACCTTTCCTACTCTTCTTGTGTTGGTTTGACTTTGCTTCTAAGCACTGAAATCATCTCATCTATAGATATGTAACTATATAGGTTTGTTCCTTGGATATAGGCCTCCATTTTGAGTGACCATAATGAGTTATTACCTTAATCCAATTTTTCAATGGATGAGGGGAATCCACCACCCATGATGCTTACTCCTTAGCTTTGCTCTGATACCAATGTGAAGAGCTAATGGGATGTTAACAAAGATGAGTGAGTGTTGGCAAAAACCTCTGAACACAAGCCAAGATAACTTCTATAATGCTTGATACACTTCTTGACCTTCCCAACTATGCACAAAAAAACCACTAACTCCTTGGGAATATCACTCTCAAATGTTTGTGTCAAAATAGATGAGTTTTCACATTCCAAGGTTGAGTAAACTTTCTATTTTGGGATGAGAAGCTCTCAATAACATGCTTAGAGCTCATATCTTGATACAAATTGATTAGAGATATTTTGCACAAACTTAATTAGAGATTTAATCTGACTTAAACAAGTTATTTCATGAATTTAGTCACTTTACACAGAGCAATAAGTTTAACAAGTCTGAGGGGTCACCCTGCCTTTTTTGAAAGAACATGAAGTGGAGACATAGTCACACTCAAAAATTCATAGTTTGAAATCTAAACATCCAAAGTTATTTAAATTTTTTATGTAGAATCATAACAATTCTATCTAAGTGATCCAAGTCATAGATTGAGTAATAGATACTGACATAGTGAGAAATGAATTAGAAAAGTTGGTTTTGTATCTCAAGGTATTGCAACAACATACAAAGAATGAAAAATCAAGATATAAGACTCATAGTGTGTATTGATATTGCACATATGATACAAGGGAGTTGTGGAGGACTAACCTCACTTGAAGTGAGTACAATGTAGGCTCATAGCTTCTACTCAAAGCTCATACGAAGGCTCTCTCATCCCACAACTAGAAGAAAGCCACTTTTATACATGATTTTGAAAAGTGATCCTAAAACATAGGAATGATTTGAATTTGAATCCCAAATAAAGTCATGAATTCTGGCTCCCATCAGTTGCAAGATTCCTCTTACTTTTAGATTTTACATTTGACTAAGATAATTCCAAAGTTTAAACCTTTGGGCTTTACAAGCATAGTTTCGCATGACTACATCTATGTGAGATAACTAATGAGAGTAATCCAAGAGCTTATTCAAAGCTTTTAGGCTTGCTTCTTCCACCAACAATTGGGGTCCTAAGCTTGCTCGTAAAGAGGCAAAAACAATTGTTACAAAGAATTCATTCTCATGGTGAGTTATGAGATGAATCGTTTACAAGTCAAGATGATGAGCTATGGGTGAATCTCTTGTCATAGTAGGCTAAACTCCTTAGATCAAGCTCCTTTGGAGAGAAAAATACCTTAGTTATAATAAAGCCAAGACATATGACTTACAAAGAGGAGAGTTTACTTTCTTGAAATTTTAGATAACTTTTCAACTCAAGCATGAGGCCAAGATACATGAACGTTAAGAATGAGATCAAGATGCATGAACTAGAAACAAGAGAAAAAAATATTAGGGAATCATAAGACTATGCTATTGTTACAATCATTTGACTTGAGATATTTCAACATAAGGCACTCTACATTAGATAATGGATTGCTCACATAAACAATGAAATCAAATTAAGTTAAAGGATGATTTGTTGGAATATAAAGATAAATAAGTGTTGGAGTTTGAGGTCTATGGATGCATGCGAACAACACAAGGAAGAAGAAGAAGCTTGGACCACAACACAAAATACTGAACATATTACCACTAGAATTTACAAAGATAAGTGACCCATGAGGGTTATAGGCATATATACAAGCCAGGGGGGAAAACCTCCTAAACAGGGAAAAAAGTGCCCCGATGGTCCTAGTGTGTTCACACACATCACTACCTAAATATATCAACAAATCCCCCCTGGGAGTGATGTGGTGAACAAGGAGCTAGCACTCATGTATAAGGAACTCCCAAGCTATCTAGAATCAATCCACAAAAGGAAGTAAGCCCAAAGCTTTGTAGAAAGATTCAGACTTCTCCCTAGGCATAGCCTTTGTGAAAAGGTCTACAATGTTCTCCTGTGTGGGCACATATGCCAAACTGATCCCTCCAGCAGAGAACCTCTCCTTGACATAATAATAGTGCACTTCAATGTGCTTAGTGCGAGCATGCAACACAGGGTAACAATCCAAGCAACTGGGTACCACTCAAGTAGCTAAAGATGCACTTAACCACGTGCGAATGCTTGACATCTAGGCGATGGATAAATCTGCTCATCTGTGAGACAACAAACTGAATATCTGGCCAAGTAATGCACAAGTAAATCAAGCATCCAACAACCTGCTGATAGGGAACAACATCAAATGCATCTCTAGCATCATGAAGACTCAATCATAAACCTGTCTCCATAGGAGTGGCAATAGGTTTGCAGTATTCAAGGTCAAAACGCTGCAATAATGTGTCAATCTATTTTGTTTGAAACAAAGCTATTTCAACATTAACTTTCATAAATTGAATACCCATATAATGATGCAAAATCCCCAAATCTAACATCTCAAATGAGGCATATGAATCAGCCTTGAAATCAGCAATATGCTTCTCATGAGTACCAGGGAGGAAATTTTTAGGAAATTTTTTCCCCCAATTTGTATATATGCCTATAACCCTAAGGGGTCACTAATAGTTGTACATTCTAGTGGTAATACATTGAGTATTGTGTGTTGAGCTCCAAGCTTCTTCTTCTTCCTTGTGTGGTTTGCATGCTTTCATAGACCCCAAACTCCAACAATTGGTATTAGAGCAGGTGGTCGCTTCATCTAGGGCATCATCAACACCCCTCCGGTCATAGTCTCAGAATCACATGAAATTTGGTAAGCATACTCAAGGTGATTAGCACTTCAAAACTACTTTTCTCTGTGGTACCAAAATCACGATCTAAGCTCGTTTCCACCTTTGAATGCACTATCGTAGTGCTTATGCAGGCAATTTTATCTTTTTGTGTCAAAGATATATACAAGTTTTGGCTGGCTAGTATAAGCATCTCAAACTCTGCTACAGATTTAGTAGAACTCGACAGGGTAGTTCTGTTCAACTTTTTGAGATACAATAATTTTTCTACATCAGGGTATTTTGGTTAGTGGCCATGGCTAAAAGTAGTGATGTATTCTGTATGTTGGCCATTGAGGATAAGTTAGATGGTACCAAATACCCATTATGGGCTTATATGATGCGTCATGTATTGGTTGCAAAAGGATTGTGGAATATTCTGTAGGGTGTTGAAAAACGTCCTATTACACTGGCAAACATAGTTGTTGAAGGTGATGCACACGTCATTAAAGATGACGATTTCATGTTCCTGTTCGTGTTGAATTTTTTTTTAATAAAGGAAGTTCGGCCTTAGCCTACTCTCCTGGACTTGTATTAAATAAAAAGAAAAGAAAAGTACAAGTGAAGGGGACTCGTGCCCATGGGACCCCCAAGTCCCACAAAGCGGGGGTAGATCTTACAGAGCTTATATGTCATTACAAATAAGGTTAATCACCCTCACATCTCCCTCGTGTGGGGCCCACTTGGGTTTACGCTTGTTGTTGATCTGAAGGAGCACTTTATGATGCTTGAAGGGAGGGGACTTCTTAAAGTTGGCAATTCTTTTACCGACCACTCTTTGGAGGAGTCATCAAAGTTATAAGCACATATTTCGCCAGATCTTCCAGAGGACCTCCCCTCTTATGGCATTCCAGAGAGTCGCGGAGCAACCAGTCGCTTCTCCCAACAAGGCTTGTTTCCAGCTAATTTGTTTTTGAAGTCCAATTTTCTTTTTGATGATCTGCCAGAGTCTGTTGGACTTGGAACAAGAAAGAAGATGTAGACAACATCTTCAATGGACCAATGACAACGCTTGCACTAGGGAGAAGCCCCACATATTTTGCTAGCCTTTAGGTTGGTTCAGATTCTCGGATGAAGAATTTGCCATAATAGGATAGACTTTTTGTTTTCTATGAGCGGGTGCTAGATAGCCATGAACTTCATATCCCACCGAAGCCACGTCCACGATAGGCACCACTTCTTGTTGAGGTAGATTTGATACTCAATTTTCCGTTTGATATTCGAAATTTTTGTTAGGCTATTCCCATTATGCCATTTGAGACCCAGTGGGCATAATGAGTCATGTCCCATGAGAAGATGGACTTTAGAGCAGTCTCAGGCTAGGTTTCTGCTTTGTAAAATATTCCATTCTTCATAGGTAATGCTGATGCTAGGGTCAATATCCTCGAAGATGATCCATTTATTGGTGTCTTGTTTCCATAGATGTTTCCAATTTCTGAAGCCCTTGTTGCAGAGCCTCTTGGCACCACAAATGTTCCACGATTCCACGCTCCTGATGCCATGGATCGAAAACCAGATAGAGTCATTATGTCTGATACTGGCCGCCCACTTCCAATCTTCACTGATTCTTATGAAGATTTTGACTTTATTCCAACTCTTCCATAGGGAGCACACAAGATTCGAACCTTTTGGGGAAATGGGGATCGGGGAAAACAAAAGGGTCATAATGTCAAGATTTGCTTAATTTGGGAATCCCACAAAAGTCAATGTGTTCTTGTTTTTGAAGATCAATTTGGTCCACGAGGTCTCCCCATTGCACCACACCTTAATCATCCATTTTGCTGCAAGTTTGTTAGCCATGCACCCGATGTCTAGAATACCAAGGCCCCCACTATCCCTTTGGCTAGTGCATATGGACCACTTGATTTTAGGCACCCCCCTCCTGTTGTGATCTCCCGTCCAAAGGAAGTTTTTGCAAATACTAACCAGTTTGGGACCCGGGAGATTGATTTGCATACCTCTCCAATAGTTTAACTTGCTCTCGAGTCTGGCCAGGACTCAGTTCCATCGCTGCTCCAACGAGATGCCAAAGCCCAAGGGAATGCCTAGAAGTCAAAAAATTTGGCCTGGGGAAATGTTTTGGCAGCCGAATTCAAGGAGAAGATCAGGTTGGTCTTGACAATAGCTCTGAAGGTGGTGTTTGCATCGTGTTGCAATTCTTGTGGCACCTACTATAGAGCAAATTTGTTGGGATGGCAGAGATGCTCAGGCACATGCATTGATAGCCTTGTCTATCAAACATGCCATTATTCCTCATATTCATTCTTGAAAAATAGCTAAGGATGCTTGGGATACACTTACCACTTTATAACAGGCAAGGAATGAGGATCGTGTTGCTTACCTTTGAAAATAGTTGGAGAGTGCGCACATGAATGAAGGAGATTCCATGGACAATTTTCTGACAAAGATCAAAGATTTTGAAGAAACAGTTGATTTTTACTGATGAAGTCTTGCCTGACAGTTCACTTGTGTCGATTATTCTGAATGGTCTTCTCGATTCATATCAGAATTTTGCTTCTACTCTTTGTTTGATGATGAAAGGCAATCCAAATGCCTTAACATTTGAGGAGTTAATCTCTGTTCTATTGCAGGAAGATCTGTCTAGGCAGAACAAGTCCATTATGCATGTTGCACATCAAGCTTTCTTGGCTAGTTAGAAGGGCAAAGGTAAATGGAGCTCTTCCACTAGTAAGTAGAAATCTGCTAATTCTACATAATCAAGGAAGGATAACAGAGATGAGAAGAAAATAGAAAAGCCAAAATTGTTTTGCAAATATTGTAAAGCAAAAATTGGCTACAAAAGAGGCACAAAGAGGTTGGAATGGTTGTTGCAAAGGCCCTTACACCAAAAATTGTGTATGCTAATCTTATGCAGAATGAAGAATGAGTGTTTACTATTGTTTGCAATTTTAACCCATCTTCTCATGAGCAGTGCATGTCTATAGTAGACTCGGATGTTTGGTACTTTGATAGTGGGGCAACCAAACACATTACCTTGCAACACTGTTTTTTCATGTCACTCGAGTCTACCCCTATAGGGAATACTGTCACATGTGCCAACAACTTCTCTTATCATGTCATGGGAGTTGGTAAGATCATTCTAACTACTGATGATGGTAGTTCTTTTACATTTTCAGATGCTTTATTTGTGCCAAGGATCAAGAGGGATCTATTATCACTTTCAGCTTTAGTCAAGATTGGTTTGCTTGTGAACTTTGTTGATGACAGATGTATAGTTCATGATTTGTCAAATGGCAATGTCATTATTGCCTCTGGCATTTTATGTCATGGGCTATATAAGCTCATAGACTATGAAAAATCTATGAATGATTTAGCATGTGCAATACATGATTCTCAAGCTATGTTAGATGCAAAGCTTTGGCATGCATGCTTTGGTCATCTAAATTTTACTAGTTTGCTATGTCTAGAGAAATTTGAAATGGTGTCCTCTTTTGCCAAACTTGAGGCACCTGGTAAACATGTCTGTGAGGGCTATATTTTTGGCCAAATGCAACATTCATCCTTCCCAAAAGATGGTTCAGTTTGAGCTACTCAGAAATTGTAGCTTGTACATAGTGATGTTTGTGGTCCTATGCAGACTCCTTCCTTTGGGAACTATCGTTACTTTGTGGCTTTCATTGATGAGTTTTCGAGGCATGCATGGGTATATCCATTGATAGAAAAGTTGGAAGTGTTTATGTGCTTCAAACAATCTCTGGATTTGGTTAAAAATTTGGAAGCACGTAAAATGGGTGCCCTCCATTTAGATTAAGGGGGGGAATTTATGTCTTCTAATTTTAATGCATTTTTGGCTGGACGTGGGATAAACATCGATGTATAGTGCTGTATACACCTCAACAGAATGGAGTTGCTGAATGGAAGAACAGGTCACTCATGGAGATGGCAAGGTATATGGTCAAGAGTCAGGCTTTACCACAGTGTCTAGCTTGAGGCCGTTATGTGTGTAGCATATGTACTTAATAGGTGTCCCACTAAAGTATTGTAGTCTATCACTCCATATGAGGCTTGGCATGGTCATAAGCCATCTGTTGCTCACCTGCATGTTTTTGGTTATCTGGCATATGCATTAGTGCCTGAACAACAATGCAAGAAATTGGATGATAAAGCAGTGAAATGTATTTTTCTTGGGTACAATTTTGAAAGCAAAGGCTATCATCTGTATCGTCCATAGACTAAACACATTTTGGTTAGCCGTGATGTTGTTTTTGTGGAAGATGATTATCAGCAATTACTTTCAGGTACTAAGGAGACATGTTAGCTCCAAAGACATGTATGAGATTTTGTTGCCTCTTTTTACAGGTGGACCATCTAGTACTGGTCTGTTAGCAGCAGACAAGGGAGTCAACGACGATCTGGCAAGTAGGCCAATAATTTTCTTTATGAAGAAGCAAGTACGAGCATTCACGCAGATCTAGCACTAAGGCAACCTTTAATTTTTCAACACCCTTACACAAATTAAAAGTGCGGTGGAAGGTGATATGTCCATAAAATCCGTGGTGTAAACAGTAGTGGGAGTGATTGTGAATAGTGGAATTGTGGGTGTAGTGATTGTGGTGAATGTGTACAGTGGTGTGTGCAATTGTGAATGTGAATTACCCGAAAGTGTGAGTGGGGGAATGGGGATGTCAGTAACTATCGTTAGGGTTACAGTGTTAGTGGAGGTATATACACGGGAGGTGTTGAGAGGGTGTGTGGGTTGATTGGCGGTTTGTGCTTCAGTCATGGCGGTGGGCTCGGAGGCGGTAACGGTGGTTGTTACATTGGTAATGGGAGGTGAATGTGGTGGAGAGGGAGGCGAAGGTGGTAAGGGAGGTGATGGAGGTGCACTTGATATATGGGCTTCCTCGGTGTCGTGAGCGGTGTGTGCAGTGCCCGTGGTTGTGGGGGTGCCTTGTGGTCCTGATCCTAATACATTCATTTGTTTCCCTGCTCGTGGGGGACGTCTTCCGTATCTTCTTTCCATTCTGCGTGATTGTGCCAGGGCCGTCTGCACTGCCTCAGGTACTCCTAGGGCATCAGAGATCATATCTAGTGTGGCACGATACTGTTCATCAACTCCTTCCTCCTCAAGGATTTGGTGCATGATAGCCTTTCCTGCTGCAAGGGATAACTTATGTTGTTGTTGGACCCTGTTGATGGTATCGTAGAGCTTTTTCAGCTCCTTTGTATATGCTGGGGCACCCTCTAACTCTTGTATAACTTCTTGCTCATAGTCATGCGCCCCTTCATCAGAAAATCCTTCTTGTTCATCCTCTTGGTCTCCTTCTCCTTCATCTTCCACTTCTACCACTTCTGGTTGTCTTGTCTGGGGTTGTTGTGCGGCCGTTTGTTGTCCACTACCCTGCTCTGCCTCAACTTCTGCATTAACGGCTTCAATAATTCTAGCCACTTCCTCATCCGTTAGATCTTCCAAAGTAAATCCATGAGGAAATTCCAGATCAGTAGGCACTGGTGGAAACACAAGGTTAGGGCCCTCTGTGCTGTGCCTGGGTAACCTGATAGTGAAAGGTTGCACTCTTCGAGGAAGCCTTGGAGTTGTTTCTGGTGTTAGGGTTGCACCGCGGGGTTGTGCACAGGGCATCTGTACGGTGCCTCTCATCTTCTTAGAGGGAGGTCCGACAACTGACAATCTGCGTTGAAACTCCTGTGCTCTGGACCAAATGAGGGCCCGTTGCACCGGTACATCATAGGCGAGACATCTGTAGACGATTCTGGTGAGCGCGCAACATCCATAGAGTACAGATTTCTGTTTCTTGTACCATCGTTGATGAGCCATATGGATCTGATCGATAACCCAGTGGGGCATATTGATGGTCAAATCAAAGGCATCCGCTAAGTAGAGGCTAAACCAGATCTTCTTGGGAGGCATTGTGAACCTGTCTTGCGCGGGGAATGCGAAGTGTTGCATGACCATACGTAAATGAATGGCGATCGTGGGAGTCATCGCTACCATGTCCTTTAACTTCGTCAGATTCCTGTTCTTCATATTATCGGGGACCATAGTCTCCTTCTCCGTAGGAATGTGCATTCCGTGCATATCAAGAGCTTCTCTTACCAAGTTGATAGTCAAGCGGAAACGCTTCAGCTCATTGCCCCTTGTGAGTGAGGGAAGCACAAAGGAGCTGTATCCTTTTTTGTCTTTGCTTGGAGTGAGAGTGCTAATCAGGTATGAGCACCTTAGAAAATCGGGCTTTGGTAGTTGGAACTTGAAATAATCATAGAGCCCAGCCTTCTTCCATATTGGCTTCAGTCCCTCGTTATTCTGTAGCTTTTCAAACTCTCTAGTAAAGAAGTGGTATCTGCCCCACCGGCCATTGAATTCTACCTCGGACTCCCACATGTATGTGCCTTCGCCCAGAGGTCCCGCAACATCACTGAACCAGTGTGAGGTTTTTCCCACCGGCATTGTGTGACCTTGTGGAGGATTCTGAATCGGTATGGCATGTAATGCCCTTAATGCCGCTGGTCGTTCCTTTAATTCCTCCTCAACCGGAAGGCTTTCAATGTCCACAATTTGGGGGCTGGTGCCTGCCTGGGAGCTAGTTCCTACCGTATCTGCCATGTTACTTCTTGTTTCCTGTCTCTGTGAGAATATACAAACATGTGTTAACATTGTACAGGACAAGAGAGAACCGTTGTTGTTCCCATTACAACATTAACATGAGGGTCGGGAGCGAATAATGGGTTAGTAAGTGCTCGGTGCGAGTGTGTGTGTGGTTAGGAGTTCGGTAGACCTAAGAGCTAAGTGGAGTGATGTAGTGTGATAGTGATGTGGTTAGTAGGTTGACATGGATTTACAAATGGGGTCCGGGGGTTTGTTACAAGTTTTAGGCTGCCAAATGCAGTGGATGGGTTTGGCTCTTGGTTTCGTAGAGACTCTCGAGAGCTTTCTAGGTGTGTCGGCTTGAAAATGAGGCCTTTTAGGGACCCATTTACAAGTGATTATATTCGTTCTCATGGGCCTTGGTGTAGCTATTTGAGCCCGCAAACAAGCCTTAGGCACCCAAATTTGTCTTGATTGTGGGCCAGCCTTCATCGACTTCTTGGGTACCCAAATAGACTTCACGTTAGCAGAAGAACTTCTGAAAGACTTCTTATTGGTGTCGTGTTGTTGGTTACAAATAAGAGGCTTTGCCCGTGTGGTTGGATTGAGTGCAACCGGGTGTTCTCCTTTCCGCACCCACACTTGTTTCACTAGCTGAGACATTTTGCTGCGCAGGTACTTTTGATCTTCGACATAGGTAGTACTCTGCTTCTTCTGCCTTTGATCCACCTTTGGTTGCTGCCTCCCTCTGGCCTTTGGAAAAGAAGGGAGTTCCATTGTGGTTCTGACTCCTTTTTTGAGATCTTTATTCTTCTGCATCACATAGCTTTGGACAAGAACAACATGGTCAGCTTCATGTGCACCCCTGGAGGGACCAGGAGTATGTGCCTTTCCTAGTTCCTTGAGTGCTCCATTATTTAACTCCATTGTAATTCTAGTCTGATTCACCCATACCTGAAGAAGTCTGCTTCTTAGGTTTAAGTTGACTGCTTGGTCATAAATCCAGTCTTGACCCAGGACAAGGGGTTCCGTGAGGTCCTCGTCTTGGCATACTAGCGCTTTAACTGTCATTGCCTCATCATGAATATAGAGTGGAAGTTCCACCTCGCCCATGCAAGGGGTTTCCACGCCTCCCAATCCTATGAGATATGCTTCCACAAGATTGACAGTTAACTGCAACTCTTGACAGTAAGACGATTTAACAGCACTAGTGGCTGCACCTGAGTCAATCAAGGCTCTTACAGTCCTTGCACTCTTTCCTTGTCCTATATCTAAGGTTATGAAAGGACGTCGATCAGTTATCCTATGTGAGCTAACACCTGAAACTTCACACATAGCCATGTCATATCCTTGATCTGCAAATGCATCTTGCCTAGGGAGCTCTCTACCTTGTCTTCTTAATTTCATTCTCCTTATGCGCTCTAAGGCTTCCGCTTGAGCTTCTTCTCGAATTCGCTTTTCCTCCTCTTTGCGTTTCTTAGCAGTGTTGAGTCGGCTTAGCATTTCCTCCGTGAGGGGTTCCTGATACAACTTGATTCTGCATCCGCTGATATAACTTGGGAGAACATCGCCTTCTAATGTGGCTAGTTGCACTGCTCCACTTGTTGAGATCCTATTGATGATCATAGGTCCGTAGCCTCTCTTTTCTAGCTTCCTTGCATGTTGTTTCAATGTGTAGACTAAAACTAGATCTCCTGCTTTCAAGCCCTTATCCTTCACATGGGCATCAAAGTATGCCTTTTGTCGTTTCTTTGCTGCATATATCCCTGCAGCTGCTCTCAGTCTTGTTTCTCCTAATCGTTCAAGGTCAAAAAGTCTAGAGGAGAGTTCGTGACACGTCCATTCGTGCTCTTGTGCTACCTTCAATGTAGGTATCAAGAAGTCCAAGGGTAGCACTGCGTTTTGGCCAAATACCATCTGAAAGGGGGTGGCTTGGAGTACTGTTTTGTAAGCGACTCGGTATGCCCAAACAGCATGGTGTAGCTGTTTGTCCCAATCAGAGCGTTTAGTGTTTACTAATTTTGTCAGTACATTGCATAAGATCTTGTTGGTGCTTTCAGCTTGTCCATTAGCTTGAGGGTGATAGGGGGCAGACTTCTTATGTATTACCAAGGACTCTTGGAGTAGATTTTCAATTACTTCGTTCAAGAAGTGAGTGCCTCTATCGCTTACAAGCTCTATAGGTAGCCCATACCTTGTGAATACATTCTCAAACAAGAATTTAGCAGTTGTTTGAGCATCGTTCTTCGTTGTGGCTTTTACCTCCACCCACTTAGTTAGATAGTCTGTTGCAACAATGATATATTCTGCATGGGAACCCTTAGCTGGGGGATTAATAGGACCTACGAAGTCTATTCCCCACTTAGAGAATGCACGTCCACCCATCATAGGTTTCAGTGGCATCTCATCTTTATGTATAGGATATTGGGTTCGCTGACAGACATCACACCGTTTCACATAGGTATGTGCGTCCATGTGAAGGGTAGGCCACCAGAAGCCCGCAAATAGAATTGCCTTGATCATCCGATCTGGTCCAAAGTGTCCTCCTGCTACACCTTGGTGAGTAGTTTCCAAGACTTTGAGATATTCACTTTCATGGACACATAGTCTTAGGTAACCATCTTTACCACGCTTATATAGATTGTCACCAATGAGTGAGTACTCCTGGGCTTCTTGTTCTAAACTCCTTTTTCTAGCCAGGGTCATATCTGGAGGGAATGTTTTCATCCTCAGGAAGGATACTAGTGGTTCACTCCAATCTGGCACTATGGACACTTGATAAAGAGTGGCATGTTCCACAGGTGGTTTAGTGCGACAGATTGGGCATTCCTTGCACAACTTTTGGACATCAGCTTCCATCGTCGGCCAGTGCACTCCTAGTCTCCTTAGTGTCTGTAGGGTTCGTTGTTTTGAGTAGTGTTGCTCTAATGCACCTACATGTGCTAATTGCAACCACTTCACATACTCATCCTCTTCCACACAACAAGCCAAGATCCCTTGATCTGTGTGCTTGTACATGCTTCCCGCCATGATGTGATACTTTTGGGCTTTTACTACCTCTCTATCCTGTGTGGCTATTACTGGGTGGTTAGGTCCGTACGTCAACACTGGCACTAATGGCTTAGCCCACTGCGGTACCACTTCCAAGTTAAACAAGTAAGCATCAGGAAGGTCATCTGATACTCCTTGTGGGGCTTCTCCAGATGTGAGCCTAGAAAGATGATCAGCTCTCAAATGAGTCCTCCCTTTCCTTACCACAACCTCGAAATCATATTCCATTAGTAAGAGAAACCATCTTACTAATCTTCCTGTATTGGATGGCTTGTTCACGAGATATAACAATGCTTGGTGATCAGTAAAAAATTTAAACTTATTTGCAAGCAAATAGTGTCTAAATTTCTTGACTGCATATACCATGCCTAAGCCTTCTCTCTCTGTAGTGGTATAATTTCATTCAGCTGCATTCAATTGTCTACTGGCATAGGCAATTGGAAGATCCATATTACCTTCACCCGTAGGTTGTGCGAGTACACATCCAATAGCATAATTGGATGCATCCACGTGAACATGGAATGGCTTGTTCCAATCTGGTGTGGTCAAGATTGGTGCTAAACATAATCTTCGTTTAAGCTCCTGGAAGGAGTTCTCACATTCATGAGTCCACTCAAAATTAGTCAGAAGTCCGTACATGGGCTTTGCAATGACGGCATACATGTGAATGAACCGGCGGTAGTAACCACAATGCCCCATGAAAGCTTGTACTTCCTTGACATTCTTTGGCTTGGGTAGCTCTGCTATGGCTCTCACTTTCTCTTCGTCAGTAGATATGCCATTCTTTGACACTATGTGCCCTAGAATCTTGCCTTGCCTGACCATGAAAACACACTTTTCTGGGTTCAGGTAGACTTGATATTCTCTGCATTTATCAAAGATCTGTCTGAGTTCGGGTATATGGATCTGCCTTATGTTGGAATGAGCACAAAGATCATCAACATAGACTTCTAAGTTCTTCCTCAGGAACTCCTTAAATACATGGCACATCAGCGTTTGGAAGGTTGCGGGAGCATTGGTCAGCCCGAATGGCATTACCCTAAAAGCGAATATACCCCACTCTGTGGCAAAAGCCGTTTTATGCTGATCTTCTGGTGCAATGGCTACTTGATTGTAGCCCGAAAACCCATCTAGGAAGTTGTACACTTCCTTGCCTGCTACCCTTTCTAATAGATGCTCAGTGATAGGAAGCGGATAGCTATCTCTAATAGTGGCTGCATTAACCTTCTTCAGGTTTATGCATACTCGTAATTTGCCGTTCTTGTTGGGCACCACTACAATGGGGGATACCCATTCAGTGTGCTCAATTTCATAGATAAATCCGGCTTCGACCAGTCTATCTATCTCCTCTTTGATCTTAGCAGCGTAATTATCGTTATATGTATAGGGCTTTTGCTTAGAGGGTTTAGCATCTAAGGTCATGGGGATAGTGTGTGAGCATATGTCAGGGTCAACACCTTTCAAATCCTTGTAACTCCAAGCGAATACATCTCTGTATTCTCTTAGCAAGGCTATTAACGCCTGCTCTTCTTCCTCTGTTAGGTCATGGCCTATGTATGTGCATCTCTCCTCTCCTTCTTCTAAGGCTACTACTATTTTCTTGGTGGTTTCTTTGTTATCATAGGCCTCTCCTGATTGTGCCTCTCGTTTAGGCATTCTTATCATGACTCTCCTGTCGTCTATCTCATACTTCTTAAAATTTTCTAGGACCTCAAACAAAGATTCTTCCTCTTCTGGTGAGACTTCTCTCTTCTTTCGTTTCTTTCCTTCTTCCTTCGGAGTCACATGTGTTGCTAATCTTACATCATTTGTAAGCTCTCCATGCCTTTGGGGTTGAAATTCTATTTCATGGAAGTATTCTTCGTCTGATGCAAATGGTGGGTCCATAATGATTGACTCTAGATCGGAGTCACTTGCATCCTCAAACGCATCAAGGCTAGGTTTGCATTCTTCTAGGACTACCTCTCCCATGAGTGGCTCTATGGAGAAGATTGAAATGTCATAGCCATCCTCATCACAGTGAGGTGTCCATTGTTCCTCGTTGATGGCTACATCCATTGTTGCTAGGATTTCTGCCCAACCATGGGGTTCAAATTCCTCATCAGGAAAGATTACAGGTGCATAGGCTGGGTCTTGAATTGATCTATGGTTTTCTTTTGCACGTAATTCTCTAGCTTCCTCTCTCTTCTCTTCTTCTACTGCTACCTTACACATCCATAAGTGGGTGTCTTCATGCATCCATGAGGATCCTGATCCTATGGAATGCACCGATTCTGTGTCATCTTTGGCTCTATGAATGGGATTCCATTGGATAGGGGGAACGTCTCTATGAGAGTAATCTTTGAGATTCACTTTGGTCGTAACACCCAAGTGTTGCAAATACAAGGAGTTGGTTCCCCAGTCCTGTACCACTTGCAACTGTCGCATAAATGGTCTTCCCAAAATCATCTCATAGGCATGATTTTTGCTGAAGTCACATATAGCAAATGTATGCTCAAACTCGACACCACAGGTGGTGAGAGTTATTCCTTCTAGCAATCCTAAGGGTCTCTCTATGTGACCATCGGCCATCTGCAGTTTCATTCTCGTTGGCCTGAGTGTTGGCTTGCCCCAACGCTTCCATAGGGAAGTGGTGGCAATTGCAACTCCTGCACCTGAGTCCAAAATTGCCTTGGTGGTGTACTCTTGGTAGGTAATGGGAAGATAGGTGTTCCCTTCTTCACCTTCACACATATCTCCTATCTTATCCAAGGGTATTTCTGGCACTGTCCTATGTGATCCTACCTGGGAACAAGGTTTTGCTATCTCTGGTACTTGTTTGGCCACATGTTTCCATAATTCAGGTTTAACCTTGAGTAGCTCTTCCAACTTGAGATTGCACTGTACTTTAGTGTTTTTCACTACCTCTGTGTTCCTAGGTATGACTGAATCTTCGTTTCTTACCATGACTGTGGGGGTTCTCATACAAGTAGACTTGGCTTCCCATGGGCCCGTGAAGTGGGGTAATTCCTATAAAGAATTAGACTCGAAGTCTAATCTTTCTTGAGATTGGGTGCTCTCCTGCTCCCCATAAATGGATGGGATGTCTTGTGGGAATTGATCGTGTGCATCATCCACAAGTTCGATAGGAGGAGGGATTTCACTTTCTTTAGCCCATTTGTCTTCTTGAATCTCTCGTAGAAATTCTGGTGTGAATCGATTCATAGAAGAAAATGTGTCTGGCTCCGTAGAATTAGGCACGTAGGCTTTAGGCACATAGGCTTCCTGGGCAGGAAGACTTGCTCTTTCACTTGCCTTGTCCTTTAGTTGAGAGGTGGGTTTCTTTTCTGATTGTGCAATCAGCTTCTCTATTCTCTCTAACAGTCCATCAAAGTGCAACTGTGTTTTCGCTGAACTAGAGATGTTAAAGAGGCAACTGGCTTCAAACATGGTCTGAGCCAATTCCACCATCTTAGCACAAATTTTGGTTCGTTCTAACTCTAGTTTTGCTCTAGTGTAACACTTTTCATGATCAGTTACGTTTGGCTCTTCTTGGATTCTAGCCTGATATGCTTTAAGCATCATATTAAGGTCCGCGGGAGTGGGATCTGCTAGGACTGATCCTACTCTTGGGGGTGGTGGGTTTAGGTGAGGCGGGTTGGATGGAGATGGTCTGGAGGGTGGCGGAGGAGGTGATATGGATTGAGGCGGGGGTGACCTGTGAGAGTCTGGTTGAGAGGTGAGCTCCACAACCTTGGCTTTTGTTTCTCTTATGCTTTCTTCTAATTCGTTCATTTTCTTTTCCCATTGTCTTTTCATTCTTTCACGGCTATCTCTCCAGGCTCTAGTCCTTTTCTTGGTTATGCTCTCAGTTTCACTAGCTTCTGGGTTCTTTTCCTTACCTACAGCTTGGTTTTGCTGCAATGCTTGAGCTCTAGTGACTACCTGTACTGGTGCGGTGGAAGTCACGCTCCCTGTGGAGTCTACCACTAATCCAACAACGTTGATAGGAGTGATTTTTGGCATGTTATTGGGATTTTTAGGGCAATCTCGTAAGAGATGCTTCATTAATCCATTTTTCTAGGGAGACTCTATTGATTTTTCCCCAAAATTTGACACTTGGTCATCCTCTTTTTAGCCTTAGTGGTGTTTGAACTCTTCTATCTCCATTACATTCTAGTCAATTCTCTATCATCATGGCATCAGAGATCTGAGGCACGTCTAGTGGATCAAGTCTAGTGCGAGTGTTCCCAAGAGGAGCTACAACTTGCAAGGCAAAGACCATTTTGAGGCGTGAAAATTTTATGGCACAAACTTTGCTCTATGGAAGAACCAGATTAAGGATGTGTTGATCCAGAGGAGGCAATGGAAGCCAGTGAATGGAATCTCAAAGAAACGTGCTGACATGGATGAAGATGATTGGGATAAGTTGGATGAAATGGCTAGGTCTACCATTGGATTACACCTGGAAGATAGTGTTTACTTCACATTATTGGACTGTGAAAGTTCAGAGGGACTTTGGAAGAAGCTGTGCAATACACATGAAAAAGAAATGGCATGAAATAAAGTGTATCTAATGAGAACACTATATGAACTTCACAAGAAGCACACATATAATGTTGCTGCTCATTTGAATGACTTTGATGCTATATTCTTTCAGGTACAGTCTCAGAAAATGAAGATGGATAATCAAATGAAAGCAGCCTTGTCATTATGCACCTTAGCATCATTATGGGATACATTTTGCATAGCTATTTGCAATAGTGCACCGTGGTAAACTGGTCTATGATGACATATGTGGAGCACTCTTGAATGAGGAGATTCATAGAAAATCTATTGTTGGCACTCATAGTAGAGATGCATATAATGTTCGTGATTCTTACCAAGGAAAGAATCAGCAATGTGGTAGGAGAAAGAACGAGGAAAAGAATGGTCAATGGAATAAGAGTTGAAGTAAATCAAGGAAGAGGGATATCAAATGCCCTTATTGTGATAAGAAAGGACACATGAAGAAAGATTGCTATGCATTAAAGAATGCTAAATGTAAATGATATAATGGTAATGGGCATGTTAAATAGCTGCCTGCACCATCTACTTGGACTATGAATATTGAAGAAATCAACACTTTTTTTGATGATGTTGATGTGTTGACACTTGACAATACTATGCCTAATAAGGCTCTTATGGCTGATTCTCTTTACCAGACATGGCTATTAGATTTTAGTGCTTCTTTCCATGTGATACCACATAGAGAATGGTTCTCTTCTTATGCAACAAAGTCTCTTGGTACTATGAGAATCAGTGAATCTTACCAGTCTAAGATTCTCAGGATTGGAGATGTGGTTGTGTAGTTCATGATGGTACAAAATTTACTTTGCATACTATACGACATCTACCTCAGTTATCATGCACTTTGATGTGAGTTGGTCAACTTGATGACCTTGGTCACAAGGTGGTTTTCTATGCTTTGTCCTTGTGCATATCAAAGGGCAATATGGCTCTTGCAAAAGGAAGCAAAGTTCGTTCACTTTATCCTTTATTTGTATCACATAAAGAACACTTCTTAGTTGTTACTAAATAGCCTAGGGCTTTCGCATGGCCATTTGGGCCATATATGTCGTTGTGGAATGGAAAATCTTTCTCATTCTAAATACTTACTTGTGTTATCTTTCTTTGATTTTTCATTTTGTGAGCATTGTCATTATGGAAAGCAAACAAGGAATGTGCATAAGATGCACATTGACTCTTCAATTCAACCTTCAGATCTTGTTCATATAAATGTGTGTGTGTGTTGGTAAAATTAGCAAGCCTAAGTGCTTGGCTAATTACTAGGGGCTACACATTTCTTCATGTACCTCACATGAAGAACCACATATGAACAATTGCTTGTCAATTTGGTTGTATTCACCTTGGATAAATGTAAAAGCCAAGAGAGTAAGGAATCTCATGAAGTTAGGGAGCTGAACCCACGACTCATGTGGTAGGAAGAATCAATTCAAATCATCCCTAAACAGTAGGATCACTTTTAGGTGAGGAAAAAATCAATGTCAAACTCAAATGCTGAGTATAAATAGACATGCTTTTAGTTGTGGGGTATGAGATCCATTCTGAGAGACATTGAGCTACATCAGAGAGTGAACAGTGAGGTCAACACATGTATGAGTAGTCCACTACACTTCCCTTGTATCATATGTTCATTAGATAAGCATTTTGATACATTTCTTCCAGTATATCTCTATCTATTGTTCTTTGCTACATCTTCATCATTTAAGTGATTTTGTGGAATCGATTTCTCTCTGTATACTTTATTATTTGCAATAGTTTAACTTGCCTTAATTAGAGTAAGTTATCTAATCCATGCATGTCAATTTTCATCACATTTAGTTCAAAGGATCTCAAGATATGAATCATAGAGTGTGACTATGTCTACAAACCTTCTAGATTCTAAAATGTCGAGATGACCCTCCTGACTTGTTAGAATTGTTTCTCAGTGTATGTTATAGCTAAATTGATTAAATAAATTTCTTTAGTTAGCTACACACTTCAATTAGATGTGTGAAAAAGCTCTCTAGTTAATTCATACTAGGTTGTGAGCTCTAAGCAAATTATTGAGCACTTATATTCCCAAAATAGAAGGTTTCTTCCCATTTCTAGTACATGCAAGTTATCTATTTTGATGCAAAATTTTGGGAATGATGTTCTAGAGTACTTAGTTCCAAATGCATTAATGTGAATCTAAAGGATTATAGTAAGCATCCCTAGAGTTAACTTGGTAGGTTTACAGCAAGTTTGGTGCAACACAACTCATCTCTGGAACCCACCTATCCATCTCCTTACAGTGGTATCAAAGCAACAACAAATTAGCATGGGATATGGATTTCCTTGATCCATAGACAAGCTAGATTGAGGTAACTACTCAGCTTGGTCACTTAGAATGGAAGCTTATCTTCAATGGAGAAACCTCTATGGTTACATATATGGAGATGAGATGATGCCAATCCTCAGAAGTAAAGGACAACCAACTCAAGAAGAACAAGAGAGGTTAACCACATGGTGTTCAAAGGATGCTCTAGCCAAGTCATATATTCTTAACTCAATCTTCCATCAAGAGTTGTGAGACTTCACAAGAGACTTAAAATGCTCTTGAAGCATTCTTCTCATCAAGTACCAAGGCGAGGAAGATTCAACTATGGATGGAGTTCCCCAAACTCAAGAAGATGCCCAAGCAAAGTGTGACTGATTTTGTCACCAAAATGAAGGACATAGCCCACAAACTTGGAAGCATTAGAGAACTCATTGATTAAGAGCAGATAGTAAGGCAAGTGATCTATGGAATAAAGGCAGATCACAAATGGCAAGCTTTCACTAAGAGCCATGGACCTCTACATGGACATGCAAGTTCTTGATTTCAACACCCTCATGGCACAATTGTTCACACATGAGGCAAAGCTTATGAAGAATGGAGACAACTCAAAACGTAATCAATTATTTGCTCTCTATACAGATAAGTACAAGAATAAAGATAGCAAAGGCAAAGGAAAAACATTTGATGATGAGGGCAACACCACTCAAGCAAACTTTGTAGGTAGAGGTAGAGGCTCAAGAGGAAGAGGTAGAGGAGGAAGACAAGGCAGTGAGAGAATTCAAATCTCCTCTCCATGTACCATATGTGGCTTAACTAATCACATTACTTAGAATTGTTTCAAGAATCTTCAAAACCAAAGAGGAAGAGATTACAATAGAGGAGGCTATGGAAGCTCAAGAGGTAGATTCAACAACAACAATGGCTATAACAACAACTCATACAACAACAATAATTATCTAAGAGGATACATAGGAAGGAAAGACTACAACAACTATGCAAATGATCAAACTCAAGAGGATTCATCACGTCTGATGAACATGACCATGAAGCAAGGTAAAGCATATGAACATGTATTCTATATAGAGTCAGGTTGCTCAAATCATGTAGCAGGGAATGTAGCTCTACTCTTAGACTTAGAGGATCCAAGCAATATACATGAAGTCCAAACAAGAGATGACATAAGGCATCTAGTGGAGAAGATAGGCAATGTGAAGACTTCACATGGTAATATGAACCTATTGAGCAAGGTATTGTATGTGCCAACCATCACCAAAAATCTCATAAGTGTAGGTCAGATTGTTGTAAAAAGATTGTAGGTCAGATTCACAAAGAATGGAGCATTTGGTGAGGATCCACATCAGAGATTCAAGAGGATAGCAAGAGGAGAAAATTTAGGTAGACTATATACATTTGAGCTCCAAGATGCTTGAAACATTGCATTGTTCAACTATGGTAATCAAACCTTATCAGAAATGGAAACCTAGCACAAGAGGTTAGCTCATATAGATGGTCTCTAAAGCAAATCAGTAGGGACCAAAGTGTGCTTGGTCTACCAAATATCTCCAAACAACACATGATTTACAAATGTAGTGCTTGTCAATTTGGCAAGTCTCCCAGACAACCATTCACAAAGAAGGGATACATTCATGGAGACCTATTGGAGCTAGGGGACCAAGCAAGGAGCCTTTAATCTCTGGATCCAGGTATTATGTGTCATTCATTGATGATTGTAGCAGATGGTCAATACTATATTTTATGAAGCATAAAGGTGGTGTTCTCTTGTTTCAAGAAATATCTAGCACTTGTAGAAAATCAAACAGGTAAGACTTTGAAGAGGCTAAGGTCAGATGAAGGGGGATAATATTTCTCCCATGACTTTTATTCTTATCTCCAAGAGGGAGAAATCATAGAGAGATTACAATCAAGTATACTGCAGAGCAAAATGGAGTGGGAGAGAGAAGAAATAGAATCATATTGGAGGTTGCAAGATCAATGCTAAATGAGAAGAAGTTGCCCAATTACCTATGGGTAGAGGCTATATCCACAGCCACCTATCTGATAAATAGACTCCCATCAAAAGCATTAGATGGGATGACATAATATGAAGCATGGAATGGAAGAAGGACTAGCCTTGATCATTACAAGATCTTTGGGCACATAGCATATGCACACATACCTTCACAAATCAGAGGAAAATTGGATCCAAAGGCAAATAAATGCATATTCATTGGCTATGACCTTAATCAAAAAGGTTATAGGCTATATAATCCAAGAAATAAAGGTTTCATTGTAGGTAGAGATGTTGTTTTTTATGAAAAAAAATCTTGGTTTGAGGATTATTGTAGGAACATCAATCTTTTGTATGACCTAGAGGAAGAATTTCCAACATTGTCAAAGAGAAATGAGCATACACATGAAGAATCAAGTGATTCTGAAGAAGATCAAAAGACTCCAAGAAGGGAAATCAACTCTTGGAACTCAGAAGGCAAAGCCAAAGTGGAGGAGATGAGAGATGTGGCAGAATCATCTCAACAAACTATAAGGAGGTCTACTAGAGAGAAAAGGAAGCCAAAAAGGTATGGATATGACACCTCTTTAGTGACTACGCATTCTATTTACATAGCATAGGATAGAAACTTGGAAGAACCATCTACATATGAAGAAACCAAGAAGAAGTCAGAATGGAGGGATGCCATGGAAGAAAAGATAGAAGCTCTACAAGAAAATCAGACTTGGAAATTGGTTCCCAGGAAACCATCTATGAAGGTCATTGGTTCAAGATGGATCTACAAGGTAAAGAACAATTCTGATGGCTCAATTAACAG
The DNA here is from genome assembly GCA_020310875.1 of Ceratopteris richardii. Classification (NCBI taxonomy): domain Eukaryota; kingdom Viridiplantae; phylum Streptophyta; class Polypodiopsida; order Polypodiales; family Pteridaceae; genus Ceratopteris; species Ceratopteris richardii. The sequence goes on along the minus strand of CM035428.1, from coordinate 83,471,084 downwards.
GTATAAAGCAAGGCTTGTAGCCAAAGGGTTTGCACAAACCCAAGGTATTGATTATGAAGAGACATTCTCACATGTGGCAAAAATACCTACAATTAGGGTACTCATGAGTGTTGCATCTTCCAACAATTGGAAGATGTATCAAAGAAAAAATGCTTTTCTAAATGGTTAGATTTCAGAGGAAGTTTACATGGCTCAACCTCCCAGATTTGAAGATCAATCATATCCAAAATATGTATGTAGGCTAAGGAAAGCCTTGTATGGCTTGAGGCAAGCTCCTAGAGCCCGAAATCATAGACTTGTCACTTGCTTATAGGATAAAGGTTTTATGGTAATTAGATCCTTCCCTCTTCATGAAGAGGAACCACTCAGAGGTCATATACCTTTGTGTATATGTGGATGCCATAATCATTATAGGTAAGGATGCAAATGGAATCAAGAGGATCAAAGCTCAGATGAAAGAAGAGTCCAATATCAGTGATCTTGGCCTTCTCACATATTTCCTAGGTTTGGAAGTGGTATATACAGAGAAAGGTATGATCCTAACTCAAATCCTAACCCATGGAGGTAAATCTGAAGCTAAGGGCTCATGAAGGTGAGTTAATTGAAGATGTGAATAGTTACAGAAGCTTAGTTGGAATCTTGAACTATGCTACTCTAACTAGCGTAGATACATGCTATGGAGTTAGTGTGCTGAGTCAATTCATGCACACTCCAAGGAAGCCTCAAATGGAAGCAGTCATAGTGCCATTGCTTTGACTAAGAATCTAGTCTATCGTGAAAAAACCAAGTACATTGAGGTGAGGTGTCACTTCATTAAAGATTGCTTAGCCACTAAGTGAATTATTCTTGAGAAGGTTCATACTCGAGATAACTTTGCAAATGCTTTGACTAAAGCTCTACCACAAGATAGCTCCTGACACTATTGTCACTTGATGGGGGTTACTTGGTTCATGATTTTACACAATTACTTTTATATTGCATAACATGCCCATTAGGTAGGAGGTATAGTTTATATAATTACACTCAAGTATTCTTTATCATTCTTTATTTTTGTCCCATAGTCACTTTTGCCATATTGGCCTTTAGTGGGAGATTGTTACTATTAGTGTCCATCTGAAAGGCCAAATGACCACCGGTCATTTTGTATATGTTCTTTAATAAAACATATAGTGGTCTGGTCAACCACAGATGTTAAGTTCGACCACATTTGTAACACCTAATAAAATTTTTGTTCGTGCTCTCTGTGTGCTATGTTTTTTAATCTATTTTGTAGGCCTATGTAGAGTACTATGTGCAGGATCCGAAGCTTGGTTTTCTACTATGAAGGTATCATTGAGGAGCTCTTGAGAAGGGGAGCCCATGGTGGTGCATTGCCATTGAAATGCTTCAATCAATGCATGTGCTTGTGCATCTCTGATATCCCATCAAAACTTCTGAATGATAGATGCAATAAAAACTATAGTAGGACCAAGAAATTGAAGATCATTATCTTTCACATCACCTACATCATTTGTTGTCATAACATTTTATTTACAAATATATAATGTATTTAAACATTCTGCACAATATTCCACAAGCCTTTTGCTACCCATTCATGGTGCATCATGTATGGTCCCAATGGATAGTTAGAACCATCCAATGTATACCACACATTCAACATATGAAATACATCATTGCTTTCAATTATGGCTAACCATTATACATTGATGCAAAAAAAATATTATTTCTTTAAAAATTGAACAAAAATACACAATCTAGTTAGAGTTGTAACAATTTCAAGATGTTTGGTGCTTATATATATATATATATATATATATATATATATATATATATATATATATATATATATATATATATATATATATATATATATATATATATATATATATATATATATATATATATGACACAAAAATTAAAATTACTTACATAATTGTTGTGATAATGTGATCACAGGTTAAAATGAACTCAAATCAAAATTTTGATGGCATAAAGCAAAGTTGTCTTGAATTGCTAATGAACATGATTATGCTCATCGAATTTTGTACAATCCTTAAACTATGATAAAAAAGATATCAACAATGCCCTGAAAAAAGTGAGGACTTTCTCTAATACGAGCTATTGAGATTTGACGACTACAAAAGCACACAAATAGCAAGAGTAAGAAAAAGGAACTTAGAGGACAATAATGAGTGTATTATGAAGTGAATATACAAAGATATGTAGCCCAATAAGGTTAAATAAATATATAGAAGCAAGGGGGGAAACTCCTAAAGAGGAAATAGGTACCTCCATGGTTTTAAATGTGTTTACACACTACACGTATATACAAACGAGGGGAAAAAAATATCATAAAGAAGAAAAAGAGTACTTCAATGGTTTTAAATGTGTTCACATGCATCACTACTCAAATATATCAACAACTTTAAAATAAACTTGAGTCCATCAATGATTCTCATAATCTTATGAGAAAGCATACTAAAAAACAAAGTATCATTATTTAAATAGTGCAAAGACTTCAAAACTCAAGAGAATAGTTTGCTATTATGAATCGCCTCTCTCCCTCCCATTTCCCCATTTTCTTTATGCATCATGTATGACAACAATGGATAGTTGAAACCATCCAACTTATCCTACATAACCAATCTATCAAATACATCATTTCTTTCAACCACGACCAATGATTATACCTTGATCCATATAAATTATTATTTTTGAACAAAATTAAACAAAAATATGCAATCAAGCTTGCAAACTTCAAGATGCTTGTCTTGATGAATCAAAAACTATGTTTAGCACAAAAAGATAAAATTTCTTGCATCATCACTACCATAGTGTGTTCAAAGACCAAAATGAACTCAAATTAAAATTTCAATGCCACAAAGAAAAATGTTGAGCCTCTAATGACCTTGAATATGCTCAGCAAATTTTATACAATCTTGTACCATGATCAAAAGGGTATCAACTATGCCCTACAAAAAGCGATGAATTGCTCTGATACCAATTATTGGAGCTTGAGGACTATGAAAGCACATGAATAGCACAAGCAAAAGAAAAACTTGGAACACAAGACTAAATGTATTACTAAGTGAATGTATAAAAATACATAGCCAAGGATGTCAACAACTCTCTAATGGATGTCAAGAGCTCCCCAATGGACAAATCTTTCATTTTCCCAAAATTCCAATGGGTTTTGGTTAAGTAGAGATATCAAGAGCTCCCTAGTGGACAAAACTTCTATATGCTTAGAATCTTGATAGGTTTTGATGTTTCCATCATTAGTGATGGAAGTAGGTTCTTACCAAACTTGATAATATACTTGTTTATTGAAAGGGCATGCAATTCAAATTAGCAAGGCATGCCATGGCAATAAAAAACTTCCTTCTTTCATCGATTATCTATTTTTTGGCTTGTTGGAGACCGAAAGACAAAGATTCATCAAATTTGAAAAGAACTTGCAAAACTTTTTTCTGGATAGGAGAACCCAACAAGAGAGGTGTGCCCAAAATCAAATGGGATATTTGTGCTAACCAAAAAGATTCCAGTGAGTTGGGCATTCTGGACATTGGAGGAATGGTAGATAAGATGGCTGCCAAGTGAATGATCAAAGTGTGGTGCAAAGTGAAAACTTCATGGAAAAAATTGAGTCTCAAAAGCAAATCATCTATTATGCTCGTGGGATTTCCTAGGTGTAAGAGGCATCATTTGCTCGATGTTTTCTCCTTTTCGAGTGAGTCCTAGAGGTTCGGACTTAGTCTGCTCCTTATGGAAGAGTTGGAACAAGATAAAATCGTACATCAAGGTCAATGAAAATCGAGGCTATCGAGATTAGATGTAACGATTCTATTTGGTTTCTAATTGAGTGAATCAGAGAAATTGACTCCGAGAACTTGCAAAGGGCAAAGAAAATATGGAAAAAAGGGTTTCAAATCAGGAAACATATTTGGAATCAAGAGAGAAGACATTGGATTAGATTTGAGGACGTAAACTTGACTAGGAGGGTTGTCTACGAAGATTGGTGCCTATTAAGACATAGAATCAATTCTTGGGAGAACTCAAAGACTCACCTTTTTCTCAAACATTAACTTGCAAACTGAAGGGTTAAGAGGGACCAAACCATAACAAATTGGATAAGACATTGAGTATCCAAGAGCACATGAACTCGCATATCTCCCTTAACAAGAGATGGTGTTTGAATTGACCTTGTATGAGATGGAAATTTAAGTTCATGGACTTGTGGCATCCTCTCATTGAGAACAAAACATTGATTCTTATGGAGAGTTTGGACCAATGCCAAAGCTAATAAAATCTACAAGGTCGCTCAATGGTGCAAGTGTTGCCTCTGTGATAGAGACAACTTTGGTCAACTCTTATTTACGTGCCATGAGAGTCACTCGGTTTGGAAAACACTTGCTAGGATTTCAAGTCTACAAAGTCAAATTAATTGAAAGCAAGCTTTACTTGGAGAAATGATGGGCTTCTCTTCACCTTCTAAAATTCCATGAGAGAAGCACTTTGGAAAATATGGAAAGAAAGATTTGTTGCCCAACTTTGATGAAAATCCAAAGAACAATGGATTGAAAAAGATGACTATCCAAAGAACAATGGATTGAAAAATCCCTTGCATTTGCATGTTAGACACAAGAATATGTAATTGTCAAAAATCCTCTCCAGCACCATAAAATTTTCATCCTAGAAAATAACAAGGTCACAAGAAAATTTTCATCTTAGAAAATAAGAAGATCAAAAGTAAGTGGATAACAAGGAGATGAAAAGTTCATTAACATTCTTTGTAACTCTCTCTAAAACATAAGTTTCCAATTGAATTCGAGCTATCACATTTGTTTCCCGTTCGAGTCATCCTACCCCTACTCTGTGCGATATGGGGTATCCCAAGAGCACTATGCCCCTTCATTGTGAAATTGTTCTTTTATTCATTCAAAATAGGCTAGGCTCTGACCGAACTTTTTGTTCAAAAAAAAAATCAAAAGAAAAGTTCCTTTCCAATCTTAAGTATGTTCGCACACATTAATAATGAACACACATCACATCACTACTAGATATATCAACACCTTTAAAATAAACTTGAGTACTTCAATGATTCTCATACGCTCATTAAAAAACACATTAACTTAAAAGGGAAACAAATATCATTATGTTCCTCCCTACTCTCATTAGAAAGCATACTAACTTAAAAGAAAAACAGAGTATCATTAATTATGTAGGCTTACTTCAAAACTCAAGAGAATAGTTTGGTATTCAATTGTCGAACACATCATGTCCCTCCCTCCTTCCCCTACCCCCTTTTTTGGTGCCTATTCTTTGCCACAGGTTTCCTAGTCCCACTCCCGGAGAGAGTCCCACTCCTACTCTCCAGCTAAGAATTAAGAAATTGGGGTTTGATCCAATCATATAAAGAACTCAAAGAAAGTATTTCACAATGGGCGAGAAATCTTTTTTCTTCCACTCTAAGTGAATTTTCAAGTGGTGGAACTTCACATTCCTCACATATTCCACATGGAATTCATCATGGGGTTAGCTGATTTGCACTTATCAGATGTGAGCGAGGCTGCTACATTACCACACCATTACCCTCTCCCAACATGGATTGAGAAATTGAAGAAGGTAAAAAAACAGACCTTGTAATCAATCCATTGGGATCATCCATGGTCTCTATTTACAGAATAATGTCTAAATCTCGGGAACATCAACATGACCATTGCATTGCGTACTCTGCCGATTCCTGGCTTTGCGAGAGCTCGGAAGCGCTGCACGGCTGCAGACGGGAGAGGAAAGCTTCATGCCGTTCAGGTATACACGGCACTTCAGGAGGATGGTGTCGCCCATGCGGAAGCCCGGCATTACGGGGAAAGCCACCTTTGGCAGTAGGTTGGGCGTGTCCTCCGCCAGCTCCACGTCTGGCACTTGCGATATCATACTGCCGGCTAAGAAATCCTCACCTTCCTCCGCCCGAAACGCCCTGATGCGAGGCTCCACGCTGAAAGCCAGTCGATGCAGCGTCCATACTGCCTTTGCCATTCGCACGAAGCAGCGATAGAAACGGCTCCAATGAGGATGCGCTGCCTCCCCTGCTGCCCCTCCACCCGGACCGCCGCTTTCCGCCCCCAGCAGGCAGTTCCGGTGACGGAGATCGCCTAACAGAGCCTCCTCCATGGGCTCCGGCATTATATGTAAGAATTTCTTACGACAAAAACTGCCGAAGGCTGAATCCGGCGCCACACCCGCCAGCAAGTCCAGCGGCTCCTCCACCATGCGCGACATGGCCTCGAACTGCTGCCGGCACTCTTGGCGGTGCGCAGCGGGATCGAGCAGCCACCTCAGCCGCCCGCTCATGTAGAAATCCTCGCTCTCGAAGCCGCGGAACATGTTCATACAGACGTATGACTGCACCGCCAGAGCTTTGTGCCCCTCCATTACCCACTCGACCCCACCCTCCTCAATTCTCCACCCGGCCTTCTTCATCAGAAGAGCCGTTGCCTTGGAAAAAACTGTAACGTTCTCATCCACCTCTGCCACGCACCTATCGAACAGAGCCTGTAGTTCGCGAGCACTTTGCTCTTTCATCCCAACCTGATCCGCGTCACCTCGACCGCATCTCAGTTTCCTGGATCCAGCTCTACCGAGGTTACCAGCCTGAGCAGCATTCACTACGGCAGAGCGGTTACCCGCACTGCCATTTTCTCGTCCTCTACTGCTTAGTCTCTTGCATCTGCCTTCCTCATCTGGAAGATGCAGACCATGAGGTCCATCAGCTGGCATCGCACCGCTTATCTCGTTGAGCCGATCCCATATCTTATCTGTCATTGGCGCAGTGAGGTGCCCACTACCTTGACCCGCCTCCTTTAACCTGTCCGATAGCTTCCGCACTCTTCTTTCCAACTTCTCCTTCTTCGAAATCAGCCTCTCCACAGTGCAAATCAAGTTAGTAATTTCCATATCTCTCCTCTGCAGCTCCCGCTTCAAGTTGCCGATGCTCTCTTCAGATTCAAACCCATCGAGATACCGCGACTTCTCAGACACCTCACACTGCCCGGGGCCTCTAATGAAGGCCCTTTGAACTGACGCACAAGTAATATCCGGGCTACAGGTACCACTAGAGTTATCAGCTCGCCATTTGTACCTATGCTGCAGTTCTGCAAGTTTCTTCAGCTCCCTACTAACCACTCTGCCCTGAGCTGCCCCTGAACGCACGTGGGTGGGTGTTGCAGCATCCTCATCCAGACTCGAACTCTGGGCCAGACTCCATGCCTCCCTCAGAGAGGAGATAGATGCGAAGGCATCTTGAAGAATGGACTCAAAGTTCCTGCATCTCTGGACAAGCTTGGCGTGCGTGGCGAGGCCATTGATCTGATCACCCATCATAAGCGTTCACCCTATTCGGGCAGCAGCGCAGGCTCGCGAGTGTGTATCAATCAAGCTGGTTTGGACCTGTGTATCTCCGTAGTCTGCGTTCTGCATGTACGTTCTGTATATGTGCGTCTTTACATGCGCATAACGTGAATCTCCCTTCAAGAGGTGAATCAAGGGTACGTACCGGACCAGAGTACGCGCTTGAGGGCGAGAAACTGAGAATGTATGTCTGAGCTCCGACAGGTTACCATGGCCCTCGGAATCTGGAATGGAAATTAGACGTAAGCTTCTGGTTCGCTCTGCTTCAGAAGTTCAGAGTACAGAGAGGCAAGCCAGCCAGCCAGCCGGCGTCTGCAATCTCCAAAGAGCGTCGTGGGAGTCGCATGGCTCTCCGCTGCTCTGTCATTCGAGTGTCAGACAAGTTGGCCTTTTTCAACCCTTTCTCAAGCTTTCCTTTCACCCTGCATGAAACCAATTTCTGGGAATCTGCTACTGAATATGAAGAGATATGGAAAAGAGTTTGGGGAATTGTTCAGTTATTTTATAGCGTCGTAACTAATAGTAAAAAGGATCTTCTTTTTACGAGGTATTTAAAATTATAGAAAAGGGAAAGCCCTGTCTGCTAAGGCATGACTCATGAGAGCATTACTAAAATCACATTTATTTCGGGAATCGTTAGGTGCCATTTCCACCAAAGAGTCTTCAAGCTCGCATGTAGCGTACCGTATGGGGCTGTGTTTTTCTTGTTTGGAGAATAGTAGTACTATAGTGAATGTTGAATGATGTACAAAGTCCCAAAGGATGGAGTCGAGCATTAAACATATCAGTTGGAAGCATGATCTGCTGGGAGAAGCGATCGGTCGCTTCGTGACTCTTTGGAACGCCATCAGAAGGGAGGTCTTATGGAAGACTTGGCGAGAAAGATGTGCTTGCAACTTTGGTGACCTCTTATAGTGTGGTGGATTGAGAAATCACTATTCTTCCTTGGCAAAAGGATCGCTAATTGCAAGAAATCCCCCCCTTTAAGCATCATCAAGTGCTCCTTATGATCAATAACAAGCTTAAACCCATGTGGGCCCCACTAGAGGGTGATGAGACTGTGATTAACCTTCTTTGTAATGCCATCTAAACTCTGTAAAAGCTACCCCCACTCTGTGGAATTCGGGGGATCTGGTGGGCACTAGTCCCCTTCTCTTGTACTTTTCTTTTAATTAATTCAAGTCGGGGAGAGTAGACTAAGGCCAAACTTCCTTTATTAAAAAAAAGGGGATGGGGACGAGGCACCCTAGCGCCACAAATGTGGTTACAAAGAGAAGAAAGAATGATTCATGATAAATCTTCCATATGAGTACAAAGAGGGGAAATTCCCTTTATATATGGAAAATGATCTCTTTTCGAATTTGTCTAATATTCTAGGGAAAAATGGAGAGTTAGTAATCTTCTTGAGGTAAGTGGTAAAGACCATGAGGTTGAAGTACTTCTTTGAACAAAGATGGCTTATATTCTCTATATCCACAAAAAAAAGATGGCATTCAAGTGTTTGAACTAAGTAATATGATCCCCTTCACATCAAAGGGGTGAGCATGGAGAATCCTAAAATCTTTCTTCAACTATCCTAGCATAGTCTAAGAGTGAGGATAGTACAAGAAGATAATGTTGTACGTGTTGCACCTCTTGCGCCTACCTTGGCCAAGGTTGACCTTGATGACTCCTCTGAGCATGCCAAATTCCTATATTAATGATTATCCATAGGAGTAGACTATGTTTGATAGAGTGTGGGAGCCCCAAAGGCAGTTGTATTTTTTTTTTTTTTAATAAAGGAAGTTCGGCCTTAGCCTAATCTCCCGGACTTTAATTATAATAGAGAGAAAAAGTTACAAGTGAATGGGACTAGTGCCCATGGGACCCCCCAAATCCCACAATGCAGGGGAGGAGTATGGCAAGCTACAGGGCATTACAAATGAGGTGGATAAAATTATCATCACCCTCATGTGGGACCCATTTGGGTTTCAACTTGTTGTTTTCGAGGAGATAAATACAGTGATGTCTAAACGGCGGTGATCTCTTGACTCGGGAGATTCTTTTACCAAGGAGAAACAAGGACTTCTCGATCGACCATTCCTTAGGGGTTTGGTCAAAATTGACAGCACAATGCTCCCTCCAAATCTTCCAGAGAGCCTCACCTCTGATGGCATTCCACAGCCTCGATGAGCAACCGATCGCCTCACCCAACATCACCTGTTGCCAGTTGATTTGACTCGTGAGTCTCAAAATCCGGGTCACGTGATGCCAGATAACGCGGGACTTGGGGCAGTCGAAGAACAGGTGAGCTAAATCTTCGATGCACCGATGGCAACGTTTGCACCACGGCGGCACACCACAGATTTTGTTAGCCCTTGCATTGGTCCAGATACCTTTATGCAAAATCTGCCACATGAGAACGGACTTTTTGACCTCAATTAGGGGGTGCCAAATAGACATGAATTTTAGTTCCCACCGAAGTTTGGTCCAAGAAAGGCACCATCTCTTGTTAAGGGTGAGGTGAACATCCAAATCCACTTTGAAGTTGGGGATTCTGGAAAGCTTCTTACCATTGCTCCATTTGAGGCCCTCCAAGCAAGGAAGATCCTGACCGCAGAGAAGGCGGGTAGTTGAGCGGTCCCAGGCTAAACACCTGCTTTGAAGAAGAGTCCATTCCTCAAAGGTAACTCTAAGTCTCGGGTCCAATTCTTCGAACCTAATCCACTGGCTGGTCTCTTGTTTCCAGAGATGTTTCCACTGTTTGAACCCCTTGTTCCATAACCGCCTTGCAGTTTGGAGGTTCCAAGACTCCAGCCCCCGAATACCACTGATCGGGAACCAAATAGAATCATTTTGTCTTATGCCAACCGCCCGCTTCCACTCATCACTGATTCTGATGAATTGTTTGACCTTGTTCCAATTCTTCCATAAGGAACATACGAGGCTAGAGCCTTTAGGGAAGACCGGGTGGGGGGAGAACAAAAGCGTGAGAATCCCTAAGTTCTTCCAACCAGGGTGGCAGTTGTATTTGTAATACCATTGCTTGAGGCTTTAATGGATAGCCATTTCATGTTGAGCTTTCTTTGAGCTTATCATTGGTACTAGATACGTTTTGCCTCCTATAAATTTTGGCCCTTTCGTTGTACAATTGTTCTTTTATTAAATCACACAAGAGAGATTAGGTCGTGGCCAAACTTCTTTTTAAAAAAAAAATCATAACACAATAGTCCGATTTGCAAGTTTTTGCTACTAAGAGAAGAGTATTTCTCGTACTTGTCATGCTTGAAGAATTTAAAAAATGTTAGGATGACACTCAAAATTTTGTTCATCAATTTGATGGTGAGGTCTGGAACATTTGCATGTACTTATTAACATGTCTTCAATTTGTCTCAAAGCTCTTGATGAAATGCGAAGAGTTTTGGGGCCCTTCTTTCCGTCCTTCTTTGCATCATCCTCTATCATAGTTCTACCTTTTCTTTGCCTTCTTTTCCACTGCAAAAAACTCCTCTTTTCCTATCATATGGTTGGAAAGATCATCCTTACTACAACTAATGGTAGTACTTTCACATTGAAATATGCCTTATATGTGCTAGGGATCAAGAAGAATCTGGTATCATTTTCAACACTAGCCAAAATTGGCTTGGTTATTAAATTTGTTGATGATAGATGTACAATCATGCTCTTTCGAATGATGATAGTATCATTGATTCTAGCATTTTAGTTCATGGGATGTATAAGTTCATAAATTATGAAAAAATTGAGAATGATATAGCATCTCTAATTTATGGATTTTAAGCTATTTCATATGCCAAACTTTGACATGCATGCTTTTTTCATCTGAATTTTGCTAGTTTGCTTCATTTGTAGAAAACATAAAGTGATGTTCTCTTTTCCCAAACTTGAGGCAACTTCTAAGCATGTTTGTAAGGGTTGTATTCTGAGTAAAATACAACATTCTTCCTTCCCCGTAGGTGGTTTAATTAGATTTGCACAAAAAATTGTAGCTTATTTATAACGATGTTTGTGGTCCTATGCAGACATATTCATTTGTGAATTACCTATACTTAGTGACATTCATTGATGTCTTTCCTAGGCATGTACAAAAGTCTAAAGTGTATATGTACTTTAAACAATTCCCTATAATGGTTGAAAATCTAGCAGCATGTAAAATGGGAACCCTCCATTATGATCGAGTTTAGTCCTCGTGATGTGTTTATGGGAGATTTAGTTCATCCCTTAATTCCATGTACCAAGGAGACATTAGTCAGCTCAAAGGATGTGTATGACACTTTGCTTCCTCTTTTTATAGGTAGATAGTCAAATGCTATTGCGATAGAGGTCATTTTTCAACCTTTATAGGTTTCAAAAGATTATGAATATCATTCTATTGCTAACACATATTTACATGATGCAATTATTGATGAGAGAGAGCTCACATTCAAGAGGCAAAAAACTATGTGTAAATAGCTAGTGTAGACTTTGAGAGATAGCAAGTTAGATTCACCTTTGCCATATCATTCTCATTCAAGTTCTCATAATGCTTATTTTGCATCAAATTGTTATGCAATGGTTGTCTCTATTCTTTGATACATTGTGAACAATGGTGAATTTCCTCTTGGGAAAAAAACCATTTGGATTAAGTGGCTATACAAGGTGAAATTTAATCTTGATGGAATAGTTGAAAGGTAAAAGTCCAAGCTTGTTGCCAAAGATTATGCTCAAGAGAATGGCATTGATTTTGATAAGACCCTTGTTCCCACATGCCCAATGACAATAGTGTGTAGCATTTGCGCACTTGTAACTCATCGTGGTTGGAATATACATCAATTGACATTAAAACTATATTTTTGGATGATTTTTTTCATGAAGAAGTGTGTGTTTTGGCTCCATGGTTTTGTGCAAAAATGGAATGAAAACAACGTGTGCATGGTATGAAAATAGCATGCCTAGTTATTAGCACATGGTTTTGAAAATGATCCAACTAGAAGCACCATGTACTTCAAACGGAAATGGGGCAAGGAAATTAGAGAATTAGGAAAAAATCAAAGGAATAATTCACCACAAAAGATAATGGAAATCTATCACAAAACAATGAAAAGGACAAAAGCAACATAGATGATGATGTATAGGAAGATGAGAAAACATAGAACCAAGAAGGATTGAATCTAGCATATCCTAAACCTACAGACATTCTCTTGAAAGCCCAATAGTGGTAACGCCTAGCCTAGAGCAATAGGTTAAATTTTATCCAAGAGGGAGCTTCCAGAGGGGACTTGGAGAGGGAACATGTGGAGATGTGTTGAAAATTGGTTGAATTTTCTCAAACTTTTCTATTCTAGCTACTTGGATCCCAAAGGTAGAATTCTTGGGATGTATGTGAACAAAAGAATAGGCCAATCAAAAGAAAAGAGATGGAGACCAACAATAGAGTTAACCGCATGTAAGACTAGTGTGAGAGTATTAAAAATTGACTTTATTTCAATGATTCTAGAAGTAATGTTAGTAGTGCAACCGATAGAAGCATGTAAAAGGGAATGCATGAAGATTAGGGGGGACCAAATTCATTCTTTTTCAAAACAAGTTGTTTCATTATAAGTAACCAAACTCTCAACATTGATTTTTATCACTCATGTAACATATGTAATATAGAAAATCCCAATTTAGTCACGAGCCACTCCATTTTGTGCAAGCCGAGGAGTCCTTGAGCTTGAGGAGCCTAGATAGAGTGCTCACACCAAATCTCATAATTTTTGGACTTCATTTTCAATGACTCACCTGACTATTGACCATCGCGATTCGCTTAGGCCATCATGACGACCATTGACCATCATGCCATTGCAGACCATCGCGATGACCATCGACCATCGCATTGGATTCATTGCACACCATCGTGATGACCCGCCATGTCATCATGATTGGGTAAGACTATCACGACGACTCGTGACCATCACGATCCTGCCACACCCATGAGCCGATTCGACTAAATGGCAATTTTTGAGTTTACATATGTTTGATGAAGTCCTTGTTTGCTTGTCAATAAAAGTTTGATCTAAACTTAGGATTTTCACAGGTTGATTAAGGGCATTCACAGCAAGGCAAAGTGCATAGCAAAGCAAGGCTTGGGAAGCATGTCTTCTTGGGCATAAAAGCATTCAAAAAAGCATCGAACTTGAGGTTGGAAGAATTCTCAACCCCCTCAGTCAATTGCTAGTACATTTCAAGTACAATTAGTGTCATTGATTAATTAAGGTCATATTAGGAACAATACAAGTGCAAGAAACCTTAATCACTCAAGTTCAAGCTCAAATTAGGATATTGAGATGAAAAAGCCTAAGGAAAAGAAACTTAAATTCAACGGTGCAATAACTTGAACATACAATGAAAAACTGTACCTTACGTATTTAAGTGGACAAGACAAGAGATTAAGGAAAGTAAAAACGAATCAAGTAATTGAGAAAGAAATAATTTGTGTAATGACAAATCATATCAAGTGCATGAGGGAAACAAATTCATGAACCTCAGATCAGGAAAGCACATAGGAAAGATTGATCGATGTAGTTCTAGATCATTTGAAGCTAGGGTTAGAACCACAACATGATCTTGGGCTCAGTAATTGAGTAGTTACTCGTAGAACTAAGCTCAGAAACAAATGAGTCTGGAATGTCTTAAAACATGGAGAGACCAAAAGGTGGTTCACGATTAGCATACTTAGAAAGACCTAAAGGGCCATATAAAACCCAAGTAGAGTACATTCGAACTAACCAATTAAGTGCTCACATCTATGAGGAGAGTTTGAGGAGGTATATCATTCACTTGAGAAACCTTGATCAACTCATTGGATTGGAGCATCCAGTGGTCAAATTTGAGTGAGATGCATGCATTGATAAGGAGGGAACAATGTACATAATTTCCAATCAACACGATAGGACCAATTAATTTGGAATAGTGATTCTGGAAGCAAAAGGGGGTAACTTAGAACATGAACAATTAGATGGTGAACCTAGAACACCGAGAAGTTAATCAGTGTTGATGTGGATGCTCAACCCAGAATGGATCCCTCAAGATAACAAGAGTATTCAATTATTCCTCAATAGGGATACAGATGAGGCATTTTGGAGGTATAGGTTGATGCAACCAAGTGAGGTAGGAACAATCACTATCTATGAGTTCAAGGATCCACAGGCACCTAGAAAAGTCGTGTACTTAGACAACATTTTAGAACGAGTGTTTGTGGTTTTAGAGCATGGGAGGCATGTCTATACATGGAGGGGGGAATTGGTTTTTCCCCCACCATGAGCTAATGTTTCCTTTGGCCACCAAGGGGCATCAACATCTATGGTGCATGGTTCTCAACAAGAAAAAGGCAAGGAGAGACCTGAAGTGAGTTTTGCTAACACGATACAAGGAGACCGATCAGTAGTAGAAACAAATAGGATGGAGAGACCAAGAGAACCGAGACCCCACCATGGTAGAGATGACTTTCCTCTACCTAGACCCAGAGAGCATCCCAGAATATTAAAACCCACCCAATTAGTGAAATGTTCACACAAGTGCTACGAGCTATACAACTAGACGACATGTTCACACAATACAATGCATTTTGACTCACCTTAAAAAACATGGCCTTAACCTAGTTCCAACCTTTATAGCAAAGGCAATTTAGAGACATCCATCACGTGTAAGAATCATTCATTACCGAGTTCTCTAAAAGTGGGATCGGACACAATACTTCTTCTTTGATTCATAGCTTCAAGAAAACCCCTCAAGAAACAGTCAGATTAGTTGGATGCAGGCTCAAATAGTACCTTGAGAGATTTTGTGTGCCAGAGTTACCCACTCAAGCTAAACAAGTATCTTTGTTTTTGGATGGGCTATTGAGCTCTGAATGACGATCATATGTACACTTGAAAGAACCTAGAACACTCGAGCAATGCGTGAGAATCTGTATAGACATTGAGAAAAACTTAAGAGATGAGTTGGAACTCTCCAAGGTCTACAAGGATACAAATAGTTCTACTCAGTTGCCCTCTAAACATTCTAGTTCCATAGAGGACCTAGCTAAGAAGATAGCCCAGAAGCTAGGAGTCTAAAGGCAAACAGACACCCACGATAACCTCAATCAAACGTTGCTATACCTGTGATGGTGAGCATATGGCAAACACTTTCCCAAACATGACACAACCTCAAGGCTACACGATAGAAAGGAAATACACTAACCATACTATCTAAGATTGCCCATACAGCAAGCAACTAGTTAGACAAAACCACCCACAAGCATAGCAACAACACAGTAGATAGTCAGACCAATACAACACTCAGCCTCATTATTATATGCCCCAATAGAATTATCAGGTACCATATCAGACACAACCTAGACCCCAACCCGTCCTAGGCCAGCAGCCACCACCCCCAGCCAATGTAATCTCTGTCAAATATGTTGTAGCAAAAGAGAATCTCAATAGAGCATTAGTACCCTCATCCCCATTGATCATAGAAAATGATCCTCACTCCAACAGTTTTGATTCTACCCATGTAGATAGTCCACCTGCATACGATACCGAGTCACCCAAACATTTAAAAACATGTCAATATGAAAGCCCACCGATGGAACCTAGCTGAGAGTGAGACTATACTAATGTCATGTATGCCAATCCCAACCCACGGCCCCAGTTGAGACAGACAAGACCACAAGGCCCTAAAGGACCATGTTTTAGATGCCAAAGAGATCATTATATGAGGGAATCTCCACGTCATCCACTAACGAGACAACCACAATCTTACAACTTTCAAGGTTTTTGTTCCGATTGTGGTAAAGAACATGTCATATGAGAATGCCCACCTTGCCAAGACCTCTGAAGTAACTCCCATTAATCTGATAGGAATTGCCAAGGCATTTGCATTGCCTTTCATCATCAAATGAAGATTAGAAGCAAAACTCTGATATGAATTAGGAAGACCATTCAGAACAGTCTCCACAAGTGAACTATTTGGTATAACTTCATAAAAAAAAATCAATTGTGCTTTCAAGTCTTTCATCTTTGTTAGAAAATTGTCCATAGAATCACCTTCATTCATATGCTCACTCTTCACATGTTTTCAGAGGTAAGCAACACGAGCCTCATTCCTAGCCTGGTACAATGTGGTAAGTGTATCCCAAACATCCTTAGCTATTTTGCAAGAGTGAATGTGAGGAATAATGGCATGTTTGATAGACAAGGCTATCAATGCATGTGCCTGAGCATCTCTACCATCCCAATGAATTTGCTCTACAATAGGTGCAGCAGAATCTGCAGCACGAACAAGAATCTCAAGGATATCAACATCTTCAATGCCATCTGCATCAGCTTCAATACCTGTAACTACAGGTGTAATAGGACATTTTTGAAAACCCTGCACAATGTTCCATAGTCCTTTTTCAACCAATACATGTCGCATCATATAAGGCCACAATGGTAATTGGTAGCATCCAAATTATCCTCAACAACCAACATACAGAATACATCACTACTTTCAACCATGGCCACTGATTAAAATACCTTGATGTAGAAAAATGATTGTATCTGAAAAAGTTGAACAGAACTACCCTGACAAGTTCTACTAAAATTGTATTAGATTTTGAGACGCTTATACTGGCAAACCAAAACCTATATATATCTTTGGCACAAAAAGATGAAGTGACCTACACAAGTGCTACGATAGTCCGTTCAAAGGTCAAAACAAGCTCAGATCATGATTCCAACACCACAAAGCAAAGATGTTTTGATCTCTTAATCAGCCTGAGTATGCTCACCAAATTTTTTGCGATTCTGAGATTGTGACTGGCGGGGTGCCAACGATGCCCTAGATGAAACAACAACGTGCTTTGATACCAATTGTTGGAGTTAGACATCTACGGAAGCATGCAAACAACACAAGGAAGAAGAAGAAGCTTGGAGCACAACACACAATACTGAATTTATTACCACTAGAATGTACAAAGCTTAGTAACCCATTAGGACTATAGGAATATATACAAGCCAGGGGGGAAAAACCTCCTAAAGAGGCAAAAAAGTGCCTCAATGATCCTAGTGTGTTCACACATATCAATACCTAAATATATCCACAAAGGTAACTCTACCATATGATCTTGATTATGATTCTCCTCTATTAGGAAGCAAGCATGATACACTGGTAGAGGATCCAAGAAGTGATACAAATGATGACCAAGATGAAAAGGAAAAGGATTACAAGCTATTGAATTCAAGAGGCAAAGCAAATATGCAAGAGTGTGGAGAATTCTCCAAGCAAGCAATTAGACGGTCAACAATGAGACTGTGATTTCCTTTTAAGTTACTATGCTTTCTAATGAGAGTAGGGAGGAATATAATGTGTTTGGAAAGCTAATACCAAACTATTCTCTTGAGTTTTCAAGTCTTTGACCTCTTACATAATGATACTTTGTTTTCCTTTTAAGTTAGAGTGTTTTTTAATGGAAGTATGAGGATCATTGACGTACTCAAGTTTATTATAAAGATGTTGATGTATTTCAGTATCGATGTGATGTTTGTTCACTATTAATGCGTGCGAACATACTTAAGATTGGAGAGGAACTTTTCTTTTGTATTTTTTTTGTTGCCGTCATGGGTTATCCACTTACTTTTGATCCTAGTATTTTCTAGAATGAAAATCCTATGGTGTCTGAAGGGAGGGGATTTCTTACAACTACATATTCTTGTGTCTAATAGGCAAGGAATAATTCAATCGACCATTCTTTGGGATTGTCATCAAAGTTGGTAGCACATCTTGTTGGAGTTAGACGTCTGTGGGAGCACGTGAATAGCACAAGGAAGAAGAAGAAGTTTAGAGCTCAACACACAATACCAAATGCATTACCACTAGAATGTACAAAGATAATTAGCCCGTTAGGGCAATAGGCATATATACAAGCCGGGGGGAAAAAAACCTCCTAAAGAGGGAAAAAAGTGCCCTGGCGGTCCTAGTGTGTTCACACACATCACTACCAAAATATATCAACAAATCCCCCCTGGGAGTGATGCGGTGAACAAGGAGCTATTGTTGATATATTTAGGTAGTGATGTGTGTGAACACTCTAGGACCGCCGGGGCACTTTTTTCCCTCTTTAGGAGGTTTTTTCCCCCGGCTTGTATATATGCCTATTGCCCTAATGGGCTACTTATCTTTGTACATTCTCTAGTAATACATTCAATCTTGTGTGTTGTGCTCCAAGCTTCTCCTTCTTCCTTGTGCTGTTCGCGTGCTTCCGCAGACGTCTAACTCCAACAATTGGTATCAGAGCAGGTCGTTGCTTCTTCTAGGGCGCCGTCGACACTCCTCCGTTTGCAGTCTCACATTCGCACAAAATTTGGTGAGCATACTCAGGGTCTTTCCGAGATCAAAACGGCTTTGCTTTGTGGTGCCGAAATCGCGATCTGAGCTCGTTTCGGCCTCCGAACGCACTATCACAGTGCTTGTGCAGGCTATTTCATCCTTTTGTGCCAAATGTATATACCAGTTTCTGTTCGCCAGTTTAAGCGTCTCGAAGTCTGCTACAGGTCTAGCAGAACTCGTCTGGGCAGTTCTGTTCAACTTTTTGAGATACAGTCAATTTTCTGCATCAAGGTATTTTAGCCACTGGCCATGGCTGAAAGCAGTGATGTATTCCGTATGTTGGCTGTTGAGGATAAGTTGGATGGTACCAACTACCCATTATGGGCTTATATGATGCGACATGTACTGGTTGCAAAAGGATTGTGGAACATTGTGCAGGGTGTTGAAAGACGTCCTGTTACACCTGTAACGACAGGTACTGCAAATACAGGTATTGGAGCTGATGAAGATGGTGTCGAAGATGATATTCCGCAGATTCCTGTTCGTGCTGCTGTTTGTGTTGCACCTACTACAGAGCAGATTCGTTGGGATGGTAGAGATGCCCAGGCACATGCATTGATAGCTTTGTCTGTCAAACGT
Source organism: Ceratopteris richardii (assembly GCA_020310875.1). Classification (NCBI taxonomy): domain Eukaryota; kingdom Viridiplantae; phylum Streptophyta; class Polypodiopsida; order Polypodiales; family Pteridaceae; genus Ceratopteris; species Ceratopteris richardii. The sequence continues at coordinate 83,451,725 of CM035428.1, read as the reverse complement.
GCCATTATTCCTCACATTCGCTCTTGCAGAACAGCAAAGGATGCTTGGGATACACTTACCACTTTGTACCAGGCTAGGAATGAGGCTCGTGTTGCTTACCTCCAAAAACAGTTGGAGAGTGAGCACATGAATGAAGGTGATTCGATGGACAGTTTTCTTACAAAGATCAAAGACCTGAAGGAACAATTGATTTCTGTTGATGAGGTTATACCAGATAGCTCACTTGTGCAGACCGTTCTGAATGGCCTTCCTGATTCATATCAGAGTTTTGCCTCTACTCTTCGATTGATGATGAAAGGCAATCCGAATGCCTTGTCATTTGAGGAATTAGTCTCTGTTCTGTTGCAGGAAGATCAGTCCAGGCAGAACAGGTCCATTATGCGTGTTGCAGATCAAGCTTTCCTGGCTAGTCAAAAGGGCAAAGGAAAATGGAGCTCTTCTACTAGTAAGCAGAAATTTGCAAATGCTGCACAATCGAAGAACCAGGATAAAGATGAGAAGAAATCAGAAAAGCAGAAATTGTTCTGCGAGTACTGTAAAGGAAATGATCATATTATAAAGAACTGTCCAAAACTGGCTGCTAAAGAGGCAAAGAAGAAAGAGGCTGGAATGGTTGTTGTAGAGGCCTCTACACCAAAAACAGAGTCTGCAAATCTTGTGCAAGAAGAAGAATGGGCGTTTACTACTGTCTGCAGTTTTGACCCATCTTCTCATGATCACTGCATGTCTGCAGTAGACTCAGATGTTTGGTACTTTGACAGTGGGGCAACCAAACATATTACCTCGCAGCGCAGTTTCTTCTCTTCACTCGAGCCTACCCCTACAGGGAATACTGTCACATGCGCCAATAACTCCTCTTATCCTATTATGGGAGTTGGTAAGATCATTCTGACTACTGCTGATGGTAGTTCTTTCACTTTGTCAGATGCTTTATTTGTGCCAGGGATCAAAAAGAACCTGTTATCAGTTTCTGCATTAGCCAAGATTGGCTTGGTTGTGAAATTCGTTGATGACAGGTGTACAGTCCCTGATCTCTCAAATGGCAATGTGATTATTGCTTCTGGCATTTTATATCGTGGGCTGTATAAGCTCATAGACTATGAAAAATCTGTGAATGATTCGGCATGTGCAGTTCATGATTCTCAGGCTATGTCAGATGCAAAGCTTTGGAATGCACGCTTTGGTCATCTGAATTTTGCTAGTTTGTTACGCCTGCAGAAATCTGAAATGGTGTCCTCTTTGCCCAAACTTGAGGCACCTGGAAAACATGTTTGTGAAGGCTATATTTTGGGCAAAATGCAGCGTTCTTCCTTTCCAAAAGATGGTTCAGTTTGGGCTATGCAGAAATTGCAGCTTGTACATAGTGATGTATGTGGTCCTATGCAGACACCCTCTTTTGGAAATTACCTTTACTTCGTGACTTTCATTGATGATTTTTCCAGGCATGCATGGGTATATCCACTCAAAGAAAAGTCCGAAGTGTTCATGTGCTTCAAACAATTTTTGGTTTTGGCTGAAAATCTGTCAGCATGTAAAATGGGCACCCTCCGTTCTGATCGAGGGGGGGAATATATGTCTTCAGATTTTAATGCATTTCTGGCTGAACGTGGGATAAAACACCAGTGTACAGTGCCGTATACACCTCAACAGAATGGAGTTGCTGAACGAAAGAACAGGTCACTCATGGAGATGGCGAGGTGCATGGTCAAAAGTCAGGCTTTACCACATAGTTTCTGGCTTGAGGCTGTCATGTGTGCAGCATATGTACTGAACAGGTGTCCCACGAAAGCATTGCAGTCTATCACTCCATATGAGGCTTGGCATGACCGCAAGCCATCTGTTGCTCATCTGCGTGTTTTTGGTTGTTTGGCATATGCATTAATGCCTGAACAACATCGCAGAAAATCGGATGATAAGGCAGTAAAATGTATTTTTGTTGGGTACAGTTCTGAAAGTAAAGGCTATCGTCTGTATCATCCACAGACTAAACGCATTCTGGTTAGCCATGATGTTGTCTTTGTGGAAGATGCTATTCAGCCATTGCTTTCATGTACTAAGGAGACATCTGTTAGCTCTAAAGACATGTATGATACTTTGATGCCTCTTTTTACAAGTGGACAGGCTAGCGCTGGTCCTAATGAGGCAACTTCTCAGCCTTTGCAAGTTTCATATGATGATGCAGATCATTCCATTTCTGATGCAGATTTACATGATGCACTTGTTGATGAGAGAGCTGATATTGAACAGGCAAAAACTATGCCAAAATGGCTGGTGTAGACTTTGCGTGACAGCAAATTAGATGCACCTTTGTCATATCGTACTCGTTCAGGCTCTCATAGTACCTCCTTTACATCAGATTGCTATGCTATGGCTGCATCTAGTCTCTGTGATGAGAATGAGCCTGTTTCTTTTGATGAAGCACAAAATTCAAAAAATTGGATGGCTGCTATGCAATCTGAATATGATGCTATAATGAAGAATGGTACATGGTCTTTATGTGACTTGCCTCCTGGCAAGAAGGCCATTGGCACTAAGTGGGTATACAAGCTGAAGCGTAAACCTGATTGTACAGTTGACAGGTATAAGGCTAGGCTTGTTGCAAAGGGTTATGCGCAGGAAAGAGGCATTGATTTTGATGAGACCTTTGCACCTACATGCCGTATGACTACTGTTCGGAGCATTTGTGCACTTGCAGCCCATCATGGTTGGAATGTACATCAGTTGGACATTAAAACAGCATTTCTGAATGGTGACTTGCATGAAGAAGTGTATGTTTTTCAGCCCCGTGGCTTTGTGCAGAAAGGGCATGAAAACCAGGTGTGCAGGTTAAAGAAGGCGTTATATGGTTTAAAGCAAGCACCACGTGCTTGGTATGAGAAAATACATGCCTATCTGATTGCACATGGTTTTGAGAACAGTCCAACTGAAAGCACCTTATATGTTAAGCGTGCTAATGATGTGCTTTTGATCATTGTTGTCAATGTAGACGACATGCTGCTCACTGGTCCTCTTGAGAAGCATATTGCTAATTTCAAGGCTGATTTGCATGCCTCATTTGAGATGTCTGATTTGGGGCATTTGCATCACTATTTGGGCATTCAGTTTATGCAAGTTGATGGTGGAATGGCTTTGTGTCAAATGAAATATATTGACACACTATTGCAGCGTTTTGGCCTTGAAGACTGTAAGCCTATTGCCACTCCTATGGAGACAGGTTTACGATTGAGTCTTCATGATGCTGGAGATGCATTTGATGCTGTTCTCTATCAGCAAGCTGTTGGATGCTTGATTTACTTATGCATTACTCGGCCAGATATTCAGTTTGCTGTCTCACAGATGAGCAGGTTTATGCATTGCCCAGGAGTCACACATTGGAAAGCGGTTAAGCGCATCTTTCGCTACTTGAGTGGTACTCGGCTACTTGGGTTGTTTTATCCCAAGGGGGGATCACTACCGCCAGATTTGCATGCTTTTTCTGACTCAGATTGGGCTGGTTGCTATGACACTCGTGTGTCCACCAGTGGTTTTTGCTTCATGCTTGGTAGCTCATGTATATCTTGGTTGAGCAAGAAGCAGCCTACTGTGGCCACTTCCAGTTGTGAGGCTGAGTATAGGGCAGCTTTCACAGCGACTGTTGAGTGTGTGTGGCTCAGACGCCTTATGGCTGATTTGGGTGTTGGCCAGTCTTCTGCCACCACCATCTTCACTGACAGTCAGAGCGCATTGGCAATTGCGAGGAACCCTGTGTTCCATGCTCGCACTAAGCACATTGAGGTGCATTATCACTATGTCAGGGAGAGGTTTTTTGCTGGGGAGATCAGCTTGGCATATGTGCCCACGCAGGAGAACATTGCAGACCTTTTCACGAAGGCTCTGCCTAGGGAGAAGTTTGAAGCTTTCCGCAAAGCTTTGGGCTTACTTCCTTTTGTGGAGTGATTTCCACATAGCTCGGCACTTCCTTATACATGAGTGCTAGCTCCTTGTTCACCGCATCACTCCCAGGGGGGATTTGTTGATATATTTAGGTAGTGATGTGTGTGAACAATCTAGGACCGCCGGGGCACTTTTTTCCCTCTTTAGGAGGTTTTTTCCCCCGGCTTGTATATACGCCTATTGCCCTAATGGGCTACTTATCTTTGTACATTCTCTAGTAATACATTCAATCTTGTGTGTTGTGCTCCAAGCTTCTTCTTCTTCCTTGTGTTGTTCGCGTGCTTCCGCAAACGTCTAACTCCAACAGCTATCACTCATGTATAAGGAAGTGCCAAGCTATGTGGAAATCACTCCACAAAAGGAAGTAAGCCCAAAGCTTTGCGGAAACCTTTAAACTTCTCCCTAGGCAGAGCCTTCGTGAAAAGGTCTGCAATGTTCTCCTGCGTGGACACATATGCCAAGTTGATCTCCCCAACAGAAAAACCTATCCCTGATATAATGATAATGCACCTCAATGTGCTTAGTGCGAGCATGGAACACGGGGTTCATCGCAACTTCCAATGCACTCTGAGTGTCAGAGAAGATGGTGGTGGCAGAAGACTGACCAACACCCAAATCAGCTATAAGCACCACCTGCCAATGCTTGACTCCTGGGCAATGCATAAACATGCTGATATGTGAGACAACAAACTGAATATATGGCCGAGTAATGCATAAGTAAATCACAGGCCAAAATGCTACAATACTGTGTCAATATATTTTGTTTGACACAAAACCATTCCACCATCAATGTGCATAAATTGAATCTGCAAATAGTGATGCAAATGCCCCAAACCAGACATCTCAAATGAGGCATGCAAATCATGTTGGAGTTAGACGTCTGCGGATTCCACAAATACAACATCACGGCTAACCAGAATGCGTTTAGTCTGTGGATGATACAGGCGATAGCCTTTACTTTCAGAACTGTATCCAACAAAAATACATTTAACTGCTTTATCATCCAATTTTTGGTGATGTTGTTCAGGCACTAATGCATATGCCAAACAACCAAAAACACGCAGATGAGCAAGAGATGGCTTGCGGTCATGCCAAGCCTCATATGCAGTGATAGACTGCAGTGCTTTAGTGGGACACCTGTTCAGTACATATGCTGCACACATGACAGCCTCAAGCCAGAAATTATGAGGTAAAGCCTAACTCTTGACCATACACCTCCCCATCTCCATGAGAGACCTGTTCTTCTGTTCAGCAACTCCATTCTGTTGAGGTGTATACGGCACTGTACACTGGTGTTTTATCCCACGTTCACCCAGAAATGCATTAAAATCAGAAGACATATATTCCCCCCCTCGATCAGAACGGAGGGTGCCCATTTTACATGCTGACAGATTTTCAGCCAAGACCAAAAACTGTTTGAAGCACATGAACACTTCGGACTTTGCCTTCAATGGATATACCCATGCATGCCTGGAAAAATCATCAATGAAAGTCACGAAGTAAAGATAATTTCCAAAAGAAGGTGTTTGCATAGGACCACAGACATCACTATGTACAAGCTGTAATTTCTGAGTAGCCCGAACTGAACCATCTTTTGGAAAGGACGAATGCTGCATTTTGCCCAAAATACAGCCTTCGCAAACATGTTTTCCAGGTGCCTCAAGTTTGGGCAAAGAGGACACCATTTCAGATTTCTACAGGTGTAGCAAACTAGGAAAATTCAGATGACCAAAGCGTGCATGCCAAAGCTTTGCATCTGACATAGCCTGAGAATCGTTTACAGCACATGCCAAATCATTTACAAATCTTTCATAGTCTATGAGCTTATACAGCCCATGACATAAAATGCTAGAAGCAATAATCACATCGCCATTTGACAGATCATGAACCGTACACCTGTCATCAACAAATTTCACAACCAAGGCAATCTTGGCTAATGCAGAAACTGATAACAAGTTCTTCTTGATCCCTGGCACAAATAAAGCATCTGACAAAGTGAAAGAACTACCATCAAAAGCAGTCAAAATGATCTTACCAACTCCCATAATAGGATAAGAGGAGTTGTTTGCGCATGTAACAGTATTCCCTATAGGGGCAGGCTCGAGTGAAGAGAAGAAACTGTGCTGCGAGGTAATATGTTTGGTTGCCCCACTGTCAAAATACCAAACATCTGAGTCTACTGCAGACATGCACTGATCATGAGAAGATGGTTCAAAACTGCAGATAGTAGTAAACGCCCATTCTTCTTCCTGCACAATATTTGCAAACTCTGTTTTTGGTGTAGAGGCCTCTGCAACAACCATTCTAGCCTCTTTCTTCTTTGCCTCTTTAGCAGCTAGTTTTGGACAGTTCTTTATGATATGATCATTCCCTTTACAGTACTTACAAAACAATTTTCTGCTTTTCTGATTTCTTCTCATCTTTATCTTCCTTCTTCGAATATGCAGAATTAGCAGATTTCTGCTTACTAGTTGAAGAGCTCCATTTTCCTTTGCCCTTCTGACTAGCCGAGAAAGATTGATCTGCAACTCGCATAATGGACATGTTTTGTCTGGACTGATCTTCTTGCAATAGAACAGAGACTAACTCCTCAAATGATAAGGCATTTGGATTGCCTTTCATCATCAACCGAAGAGTAGAAGCAAAACTCTGATATAAATCAGGAAGACCATTCAAAACGGTGTGCACAAGTGAGCTATCTGGTATAACCTCGTCAGCAGAAATCAATTGTTCCTTCAAGTCTTTGATCTTCGTTAGGAAACTGTCCATAGAATCACCTTCATGCATATGCTCACTCTCCAATTGTTTTCGGAGGTAAGCAACACGAGCCTCATTCCTAGCTTGGTACAATGTGGTAAGTGTATCCCAAGCATCCTTAGCTGTTCTGCAAGAGCGAGTATGAGGAATAATGGCATGTTTGACAGACAAAGCTATCAATGCATGTGCCTGGGCATCTCTGCCATCCCAACAAATCTGCTCTGCAGTAGGTGTAGCAGAAACAGCAACACGAAAAGGAATCTGCAGAATATCATCTTTGACACCATCTTCATCAGCTCTAGCACCTCCAGCACGTGTATTTGCAGTAACTGTAGTTGTAGGTGTAACAGGATGTCTTTCAACACCCCGCATAATGTTCCACAGTCCTTTTGCAACCAATACATGTCGCATCATATAAGCCCGTAATGGGTAGTTGGTACCATCCAACTTATCCTCAACAGCCAACATACGGAATACATCACTGCTTTCAGCCATGGCCGGTGACTAAAATACCTTGATGCAAAAAATTGATTGTATCTCAAAAAGTTGAATGAAACTGCCCAGACGAGTTCTGCTAAACCTGTAGCAGACTTTGAGACGCTTATACTGGTGAATAGAAACAGGTATATACCTTTAGCACAAAAAGACAAAATAGCCTACACAAGCGCTGCGATAGTGCGTTCGGAGGCCGAAACGAGCTCAGATCGCGATTTCGGCACCACACAGCAAAGCTGTTTTGATCTCGGAAACACCCTGAGTATGTTGACCAAAATTCGTACGATTCTTAGACTGCAAACGGAGAAGTGTCGAGGGCGCCCTAGATGAAGCGACGACCCACTCTGATACCAATTGTTGGAGTTAGACGTCTGCGGAAGCACGCGAACAGCACAAGGAAGAAGAAGAAGCTTGGAGCACAACACACAATACTGAATGTATTACTAGAGAATGTACAAAGATAAGTAGCCCATTAGGGCAATAGGCGTATATACAAGCCGGGGGGAAAAAACCTCCTAAAGAGGGAAAAAAGTGCCCCGGCGGTCCTAGTGTGTTCACACACATCACTACCTAAATATATCAACAAATAAGCCTTAAAATCAACAATATGCTTCTCAATAGGACCAGTGAGCAACATTTCATCAACATAGACAACAATGATCAGAAGCACATCATTAGCACACTTAACATATAAGGTGCTCTTAGTTGGACTGTTCTCAAAACCATGTGCGATCAGATAGGCATGTGTCTTGGAGCTAACAGATGTCTCCTTAGTACATGAAAGCAATGGCTGAACAACATCTTCCACAGAAATAACATCACGGCTAACCAGAATGCATTTAGTATGTGGATGATACAGACGATTGCCTTTACTTTCAGAACTGTACCCCACAAAAATACATTTTGCTGCTTTATCATTTGATTTTCTGCGATGTTGTTCGGGCACTAATGCATATGCCAAACAACCAAAAACACGCAGATGAGCAATAGATGGCTTGCGGTCATGCCAAGCCTCATATGGAGTGACAAACTGCAGTGCTTTAGTGGGACACCTATTAAGTACATATGCTGCACACATGATAGTCTCAAGCTAGAAACTATGTGGTAGAGCCTGACTCTTGACCATACACCTCGCCATTTCCCTGAGTGATCTGTTCTTTTGTTCAGCAACTCCATTCTGTTGAGGTGTATACGACACTGTACACTAGTGTTTGATCCCACATCCAGAAATGCATTGAAATCAGAAGACATATATTCCCCCCCTCGATCAAAATGGAGGGTGCCCATTTTATATGCTGACAGATTTTCAACCAAAGCCAAAAACTGTTTGAAGCACATGAACACTTTGGACTTTTCCTTCAATGGATATACCCAAACATGCCTGGAAAAATCATCGATGAAAGTCATGAAGTAAAGATAGTTTCCAAAAGAAGGTGTCTACATAGGACCACAGAGATCACTATGTACAAGCTGCAATTTCTGAATAGCCCGAACTGAACCATCTTTTGGAAAGGATGAACACTGCATTTTTCCCTAAATACAGCCTTCACAAAATTTTTTTCCAAGTGCCTCAAGTTTTGGCAAAGAGGACACCATTTTAGATTTCTGCAAGCATAACAAACTACCAAAATTCAGATGACCAAAGCATGCATGCCAAAGCTTTGCATCTAACATAGCCTGCGAATCATGTACTACACATGCCAAATCATTTACAGATCTTTCATAGTCTATGAGCTTATACAACCCATGGCATAAAATGCCAGAAGCAATGATCACATCACCATTTGATAGATCATGAATTGTACATCTATCATCAACAAATTTCACGACCAAGCCAATCTTGGCTAATGCAAAAAATGATAACAATTTTTTCTTGATCCCTGGCACAAACAAAGCATATGACAAAGTAAAAGAACTACCATCAACAGTACTCAAAATGATCTTTTTAACTCCCATAACAGGATAAGAGGAGTTGTTGGTGCATGTAATAGTATTCCCTGTAGGGGCAGGCTCGAGTGAAGAGAAGAAACTACGTTGCACGGTAATATGTTTGGTCACCCCATTGTCAAAGTACCAAACATCTGAGTCTACTGTAGACATGCACTGCTCATGAGAAGATGGGTCAAAACTGCAAAGAGTAGCAAACACCCATTCTTCTTCTTGCACAAAATTAGCAGACTCTGTTTTTGGTGTAGAGGCCTCAGCAACAACCATTCCAGCCTCTTTCTTCTTTGCCTCTTTAGCAGTCAGTTTTGAACAATTCTTTATGATATGATCATTTCCTTTACAATACTTGCAAAACAGTTTCTGCTTTTCTGATTTCTTTTCATCTTTGTCTTCCCTCTCCGATTGTGTAGAATTAGTAGATTTGTGCTTACTAATTGAAGAGCTCCATTTTCCTTCGCCCTTCTGACTAGCCAAGAAAGCTTGATCTACAACACGCATAATGGACCTGTTCTGCCTGGACTGATCCTCCTGCAACAAAACAGAGATTAACTCCTCAAAAGACAAGGCATTTGGATTGCCTTTCATCATCAACTAAAGAGTAGAAGCAAAACTCTGATATGAATCAAGAAGACCATTCAAAATGGTCTGCACAAGTGAGCTATTTGCTATAACCTCATCATCAAAAATCAACTGTTCCTTCAAGTCTTTGATGAAAATTGTCCATAGAATCACCTTCATTCATGTGCTCACTCTCCAACTGTTTTTGGTGGTAAGCAACATGAGCCTCATTCCTAGCTTGGTACAATGTGGTAAGTGTATCCCAAGCATCATTAGCTATTTTGCAAGAGCGAATGTGAGGAATAATGGCACGTTTGTCAGAAAAAGCTATCAATGCATATGCCTGGGCATCTTTGCCATCCCAATGAATCTGCTCTACAGTAGGTGTAGCAGAAACCGCAGCACGAACATGAATATGCAAAATATCATCATCTTCGACACCTTTTGCATCAACTTCAGTACCTATAATTGTAACAGTTGCAGGTGTGATAGGACGTTTTTCAACACTCCGTACAATGTTCCACAGTCCTTTTGCAACAAATACATGTCGCATCATATAAGCCCATAACGGGTAGTTGGTACCATCCAACTTATCCTCAACAGCGAACATACGGAATACATCACTGCTTTCAGCCATGGCCGGTAACAGAACATCCCAGACGAATTCTGCTAGACCTGTAACAGACTTTGAGATGCTTATATTGGCGAATCAAAATTGGTATATACCTTTGGCACAAAAAGACAAAATTGTTGAAAGTTTTTCAAGCTCAAGAGTGTGGGAACATGCCCCAAATTGAACCTTCCACATCATCCACAATCAAAGGAGGCTGATTTCCATGAGCTTGAGGCATCCAATTATGCCCATAATGGAAAGAAGTTGATTAGAGAAGATTTAGCTCACCTCTTGATGTGATTGGACCTCACTTTTGACATGTATATGTTTTTGATTGGTTAAAGAGGTTAGTAGGTGGTCTTTAAAACCTCTAATGAGTTGTATTATGACTTAGAGTCGTGGAAATATGTGCCCAAGCTGCCCCCTTGCTTAAGCACACCCCCTAATAGCTGTTCTTTGCATATTTTGCAGAAATTTCACTTTTACACACTCTATCTATCTAGATGTTTTTGGCTGACCCCCCGGTCTTGTAATTGTTGTTTCTCCTTCATCCAGAATCCATTTGCAATGATTTTTGTCCTGTTGGAAAGCTTATAAGTTCTACTTTGTCTGGTATAAGTCTCAGGTTCAGTGCCTGCACATGTGCAGAGAAATGTCCAGAATAGTGTCTGTCTAGTTAGCTCATACTCTGTGAAGAGATCAAGTTATCTGTTTTGTTGCAGCTGGTTGAGGCATCATCCAGTATCCAAATGGAGTGATTTTACTCTCATTTGAAAGCTCTTAAAGTCTAGTTTATGCCTGCAAAATTTCATTTTCAATCTCTGCATATACTCAGATAAACTCAGAAAATACAGAGCCTATGTTTGAAAAATTTCAGGATCCTAGGAGGGTTCATTTGCGTTTGTTGTGCACATAGGAGTGTTTATCCTCCAACAGTGGTATCAGAGCCATAAGTGGAGTATCAAAGAGAGAAGAAGGAGCTACTGAAGTTAAGTAAAGACTTCATCAAAGTTTGAAGGAAGGAAGCAAAGAACGGGCACGTCAACAAGGGGAAGCAAATACATCATCAAATCAAAGACGAAGCTTCATCAAGAGGAGTAGCTCTATTTTTTGAGGTAAAAGACATCCTTTTCAACTTCATTGCATCAAGGAGGAGGTTCAAAAGAGTTAGGAGGCACCATGGCTGATCTCAATGCTCAGATTGAGAAGCTCGAAAAAGGAAACTACCAACCGTGGCGATTTAGAATAAGCAATTTTTTGATGGGGAAAGGTTTGTGGGGACTTGTGAGTGGTGGAGAGCCAAAACCCTACATAGATGAGGTAAATCCAACCAATGACCAGAGAAGAGCAGTAAGAGAGTGGGATGAAAGGGACAAAAGGGTCATTTTCATTTTATCTCAGCATATTAGCAACTCTATGGTAGGGCATATTCAAGATTTGGATACATCGAAGAAGGTGTGGGAGTGCTTGGAGAGATTGTATTCAACCTCCACAAAAGCTAGAAAAATTGAGCTCAAGAATGAGCTAAATAATCTTAGGAAAAGCCCCTCTCAAGGTGCTAATGATTACATATTAAAGGTTAAAGAGCTTGCAGATGCACTAGGGCCAATCGGTTGTGCCCTAGATGATGACGATCTTGTCGCCCACACCCTAAATGGACTTAGGGATGATGAAAAATGGAGGGCTTTCACAACTTCAGTGTATGTAAGGGACTCTCTTCTTGATTTTGATCAACTAATCACTCTCATGGTGACAGAGGAGATGAACCTTGGTGGTCATAATGCCAAGGATAGCCAAGGGCAATTGTTGTATGCAGGTAGAGGAAGAGGAAGACACAACCGAGGTGCTACAAGAGGAAGAGGAAGATATCAAAGCAACCAAGGAGGTCAAGGACAACAAGAAAATGCAGGTCAAAGAGGTGGAAGAGCCACAAATAGAGGAAGAGGTGGAAGATTTGGTGGAAGAGGACAAGCCACTTCAAATGGATGCTTTGTATGCGGTAAGCCCGGTCATTTTGCAAATGAATGCTATCATAGAGCTCAAAGACAAGGGAATCAAAGCAACAACAACAATTATAGAGGGCAAGGTAATTATGCAAACACATCATCCAGCCAAGGGAATGATTATTTACTTGCCATGAGGTATGGTGAAGATACAACTCAAGCTAGTGAAGATGTATGGTATGTAGACAGTGGATGTAGCAATCATATGTCATGTCGAAAGGATCTTTTTAGTAATTTGCAGGTCCCAAAGCATCAAGGGCATGTGGAAACAGGTGATAACTCAGAGCATACCATTCAACATGTGGGAGATATCAGTTTGGAAGGAAATCAAAGAGCAAAGTGCTTATCAGAGGTATTACATGTCCCTACTATTACCAAAAACTTGATTTCGGTAGGCCAAATGGTAGAAAAAGGCTATCAAGTTAGGTTTAATGAAAGAGGATGTTTTGTTGAGGATCCAAGGGCAGGTTTCAAGCTCATAGCAAAAGGAAAAAAGCAAGGGAGAATGTTCATAATGGACATAAATCAGCCACACCATTCAATGTATGTCACATATGGAGACAAGAGGATAGCAGATTTGGATCTATGGCATAAACGAATAGGTCACATCAACCTACAAAAGCTCAAGGACATGCAAAGGAGGAGCTTGGTAAGAGGCCTACCAAATTTTACATCTAAAATGTTGCATGAAATTTGTGTAGCTTGCCAACAAGGAAAACAATCAAGGCTGCCCTTCAAGAAGAGTACCTATGTAAGTGCAAATGTTTTAGACCTCATTCACACGGATGTTTGGGGTCCAACAAGAGAAGCATCCCTTGCTGGAAATAGGTATTTTGTAACCTTCATTGATGACTTTTCAAGGAAAGTGTGGTTGTATTGCATTAGAAACAAATCAGATGTGTTCCACTACTTCAAGAAATTCAAAGCACAGGTGGAGAAGGAATCTGGCAAGTTTATCAAAACTTTGAGATCCGATGGAGGGGGAGAGTACTTCTCCCATGAATTTTCTGAATTTTTGCAGGTCAATGGCATCAAAAGACAATTTACATGTAGGTATACCGCTCAACAAAATGGGGTAGCAGAGAGAAAGAACAGACACATAGCAGAGGTAGCAAGGTGTATGCTCAACGAAATGAATATGCCGCATTGTTATTGGGGAGAGGCTACATATACAGCCACATACATCATGAATAGATGTCCTACATCAGGTATACATCATCTAACCCCTGAGGAAGCATGGAGTGGAAGAAAACCTTGCATTTCACATCTTAGAATCTTTGGTTGTATATGCTATGTACATGTACCTCAAGAGTTGAGGTCAAAGTTAGATGCCAAATCTGAAAGGTGTATTTTTTTGGGATATTCTATGGAACAAAAGGGGTATAAATGCTATAATCCCATCACCAAGGAGCTGAAGGTAAGTAGGGATGTTGTCTTTGATGAGTTGAAGCCTTGGTATGCATGCACAAGTCCATTGCAGGTTAAAGACATAGGTGAGACAGATTTGAAGAATGATGATAGAGTTCAAGAAAGCATGGATTTGAGTGGTCCAAGCAACTCATGCAACACAAGGACACCCTCACCATGGAGTGGAAGGCTTAGGGAAAGAGAGACCAGCTCTGAAGAAAGCAAAGTCAAAGGCAAAGAGAAGATTTCAGTTGAAGAAGGAAGCTATGTGGACGAGAGCATGTTGGAAGATGAAGAGATAGAAGAAGTTCAAACTCCAGGAGTGGCCAAACAAAGAAAGAAGATGGCAACCACACCTAAAGGAAGTGAAAGAAGGTCTTCAAGAGTAAGATATCCAGTACAAAGGTTAACATATGATAATTTCATTGCAAAGCATTATGCATACATGACTCAGGTAATCAAGGACAAAGAACCAACTAGTTATGAAGAAGCTAAGGATTGCAAGGAATGGCAAGAGGCAATGAAGGAAGAGCTCAAAGCACTTGATGAGAACCATACTTGGAGCTAGGTACCAGCTCAAGAAGGCATGAAGGTGATAGGTAATAAGTGGGTTTACAAAATTAAAAGAAATTCAGATGGTTCCATTGCTAGGTACAAAGCAAGGTTGGTGGCGAAAGGCTTCTCCCAAAGCTACGGGATAGATTATGATGAAACTTTCAGCCCCGTAGCCAAGATGCCAACAATTAGGACTTTGATTGCAGTGGCCACATCAAGGAAATGGAGCTTATATCAGTTGGATATGAAGAATGCCTTCCTCAATGGAGAGCTTGAAGAAGTAGTCTACATGAGCCAACCTCAAGGATTTGCTAGTATGAGGTACCAAAATCATGTTTGCAAGCTAAGGAAAGCATTATATGGACTAAAGCAAGCCCCAAGGGCCTAGAATCAGAGGTTAGTGGATTATTTATCAAGTTGTGGTTACAAAGAAAGTGTTGTAGATCCATCACTTTACATGAAGAAGCAAGGAGACAAGACGATATACATATGCATCTATGTGGACGATTTGATCATCACAGGAAGTGATATTGCAGGTATTAAAGATATCAAATCAAAGCTAGGAAAGGAGTTCAAGATATCTGATCTTGGAACACTAAAGTACTTCTTGGGAATAGAGGTAATCTATGCACACAATGGCATCTTCTTGATTCAAAGAAAATACTTGTTGGATGTGCTATACAGGTTTGGTATGAGTGGTTGTAAGCCACTTTCTCAGCCCATGGAGCCCAATACAAAGTTGGTTGCAGGTCAAGGAGAGGCTATACAAGATATTACACTATATAGAAGCATAATTGGTTCATTAATTTATGCTACATTCACTAGACCTGATCTTGCATATGTAGTAGGTGTTCTCTCTCAATTTTTGCATGCACCTACTCATGATCATCTTATGGCGGCAAGAAAGGTGCTTCGTTACATCAAGCACACCATCAACCAAGGTCTATTTTACTCATATGATGCTGATCTAAGTGTCAAAGGATATATTGATGCTGATTGGGCAGGTAGCAAGGATGATCGAAGGAGTACATCGGGTTATGTTTTCATGATAGGTACAAAAGTGATCTCTTGGAGCTCTAAGAAGCAACCCACTGTTGCTCTTTCATCCACAGAGGCTGAGTACAGAGGTTTAGCATTGGCTACATGTGAGCTATTATGGCTTAAGAAGATACTTAAGGACTTGGAAGTGGAAGTGGAGGAGTTTCCTCTTTATGGAGACAACATTTCAAGCATCTATCTAGCTAACAATCCCATGTTTCATGCAAGGAGCAATCACATAGAGGTTCATTACCACTTCGTTAGAGAAAAGGTGATGGCAAAAGAGCTAGATATAAGGTATGTGAACACTAAAATGCAGGTTGCAGACATGATGACAAAGTTTCTTCAAGGTACAAAGCTTGGAGGATTCAAGGAAGCTATCAACATAAGAGACATAGGCTGAAGCAACAAAGGAAAAGACTTGAGCTTGAGGGAGAGTGTTGAAAGTTTTTCAAGCTCAAGAGTGTGGGAACATGCCCCAAATTGAACCTTCCACATCATCCACAATCAAAGGAGGCTGATTTTCACGAGTTTGAGGCATCCAATTATGCCCATAATGGAAAGAAGTTGATTAGAGAAGATTTAGCTCACCTCTTGATGTGATTGGACCTCACTTTTGACATGTATATGTTTTTGATTGGTTAAAGAGGTTAGTAGGTGGTCTTTAAAACCTCTAATGAGTTGTATTATGACTTAGAGTCGTGGAAATACGTGCCCAAGCTGCCCCCTTGCTTAAGCACACCCCCTAATAGCTGTTCTCTGCATATTTTGCAGAAATTTCACTTTTACACACTCTATCTATCTAGATGTTTTTGGCAGACCCCCCGGTCTTGTAATTGTTGTTTCTCCTTCATCCGGAATCCATTTGCAATGATTTTTGTCCTGTTGGAAAGCTTATAAGTTCTACTTTGTCTGGTATAAGTCTCAGGTTCAGTGCCTGCACATGTGCAGAGAAATGTCCAGAATAGTGTCTGTCTAGTTAGCTCATACTCTGTGAAGAGATCAAGTTATCTGTTTTGTTGCAGCTGGTTGAGGCATCATCCAGTATCCAAATGGAGTTATTTTACTCTCATTTGAAAGCTCTTAAAGTCTAGTTTATGCCTGCAAAATTTCATTTTCAATCTCTGCATATACTCAGAGAAACTCAGAAAATACAGAGCCTATGTCTGAAAAATTTCAGGATCCTAGGAGGGTTCATTTGCTTTTGTTGTGCACATAGGAGTGTTTATCCTCCAACAAAAATAGCCTACAGAAGCACTGTGATAGTGCATTCGGAGGCCGAAACGAGCTCAGATCACGATTTTGGCACCACATAGCGAAGCTTTTTTTATCTCAAAAACACGTTGAGTATGCTCACCAAAATTCATGCGATTTTGAGATTGCAACCGGAGGAGTGTCGATGACACCCTAGATGAAGCGGCGACCTACTCTGATACCAATTGTTGGAGTTAGACATCTGCGGGAGCACGCAAACAACACAAGGAAGAAGAAGAAGCTTGGAGCTCAACACACAATACTGAATGTATTACCACTAGGATGTGCAAAAATACAAGCCGGGGGAAAAAAACATCCTAAAGAGGGAAAAAAGTGCCTTCGTGGTCCTAGTGTGTTCACACACATCACTACCAAAATATATCAACACATATTTCTTTCCATACCTTTCAAAGTGCTCCGCTCTTATGTCATTCCACAAGGTAGAAGAGTAGCCTATCGATTCTCTAAGTAAAGCTTGCTTTCAATTGATTTGACTTTGTCAAATAAAAATCTTGGCAAGATTTTGCTAAACCGAGTGACTCTCAAGGCATGTAAATAAGAGGTGACCAAGGTCTTCTCTACCAGAGATTTTATCAGCTTTGACATTGGTCCAAATTCTCCAATGGAGAATTTGCTACATAGGAATGGATTTTTTGTTCTCAATGAAAGGATGCCACAGGTCCATGAACTTAAATTTCCATCTCATACAAGGACAATTCAAACACCACCTCTTGTTAAAGGAGATATGCGAGTTCAAGTGCTTCTTGATACTCAATGTATTATCCAATTTGTTTCATTGATCCATCTTAACCCTTTAGTTTGCGAGGGATCATGCTTGAGAAGAAGCTGAGTCTTGAGTTCTCCCAAGAATTGATTCTGTGTCTTAATAGACACCAATCTTCATAGTCAACTCTCTTAAGCAGATCTACGTTCTCAAATCTAATCCAATGTCTTTCTCTTGATTCTAGAGATGTTTCCACATTTGATACCCTTTGTTCCATAGCTTATTTGCCTTTTGCAAGTTCTTCAAGTCAATTTCTTTGATTCACTCGATTAGAAACTAAATAGAATTGTTTTGTCTAATCTTGATAGTCCACTTTCAATTTTCATTGACCTTGATTTATGATTTCATCTTGTTTCAACTCTTCCACAAGGAGTAGACTAAGTCCGAACCTCAGCACTAGGAGACCATGCTACATAAGTAGAGAACCATTCTCTCTGTGGTGTCACATGGAAAGAAGCACCAAAATCTAGTAGCCATGTGTGGGAAAAAGACATAAGAACTTTAGTAGGCACAGTACTATCAAGTGTCAACAGATCAACATCATTAGAAAAAGCATTGATTTCTTCAATCTTCACAATCAAAATAGATGGTAAACGTATCCCATGATGATGGAAAGGGCATAGCAACAAGATTGCTTTCATTTCATTATCCATCTCCATTTTTTGAGCCTGTAACTGATAAAATATAGCATTAAACTAATTTAGATGAGTAGCAACACTATTGTGTGCTTCCTGCAAAGTTCATATAACTTTCTCATCAAATACACTTTATTTGATACCATTTCTTTTTCATACGTATTGCATAACTTCTTCCAAAGGGACTCTGCACTTTCACAGTCCAATACTATAAAATAGACATTATTTGTGAGGTGTAATCAAATGGTAGACCTAGCCATTTCATCCAATTCATCTCAAGAATCTTCATCCATGTTAGCAGGCTTCTTTGAGATTCCATTCATTGGCTTCCGTTGCCTCCTCTTAATCAACACATCTTTAATCTTATTCTTCCATAGAGCAAAGTTTGTGCCATCAATTTCTGGATCTCAAAATGGTCTTTTCCTTGTAAGTTGTAGCTCCTCCTAGGATCACTAGCACTAGATCCTTGTTGATATATTTAAGTAGTGATGTGTGTGAACACACCAAGACCATCGGGGCACTTTTTCCCTCTTTAGGAGGTTTTTTCCCCTGTCTTGTATATACACCTATTTCCCTAATGGGTTATATATCTTTGTACATTCCAGTGGTAATACAATCACTATTGCATGTTGTGCACCAAGCTTCTTCATCTTCCTTGTGCTGTTCATGTGCTTTTGTAGACCTCAAATCTCCACAATTGGTATCAGAGCAGGCCGTTGCTTCATCTAGGGCCTCGTCGACACCCCTCCGGTCACAGTCTTAGAATCACATGAAATTTGGTGAGCATACTTAGGGTGATTAAGAGATCAAAATAGCTTTGTTGTTTGATGTCAATGTTGCAATTTGAGCTCGTTTCGGCCTTCGAATGCACTATCTAGTGGTTGTGTAGGCTACTTCGTCTTTTGTGTCAAAGATATGTACAAGTTTCAGTTTGCCAGTATCAGCCTCTTGAAGTCTTCTATGGGTTTAGGAGAAGTCATCAGGGTAGTTCTATTCAGCTTTTTTAGATACATTCATTTTTCTATATCAGGGTATTTCAGTGAGTGGCCATGGCTGAACACAATGATGTATTTTGTATGTTGGCTGATGAGGATAAGTTGGATGGTACCAATTGCCCATTATGGGCTTAAATGATGTCATGTATTGGTTGCAAAAGGACTATGGAATATTGTGTAGGGTGTTGAAAAACATCCTATTACACCTACAAATACAGGTATTGATGTTGATGCAGATGGTGTCAAAGATGGTGATATTCTATAGATTCTTGTTCGTCTTGTGGTTTCTACTACACCTATTGTAGAGAAAATCCATTTGGATGGTAGAGATGCTCAGGCACATGCATTGATAGCCTTGTCTATCAAACTTGCCATTATTTCCTCACATTCACTCTTCCAGAATAGCTAAGGATACTTGGGATATACTTACCACATTGTAACATGCTAGGAATGAGGGTTCTGCTGCTTACCTCCAAAAATAGTTGGAGAGTGAGCGTATGAATGAAGGTGATTCTATGGATAGTTTTCTAACAAAGACCAAAGATTTGAAGGAACAATTAATTTCTAGTGATGAAGTCTTGCATGACAGTTCACTTGTGTAGACTATTCTGAATGGTCTTCCCAATTCATACTAGAGTTTTGCTTCTAATCTTTGTTTGATGATGAAAGGCAATCCAAATGCATTAACATTTGAGGAGTTAGTCTCTATTTTATTTTAGGAAGATCAGTCTAGGTAGAACATGTCCATTATGCATGTTGTAGATCAAGCTTTCTTGGCTAGAAACAAAGAAGTTAGTCTTTGTTTGATGATCAAAGGCAATCCAAATGCCTTAACATTTGAGGAGTTAGTCTCTGTTTTGTTTTAGGAAGATCACTCTAGGAGTTAGAAGCAAAGGCTATCATCTGTATCATCGACAGACAAAACACAATTTGGTTAGCCATGATGTTGTTTTTTTGGAAGATTTTATTCAACCACTACTTTCATGTACTAAGGAGACATCAATTAGCTCCAAAGACATGTATGCTATTTTGATGCCTCTGGTCCTAATGAGGCAATTTCTCAATCTTTACAGGTTTCATGTGATGATGCACATCATTCTATTTCTGATGCAAATTTACATGATGCACTTGTTGATGAGAGAGCTGATATTGAGGAGGCAAAAACTGTGCCAAAATGGCTGGCGTAGACTTTGCGTGATAGAAAATTAGATGCACCTCTCCCATATCATACTTGTTGAGGCTCTCATAGTGCCTTTTTTGCATCATATTGCTATGTTATGGCTGCCTCTAATTTTTGTGATGAGAATGAGTCTATTTTGTTTGATGAAGCATAAACTTCTAAAAATTGGATGGCTGATATGCAATCAGAATATGATGGTATCATGAAAAATGGTACATGGTCTTTATGTGACTTGACTCCTAGCAAGAAGGCCATTGGCACCAAGTGGGTATACAAGCTAAAGTGTAAGCTTGATGGAAGAGTTGACAGGTATAAGGCTAGGCTTATTGCAAAGGGTATGCATAGGAAAGGGGCATTGATTTTGATGAGACCTTTGAACCTACATGCCGAATGACTACTCTTCATAGCATCTGTGCACTTGTAGCTCATCATGTTTAGAATGTACATCAATTGGACATTAAAACTGCATTTCTGAATGGTGACTTGCATGAAGAAGTGTATGTTTTTAAGCCCCGTGGCTTTGTGCAAAAAGGGCATGAAAACCAAGTGTGCAGATTGAAAAGGCATTATATGGTTTGAAGTAAGCACCACATGCTTGGAATAAAAAGATACATGCCTATTTGATTGCACATGGTTTTGAGAACAGTCCAACTAAGAGCACCTTATATGTTAAGTGTGCCAATGATGTGCTTCTGATCATTGTTTTGTATGTTGATGACATGTTGCTCATTGATCCTCAAGAGAAGCATATTGCTGATTTTAAGGCTGATCTGCATGCCTCATTTGAGATGTCTGAGTTGGGGCATTTGCATCATTATTTGGGCATTCAACTTATGCAAGTTGATGGTAGAATAGCTTTGTATCAGATGAAATATATTGACACATTATTATAGCGTTTTGGCCTTGCAAACTATGAACCTATTGCCACTCCTATGGAGACAGGTTTACGATTGACTCTTCATAATGTTGGAGATGCATTTGATGCTATTCTCTATCAGCAGGCTATTGGATGCTTGATTTACTTATGCATTACTCGACTAGATATTTAGTTTTCTATCTCACAAATGAGCAGATTTATGCATTTCCTAGGTGTCAAGCATTGGCAGGTGGTTAAACACATCTTTCGCTACATGAGTGGTACTCAGCTACTTGGGTTGTTTTATTCCAAGGGGGGATCACTACCGCCAGATTTACATGCTTTTTTTGACCCTGGTTGGGTTGTTTACTATGACACTCCTCTATCCACTAGTGGCCTTTTGCTTCATGCTTGGTAGCTCATGTATATCTTGGTTGAGCAAGAAGCAGCCTATTGTGGCCACTTCAAGTTGTGAGGTTGAGTACAGGGTAGCTTTCACAACAACTATTGAGTGTGTGTGGCTCAGATGCCTTATGGCTGATTTGGGTGTTGGTGATTCTTCTGCCACCACCATCTTCACTCACAACCAGAGCGCATTGGTAGTTGCAAGGAACCTTGTGTTCCATGATTGCACTAAGCACATTGAGGTGCATTATCATTATGTCAGGTAGAGGTTCTTTGCTGGAGAGATCAGCTTGGCATTTGTGCCCACACAAGAGAACATTGGAGACCTTTTTCACGAAGGCTCTGCCTAGGAAGAAGTTTGAAGCTTTCAGCAAAGCTTTGGGCTTACTTCCTTTTGTAAATTGATTCCACATAGCTTGGCACTTCCTTATACATGAGTGCGAACTCCTTGCTCGTCGCATCACTCCCAGGGGGGATTTGTTGATATATTTAGGTAGTGGTGTGTGTGAACACACTAGGACTGTCGGGGCACCTTTTTCCCTCTTTAGGAGGTTTTTTTCCCTTGGCTTGTATATATGCATTTTTCCCTAACGGGTTACATATCTTTGTACATTCTAGAGGTAATACATTCAGTATTGTGTGTTATGCTCCAAGCTTCTTCTTCTTCTTCTTCTTCCTTGTGATGTTCGCATGCTTTCATAGACCTCGACCTCCAACAATCTTGATCCACCAGATGTGCTTGAGATCTTTGATGCCATGATGATAGATAATTGATTAGAATGATAATTGAGTTAGAAGAGTCCAAACACCACAAAAGCTTAAAAAAGGATGAACAAGTGTCAAATTTTGGGAAAAAATCAATAGTCTCCCCAGACACATGGATTAGTGAATAATGATTACCAACCAAAAGAATTATGTGAGAATATATGAGCTGACACATTTGTGCCATCAAATTTTTGGATCTCAAAATGGTCTTTGCCTTGCAAGTTATAGCTCCTCCTGAGAACAATAGCACTAGATCTTGATCCACGAGACGTGCTTGAGATATCTGATGATGTAATGACAGATAATTGACTAGAATGATAATGGAGCTAGAAGAGTCCAAACACCACTAAGGCTTAAAAAAGGATGACCAAGTGTCAAGTTTTTGGGAAAAAAATCAATAGTCTCCCTAGAAAATTTTGATTAATGAACACTAATGACCAACCAAAAGGACTATGTGAGAATATGTGTGCTCACACCAATGTGTATCAAGGAGTAAATCAGCCACTATATACTTGACAAAGCAAAAAATCTAGAAAAATGTTGCCAAAGTCTCCTCTGCAAAATGAGCATATGAACAATGTGAAAAGCTCAGAAACCTGTAAGTACTAACATGTGAAAAGCTCATAAACCTGTAAGTACTAACATGTAAACTTGCATACTCAATCACCAACTCTAGTGTGTAAGTACTAACATGTAAACTTGCATACTCAATCACCAACTCTAGTGTGTAAGTACTAACATGTAAACTTGCATACTCAATCACCAACTCTAGTGCGTATAATCACTTAACCGAAAGAAGCGAACTAGGCTTATTGAGCACCGATGCTCAACTATCATACATCTCTTATGGTGAGGTTGGGTAAGTCTTCCACCTGTGTCACTAAAGAGACCCCAACATCTGGGTATCTCCCAGTTAAGAAACCTTTCCATGACCCTCTTTATCAACATCAAAGGCTTTATGCAAATACATAACCGCTATATCAATGACCACATGGACGTACATAATAAGTATCCACAAAAGCATATATAGTGTGTATGTGCTCAATATATGTAGTAAAATGGCACTAGGAAGACTGACTTCATAACCCAAAAACTAGCCAACAACACTTTCAAGTGTCTATCAACTCTGTTCTTTAGGCATGAAAACTTGTATAAACTTGTGGTGGCTTCTCCCACCATAACTAAAAACCCTTCAAGAAACCTATAGATTTAATAGTGTGGCTGGAAAAATATCTACAATGGTGAATATCTATTGTTTGAGAAGTACAAAGAGCACTCTTCTTGATGTTCTTGAACTTTTGTAAAGATAACTATCCACTAAGTTAATCCAAAATGGCTCCAAGAAACATCTCAAAAAAGCTTCAAAAACAGGCTTTGAAAGTAAAGAATGAATCTTTAAGGGCTAAAGCATGTTCAAGGTAATGTGAACGTTAGTCTTTCCCCTTCTTTAAACACCATAAGAGTGTAGCTTAGTGGCAAGAGATTGTTGGTTAAACGAGCTCCAAGGGGAATAGTATTGGGATGGGTGACCTCGTGAGAAGTGCCAAGAACCTCCGTCTTCCTTGATCAGTGAGGTCCTCCTTCACGCACAACTAGCGGTGACTTCAATGACTCGAATGGTATGCTAAGGTCTATGCCTTGGTCATCACATTAGTCATACGCCTTGGAGAAAGCCTTGGGTGGAGGGGCCGGTACCCTCATAGTAGAAAATCGAGCTCGGGATGCTGCACATAGTACTCCGCACAGGCTTGCAAAATACACAAGAAAACACAGTACATAGAGAAAACGAACATAAATTTCTTAGGTGTTACAAATACAGTCAAACTTACTGTCTGTGGCTGACCAGAACACTATATGTTTTATTAAATAACATATACAAAAGTGTCTAGTGGCCATTTGTCCTTTTGTATGGACACTAATAGTAACATTGATAGTTTTTTATACCAAAATGCTATTATCCATGTTCATTCATGCAAAACAACCAAAGATGCTTGTAATATTCTTATCACATTATATTAGATAAAAAAAGGCTCTTGTTGCTTACCTTTGAAGATAGTTGGAGAGTGAGCATTTTGAATGAAGAAGGTTCAATGGGTAATTTTTTCATAAAGTTTAAGGATTTCAAAGAGTGATTGATTTTTTTGTCAATGATATTTTGTCAAATAGTTCATCTATGTGAACTATTCTAATGGGCTTTTAGAGTTGTATTAGAATTTTCCTTTTACCCGATTTGATGATGAAAAGAAATCTAAATGCCCTAACTTTTAAGGAGTTACTCTTTGTTTTGTTGCAAGAATATCAATCTAGATAAAAGAGATCAAATATGTGTGTTGCAAATCAAGCTTTCTTGATTAGTAAAAAAAAAGGCAAAGGTAAATAGAGCTTATCTATTAGTAAGCAAAAATCTACTAATGTTGCACAATCAAAGAAGGAAAATAAATTTGACAAGAAATAGAAAAAAAAATTTGCAAGTATTATAAGGCAAATGATCATGTCATTAAGAATTTTCCTAAATTAGTTGCAAAAGAGGCAAATATGAAAGATGTTGGAATGAGTGCTATCGATGCCTCTACACCTAAAAAATGAGTTTACTAAACTTGTTTAGAATGAAGAATGGGCATTTACTACTCATTAAAGCTATGAATCTTCTTCTCACAAGAAATGTATGACCATAGTAGATTCTGATGTTTGGTATTTTGATAGTGTTGCAATCAAATATATTATTTCATAGCATAGTTTTTTCACTTCACTAAAGTCTTTCCCCACATGGAATATTGTCACATGTGCAAACAAATCCTCTCATGTTGTGATGGGAATTGGAAATATCATTCTTATTAGTACTGATGGTAGTAGTCTCATATTGTTGGATGCCTTTATGTTGTTGGAGTTTGAGGTTTGTGGAAGCATGCGAACAACACAAGGAAGAAGAAGAAGAAGAAGCTTGGAGCACAACACACAATATTGAATGTATTACCAAGATAATGTACAAAGATAAGTGACCCCTTAGGGTTATAGGCATATATACAAGTTGGGGAAAAAACCTCCTAAAGAGGGAAAAAAGTGCCCCGTGTGTCCTAGTGTATTCACATACATCACTACATAAATATATAAACAAATCTTCCCTGGGAGTGATGCAGTGAATGTAGAGCTAGCATTCATGTATAAGGAAGTTCCAAGCTATGTAGAATCAATCCACAAAAGGAAGTAAGCCCAAAGCTTTGTCAAAAGCTTCAAACTTCTCCATAGGCAGAGCCTTTGTGAAAAGGTTTGCAATGTTTTCCTGTGTGGGCACATATGCCAAACATATATCTCCAGCAAAGAACCTCTCCCTGACATAATGATAGTGCACCTTAATGTGCTTAGTGCGAGCATGGAACACAGGGTTCCTCACAACTGCTAATGTGCTCTAACTGTCAGTGAAGATGGTGGTGGCAGAAGACTGACCAACACCCAAATCAGCCATAAGGCTTCAAATCCACACACACTCAACAATTTCTATGAAATCTACCCTATACTCAGCCTCACATTTAGAAGTGGCCGCAATAGGCTGCTTCTTGCTTAACCAACATATGCATGAGCTATCAAGCATGAAGGCAAAACCACTGGTGGACACATGAGTGTCATAGCAACCACCCCATTCAGAGTCAAAAAAAGCATGTAAATCTGGCGGTAGTGATCCCTCTTGGGATAAAACAATCCAAGTAGTCGGGTATCACTCAAATAGAGAAAGATGTGCTTAACTACTTACCAATGCATAAACCTGCTCATTTGCGAGATAGGAAACTGAATATCTAGCCACATAATGCATAAGTAAATCAAGCATCCAATAGCTTGCTCATAAAGAAGATCA
Source organism: Ceratopteris richardii (assembly GCA_020310875.1). Classification (NCBI taxonomy): domain Eukaryota; kingdom Viridiplantae; phylum Streptophyta; class Polypodiopsida; order Polypodiales; family Pteridaceae; genus Ceratopteris; species Ceratopteris richardii. The sequence goes on along the minus strand of CM035428.1, from coordinate 83,425,695 downwards.
TCAAATGCATCTCCAACATCATGAAGACTCAATTGTAAACATGTTTCCATAGGATTGGCAATAGGTTTGCAATCTTGAAGGCCAAAACATTGCAATAATGTGTCAATATATTTTGTTTGACACAAAGTTATTCCACCATCAACTTGCATTAACTGAATGCCCAAATAATGATGCAAATGCCCTAAATCTGACATCTCAAATGAGGAAAGAAAATCATCCTTAAAATCAACAATATGCTTCTCATGAGGACCAGTGAGCAGCATGTCATCGACATAGACAAAAATGATCAGAAGCACATCATTTGCATGCTTAACATATATGGTTCTCTCAATTGGACTGTTCTCAAAACCATGTGCAATCAGGTAGGCATGTATCTTTTCATACGGAGCATGTGATGCTTGCTTCAAGCCCATATAATTCCTTTTCCAACTTGCACACTTTGTTTTCATGCCTGTTGGCAGTATACGAGAAGATGCAAGTACGAGCATACAAGCAGATCTAGCACTAAGGCAACCCTTTATTTTTTTCAAAACCCTTACACCATTTAAAAGTGATTCTCATCACTAAAAACCCCTGTAAATACCATTTTCACCTTTTTGTAGCTCCATTTTGTACAAGCCGAGGAGTCCTCGAGCTTGAGGACCCTTAGAAGTAGTTGCCTACCAATTTTCGTATTTTTTAGATCTCGTTTGAGCCCTCAAATAAGCCCTGGAACCTAATTTTTAACTAGGCCGGACACTAGGTCTAGACAGGGCCAAAGCTAGTCAAAAACTATAAATAGAGCTAGAAAGCTCATTTTTGGGAGAGCTTCTGATAGTTTTGAGCTTGTATAAGAACTTGGTTGCAATATAAGTGATTCCATTGTCTTACCCTCTTTGTTCTTGCCGTATGCGTGCGTGTGCGTGTATGTGTGTGCATGCTTGTGTGCTTCTCACTCACGCACTTGTGCTTCCACTTGCTCGTGGTCTTCATACCATCCTCACGTCTTCCCGGATTGACATTAAAGGAGGTGCTACTCATCACTGAGCTACACCAAATTTTGGCGCCGTTGCCGGGGATCGAGCTTTGAGGACGAGCGTGTGATGGTAAGACATAGAGAGGACACGTTGGAATGGTAAGTAGTTGGTAAATTTCTGATTTTTCTCCATCTCCATCTCCATCTTAACCTCCTTCTCCATCTCCACCTCCACCTCCTTCTCCACTACATATTCCCTCTTCCTTATCATTCCCTCATTTGTTGTGTGCGAGTTTGAGAGAGAGCGAGCGTGTGTGTTCTTGTTTTGTGTGTTTTTTGCATGTTTCTTGCAGGTGGCAGCTCCATCATCATCTCCAGCAAGCTCAGCAGGTACAGAATCTGTCTGCACAGTCCCCGAGGCGTTGAGCTCGAGCTATCGCAACACTCCGAAAATTTCACCCAATCACGATTCTGAGTGCACCACGACACTGCGTAGGCCTAGAGCTCCCAAGATCACTAGACAGAACAGGAAAATTCACCATATCCCGAGCTATCGCGACACCTCGAGGTATCGCGACACTCACGAGCTATCGCGACACTTCACGAGCTATCGCGACACCTCACGAGCTATCGCGACACCTCACGAGCTATCGCGACACTTCGACCTATCGGGACACCTCACGACCTATCGCGACACTTCACGGCCTATCGCGATACTTCGACCTATCACGACACCTCACGAGCTATCGCGACACCTCACGAGCCATCGCGATACTTCGACCTATCGCAACACCTCACGAGCTATCGCGACACTTCGACCTATCGTGACACCTCAGGAGCTATCGCGACACTTCCCACCTATCGCGACACCTCGACCCGACCTATCGCGATACACGGCCTTTAACGCATGAAAATTTAGGGTTATTTTTGAGTGATTGGAAGGGTAGTTGAGCTTAATTTTAGGCACCTTGGTATAACCTTAGAACCTTGGAAGTGGACAAAAGACCTAGAAACCAGAGAGGGATCTCCTGAACCTTGAGAGCCTGTTTTGACCCTTTAATGCCTGAATGGTCATAACTTGACTATACGAACTCCGATTGATGAGATTTTGGTCTCGTTGGGAAGCTTGTTGAAAACCCTACGTGGCGACTGGTTTTTTGTAGAATCATACGTGGAGTTTTAGAACATGTATTTTCAAGTTGGCCTTTAGGGGAGGCTAGGTGGTCCTAAGATTGAGGGGGTACAGTGAGTTACTCCAGGGGGACTACAAATATTGATGTGTGTCTGTCAATTACTTGTGGAAGAGAGCTATACTGACTGGTGAGCTTTTGCAGGAACATTGTGTGCACTCAAGGCAATCCAAAGCAAGCTAGCAAGGGTGAGTACCAAGCTTGGGAGAAGGCTTCCTGGGCTTGTGTAGCAGTCTGGTCAACCAGCTAATTGAGGTTGGAAGATCTCTCAACCCTCCTTTGTCAATTCCTAGCCTAGGCTAAGTACGACTTAGGTGTGGTAATTAATTAGGGCAACGTTAGGCACGAATCAAGTCCAAGAGTATTAATTAACCAAGTGCAAGAAGTAAATAGGACTTAAGTGCGAAAACACTAAGGGATAAAAGGTAAACTGGAATCGATCACTTATCAAGTGCGGAAATTCACTTAAGTACTCCTAACGACGCGATTTCAAACAAGACCATAAACATAATATTCAACTCAAAAGAACAAAGTGATTGGTGCAAATTAACCTGCGACGAGAGTGTGCTTAGGTCCAAGGGGGTAGATAAATCAGGCATATGAACCTTAGATCAGGCAGACACTTAGGCCGAGACAGACAAAGCCTCAGATCTTCTGAAGCTAGTGTCAATCACACTGCCAGGTCTTGGGCCCAACAGTTGAGTGATTACCCATACACTCCCAGATCATAAACAAGTGATTCTGAGATGTCCTATCACATGGAGAGACCAGTAGGCAGTTCAGGGTTGGCTTATCTAGAAAAGCCAGAAGGACCTTACAAGACTCAACTGGAATACATCAGGACTAATCGTCTAGGTGCTCGCATCTATGAAGATGGCCTGAGAAGATCGGTGGTCCAGATTAAGAACCCCGATCAACCCCATGGATTAGACCACCCAGTAGTCAAGTTTGAGAATGGAGCATACCTAGATAAAGAGGGGACTATATATGTAGTCACCACTCTTCCTGATAGAACTGATGAGTTTGGAAATGTGATTGCGGAGACCGACATGGGTGATATAGAGCAAGGGAACTTAGAGAGAGAGCCAAGAACTCCCCGTGGTAAATCTGTCTTGACCAGAATCATGACTCCAGAGTGGATTCCACAAGATAATAAAAGCATAGATCTGCTTTTAAACCGAGAAACCGATGAGGCTTTTTGGAGATATAAATCTGCTCAACCTCAGGAAGTGAGTGCCCTCACAATATATGAGTTTAAAGACCCTGACTGCCCAGGTAAAGTAACATACCTAGACAATACATCAGAGAGGATCTTCGTGGTCACGGAGCATGGCAGACATGCCTACACATGGAAGGGTGAATTTGTTTTTCCCCAACCAAGGTCTAATGCGTTCTTTGGTCACCAAGGAGCTGGGACCTCCCAAGCTCATGAAGCTCAAAGAGATAGGAGTAGAGACAAACCTGAGGTAAGTTTTGCCAACTCCCTGGGAAGAGAAAGAACGGGAACGGAAAGGAATAGAGTGGAACCTGAGAGACATAGAACCCCATGGAATCAAAGGAATGCTGACGATTTTCCTTTGCCAAGGCCGAGAGAACACACTAGGACCCTGCGACCAACTCAACTGGTGAAGTCCATGAAGAATTACTTCGATGGCACTGGAGACCCTTATGACCATGTGGCAGAATTTCGGCAAGTCTTGAAAGCTGAGCAGGTAGAGGACCTATTCACACAATATAATGCTTTTGGTCTAACCCTTAGGAACACTACCCTTACGTGGTTTCAACCACTAAACGAGAGGCATTTCAGAAACATAGACCAGCTCTTAGAGGCATTTATCATTGAGTTTTCTAAGAGTGGAATCAGGCATAACACCTCCTCACTAATTCATAGCTTCAAACAAACACCTCAAGAGACGGTCAGACTAGCTGGAAGAAGATTTAGGCAGTACCTGGAGAGATGCCCGATGCCGGAGTTACCCACACCAGCCAAACAAGTGGCCTTGTTCTTAGATGGATTGTTGAGCACCAAGCTCAGGTCATATGTGTACTTAAAGGACCCCAGAACGATAGAAGACTGCGTGCGCATGTGCATAGACATTGAGGACAATCTAGGTGAGGAATTGGAACTATCAAAAATCTATAAGGATTCTGATAGCTCTAGTAGCCTCACATCGGGTCAATCCACATCCATTGAGGAACTTGCAGAGAAGGTAGCTCAAAAACTAGGTGTCTCTAGCAAACAAATTCCGAGATTTGCCCCAGTTAAGCGGTGTTACACTTGTGGCGGTGACCATATGGAAAATGTATGTCCCATTATGGCCCAACCCCAGGCGAATCCTAGTAGCCAGTACTGCACCATAGAGCGCAGGTACACAAACCACACTGCACAAGACTGCCCATATAACAAACAAACTGTTAGGCAAAATTACCCTCAGCCATATCCACAACAGGGTAGATACCAGAATCAGTACCCACCACAACAATACAACAGACCACAACAAACTTATCAGCCACCTCATCAAGGGCAGTAGAGACCTCAACCAGTCCTAGTGCAGCAACCCCCTGCTCCAACCAATGTGATCCCAGTGAAATATGCATCTGCTGAAGAAAATCCGAACAGAGCCATAGTCCCAATCACCCCATTGCTATCAGACAGTGATCCAAGTGACCATAGTTTTGACTCCACACATATTGATAGCCCACAGGCTTATTACATGCAGTCACCCGAGCATAACGAGTCATACTATTATGAGGACCCAAGTGAAAATAGTGGGGAACCTGAGTATGCTAATGTCATGTACACAAACCCCAACTCTAGACCTCAACCTAGGCAGGTACGACCCCCATTTCCTAGAGGACCATGCTTCAGATGTCAGGGAGATCACCTTATACGTGATTGCCCGCTGCCTGCCCCTACACAACCTCAACCAGTAACCATTCAAGGGTTCTGTCAAGACTGCGGGAAAGAGCATATCTTACGAGATTGCCCAAAGAACCCTAATAACATGCCTAAAATCACTCCTATCAATGTTGTTGGGTTAGTTGTAGACTCCACAGGGAGTGTGACTTCCACTACACCGGTGCAGGTGATCACAAGAGCCCAGGCACTACAACAAAACCAAGGTGTTGGTCAGGAAAAGAGCCCCGAGGTGAGTGAAACAGAGAGCATAACCAAAAAGAGAACTAGAGCCTGGAAGGATAGTCGTGAAAGAATGAAAAGGCAATGGGCAAAAAAGATGAGCGAACTTGAAGAAAGCCTGAGAGAAACCAAAGCAAAAATCATAGAGATCACATCTCAACCGCACTCTCACACATTCCCACCGCTACCATCCCCATCATCCTCCATCCTTCCACCCTCTAATACACCCCACGTATCCCACCCACCACCCCGAGTAGGATCAGTATTAGCTGATCCCACTCCTGAAGACATAGACATGATGCTTAAAGCATATCAGGCCAGAATCCAAGAAGGGCCAAATGTAACGGATCATGACAAGTGCTACCCTAGAGCTGACCTAGAGATAGAAAGAACCAAGCTTTGCGCGAAAATGGTCGCATTGGCTCAGACTATGTTCGAATCCAGTCGCCTTTTCAATTACTCGGGCTCAGCCAAGACGCAATTACACTTGGATGGACTTCTAGAGAAGTTAGAGGGCATAATTGAAAGATCTGCCAAGGAAGAAAAAAACCAAGAAAGAGATAAAGCAAGCAAAAACATGACCCATCCCCCATCAAAAGCTTATGTGCCTGAAGCTTATGTGCCTAACTCTACGGAGCCAGACACATCATCTTCAATGAATCGATTCACACCAAAATTCCTACGAGAGATTCAAGAAGACAAATGGGCTAAAGAAAGTGAAGTGCCTCCTCCCATTGAACTTGTGGATGATGCACATGACCAATTCCCACAAGACATTCCATCCATTTATGGGGAACAAGAGAGTACCCAATCTCAAGAAAGATTAGACTTCGAGTCTAACTCTCTACAAGAGTTACCCCACTTCACAGGCCCATGGGAAGCTAAGTCTACTTGTATGAGAGCACCCACGGTCATGGTACGAAATGAGGACTCAGTCTTACCTAGGAACACAGAGGTAGTGAAAAACACTAAAGTGCAGTGCAATCTCAAGTTAGAAGAGCTACTCAAGGTTAGACCAGAAGTATGGAAACATGTAGCCAACCAAGTGCCCGAGATAGAAAAACCTCGTTCCCAGGTAGAATCACATAGGACAGTGCCAGAGATACCCTTGGATAAGATAGGAGATGTGTGTGAAGGTGAAGAAGGGAACACCTATCTTCCCATTACCTACCAGGAGTACACCACCAAGGCAATTTTGGACTCAGGTGCAGGAGTTGCAATTGCCACCACTTCCCTATGGAAGCGTTGGGGCAAGCCAGCACTCAGGCCAACGAGAATGAAATTGCAGATGGCCGATGGTCATATTGAGAGACCCTTAGGATTGCTAGAAGGAATAACTCTCACCACCTGTGGTGTCGAGTTTGAACATACATTTGCTATATGTGACTTTAGCAAAAATCATGCCTATGAAATGATTTTGGGAAGACCATTTCTGCGGTAGTTGCAAGTGGTACAGGATTGGGGAACCAATTCCTTGTATTTGCAACATCTAGGTGTCACAACCAAAGTCAATCTTAAGGATTACTCTCATAGAGACGTACCACCTATTCAATGGAATCCCATCCATAGAGCCAAAGAGGAGACTGAGTCTGTGCATTCCATAGGATCCGGATCCTCGTGGATGCATGAAGACACCCACTTATGGATGTGCAAAGTGGCAGTAGAAGAAGAGAAAAGAGAAAAAGCCAGAGAGGTAGGTGCAAAAGAAACCCATAGATCAATCCAAGACCCAGCCTATGCACCTGTAGTCTTTCCGGACGAAGAATTTGAACCCCACGACTGGGCAGAAATTCTAGCAACCATGGATGTAGCCATCAATGAGGAACAATGGACACCCCACTGTGATGAGGATGGCTATGATATTTCAGTCTTCTCCATAGAGCCAATCATGGGAGAGGCAGTTCTAGAAGAATGCGAACCTAGCCCTGATGAATTTGAGGATGCAAGTGACTCCGATCTAGAGTCAATCATTATGGACCCACCCTTTGCATCAGATGAAGAATACTTCTATGAAGTAGAATTTCAACCCCAGAGGCATGGAGAGCTTACAAATGAGGTGAGGTTAGCCACACAAGTAGCTTCTAAAAGCGGAGGAAAGAAAAGAAAGAAGAAGGAAGTCACTCTGGAGGCAGAAGAATCTTTGTTTGAGGTCCCTGAAAACTTTAAAAAATATGAGATAGACGATAGGAGGGTCATGATAAGAATGCCTAAACGTGAGGCACAAGCAGGAGAAGCCTATGATAGCAAGGAAACTACAAGAAAATAGTTGTCGCCATCGAGGAAGGAGAAGAAAGATGCACATACATAGGTCATGACCTAACAGAAGAAGAAGAACAAGAGCTGATAGCCTTGCTAAGAGAATACCGAGATGTATTCGCTTGGAGCTACAAGGATTTGAAGGGTGTTGACCCAGACATATGCTCACACACAATCCCCATGACCTCATATGCTAAACCCTCTAAGCAAAAGCCATACACATATAATGATAACTATGCTGCTAAGATCAAAGAAGAGATAGACCGCTTGGTGGAAGCCGGATTTATCTATGAAATTGAGCACACTGAATGGGTATCCCCCATTGTAGTGGTGCCCAAGAAGAACGGCAAATTACGAGTATGCATAAACCTGAAGAAGGTTAATGCAGCCACTATTAGAGATAGCTATCCGCTTCCTATCACTGAGCATCTATTAGAAAGGGTAGCAAGCAAGGAAGTGTACAACTTCCTAGATGGGTTTTCGGGCTACAATCAAGTAGCCATTGCACCAGAAGATCAGCATAAAACGGCTTTTGCCACAGAGTGGGGTATATTCGCATTTAGGGTAATGCCATTCGGGCTGACCAATGCTCCCGCAACCTTCCAAAGGCTGATGTGCCATGTATTTAAGGAGTTCCTGAGGAAGAACTTAGAAGTCTATGTTGATGATCTTTGTGCTCATTCCAACATAAGGCAGACCCATATACCCGAACTCAGACAGATCTTTGATAAATGCAGAGAATATCAAGTCTGCCTGAACCCAGAAAAGTGTGTTTTCATGGTCAGGCAAGGCAAGATTCTAGGACACATAGTGTCCAAGAACGGCATATCCACTGACGAAGAGAAAGTGAGAGCCATAGCAGAGCTACCTAGGCCAAGGAATGTCAAGGAAGTACAAGCGTTCATGGGGCATTGTGGTTACTACCGCCGGCTCATTCACATGTATGCTGTCATTGCAAAGCCCATGTATGGACTTCTGACTAACTTTGAGTGGACTGATGAATGTGAGAACTCCTTCCAAGAGCTGAAACGAAGATTATGTTTAGCACCAATCTTGACCACACCAGATTGGAGCAAGCCATTCCATGTTCATGTGGATGCCTCCAATTATGCTATTGGATGCGTACTTGCACAACCTACGGGTGAAGGGAACATGGATCTCCCTATTGCCTATGCTAGTAGACAACTAAATGCAGCTGAACGGAATTATACCACCACTGAGAGAGAAGGACTAGGCATGGTGTATGCGGTTAAAAAGTTTAGACATTATTTGCTTGCAAATAAGTTTAAGTTTTTTACTGATCATCAAGCATTACTATACCTGGTAAACAAACCATGCAACACCGGAAGGTTAGTAAGATGGTTTCTCTTACTAATGGAGTATGACTTTGAGGTTGTGGTGAGGAAAGGTAGGACTCATTTGAGAGCAGACCATCTCTCTAGGCTCACATCCGGAGAGGCCCCACAAGGAGTGTCAGATGATTTACCTGATGCATACTTGTTCAATTTGGAAGTGGTGCCCCAATGGGCCAAGCCCTTAGTGCCAATACTTACATATGGACCTAATCATCCAATAGTAAACACACAGGATAAGGAGGTAGTCAAAGCTCAAAAGTACCACATCATGGCTGGAAGTATGTACAAGCACACGGATCAAGGAATCTTGGCTTGTTGTGTAGAAGAGGACGAGTACGCTAAGTGGTTGCAATTAGCACATGTAGGTGCATTAGAGCAACACTACTCAAAACAACGAACCCTACAGACCCTGAGGAGACTAGGAGTGCATTGGCCGACCATGGAAGCGGATGTCCAGAAGTTGTGCAAGGAATGCCCAATCTGCTGCACTCAACCACCTGTGGAACATGCCACTCTTTATCAAGTGTCCATAGTGCCGGATTGGAGTGAACCTCTGGTATCCTTCCTGAGGACGAAAACATTCCCTCCAAACATGACTCTGGCTAGGAAAAGGAGTTTAGAACAAGAAGCCCAGGATTACTCACTCATTGGTGATAATCTATACAAGCGCGGTAAAGATGGTTACCTGAGACTATGTGTCCATGAGAGTGAGTATCTCAAGATCTTGGACACTGCTCACCAAGGTGTAGCAGGAGGACACTTTGGACCAGATCGGGTGATCAAGGCAATACTATTCGCGGGCTTCTGGTGGTCTACCCTTCACATGGACGCACATGCCTATGTGAAACGGTGTGATGTCTGTCAGCGAACCCAGTATCCTATACGTAAAGATGAGATGCCACTGAAACCTATGATGGGTGGACGTGCATTCTCTAAGTGGGGAATAGACTTCGTAGGTCCTATTAATCCCCCAGCTAAGGGTTCCCATGCAGAATATATCATTGTTGCAACAGACTATCTAACTAAGTGGGTGGAGGTAAAAGCCACCACGAAGAACGATGCTCAAACAACTGCTAAATTCTTGTTTGAGAATGTATTCACAAGATATGGGCTACCTATAGAGCTTGTAAGTGATAGAGGCACTCACTTCTTGAACGAAGTGATTGAAAATCTACTCCAAGAATTCTTGGTAATACATAAGAAGTCTGCCCCCTATCACCCTCAAGCTAATGGACAAGCCGAAAGCACCAACAAGATCTTATGCAATGTACTGACAAAATTAGTAAACACTAAACGCTCTGATTGGGACAAACAGCTACACCATGCTGTTTGGGCATACCGAGTCGCCTACAAAACGGTACTCCAAGCCACCCCCTTTCAGATGGTATTTGGCCAAAACGCAGTGCTACCGTTGGACTTCTTAATACCTACATTAAAAATAGCACAAGAGCACGAATGGACGGGTCATGAACTCTCCTCTAGACTTTTTGACCTTGAACGATTAGGAGAAACAAGACTGAGAGCAGCTGCAGGGATATATGCAGCTAAGAAGAGACAGAAGGCATACTTTGATGCCCATGTGAAGGATAAGGGCTTGAAAGCAGGAGATCTAGTTTTAGTCTACACATTGAAACAACATGCAAGAAAGCTCGAAAAGAGAGGCTACGGACCGATGATCGTCAATAGGATCTCCACGAGTGGAGCAGTACAACTAGCCACCCTAGAGGGGGATGTTCTCCCAAACTATATTAGCGGATGCAGAGTCAAGCTGTATCAGGAACCCCTCACGGAGGAAATGCTAAGTCGACTCAATACTGCTAAGCAACGTAAAGAGGAGGAAAAAACGAATTCGAGAAGAAGCACAGGCAGAGGACTTAGAGCGTATCAGACGAATGAAGTTGAGGAGACAACAGAGGGATCAGCCTATGACTGACACTCAAGCGTCTCCAGGCTATCACATGGCCATGTGTCAGGCTTCAGGTGAACGTACCCATAAGATAGTGGACCGACGACCTTTTGTGACCCTAGAAATAGGACGAAGAGACAGCACAACAAGCGTGAGAGCTTTAATTGATTCAGGAGCAGCCACAAGTGCAGTTCGGCTTTCTTATTGCCAGCTGCTGCAATTGGAGGTAAAACCCCTAGAAGCATATCTGATAGGATTAGGAGGTGTTGAAACCCCTTGCATGGGAGAGGTGGATCTTCCCCTCTACATACAAGAGGTCCTCATGCCAGCAAAAGTGCTAGTGTGTGAAGACGAGGATCTGACCGAACCTCTTGTCTTAGGCCAAGACTGGATCTATGATCACGCAGTCAACCTCAACCTAAGAAGTGGACTTCTTCAGGTTTGGGTAGGCCAAAGCCATCTCACAATTGAATTAGAAAATCAAGCACTCAAACCAATAGAACAGGCACCAACTCCTGGTCCCTCCAGGAATCCACATGAAGATAACAATGTTGTACTTGTACAAACTTCTATGGTGCAGAGGATTGTCAATCTTACAGAAGGTACAAGAGCCAATAAGGAGTTCCTAATTGATCCGAAGAAGATTCTAGACGAGCAGACCGAACATCACTCGACACAAAGGAGGCTGCTGAGCAAGAGGCAAGAGCGCCAACCCATGCAACATGGAGCATCTCGTGGCGCGAAGCAGATCTGGATATGCAAGGATGGGAAACCCGCAACTCTAATAGCAGACTCTCAAGGAGACAAGAAACGAGTCTCACCATCAAGGAACAAAGTGAAGAAGCCCCCTAGGATAACCCCTAGGCATACCATTTCTATTTGGGTTCCTAAGTGGTCAATGAAGGCCATCCCTAATGCTAGACAGATATGGGTGCCCAAGGCCTGCTTACAAGCCCAAATTACTTCACCTTCAGGCACTAGGATGAAGCAACTTTCACAAACACTCGTGGCCAACTACTCAGAAAATGAAAAGATACCTACACCTCTCACTATCCCCACTCCCATCTACCGTAGGAATGTCTGGAAATGGGTACCCAAAAGGTCCCAAATACATCACTCTCTCATCCAGAAATCTTCACCTGTCTTTAGTTCTAAGAGCTACGAATCCTCTATCAAAGTGTGGAGAATTAAACTGTGTACTAAACCCCCTGACCCAATTCTGTAAATCCATCCACACTAACACAGGAGCATTCTGAGCCCATTGCATAACCAAAGTATGCATCGAGGATGACACTGACCTTTAATCACCACTCACACCTATCACAAACACTTCACCACTAACCACTGACCTCCGGGATTGTCATGTTAGTATTGTGAAGGGAACATCATTACATCTTGTTTCCTATGCAACACTAATGTGCCTTTCTTCTTCCAGCAGATAAGCAACCTAATCTCATGGCAACAGCGGCAGGCACAAGCTCTCAGGCAGGCTCTGGTGCTCCAATCAATTGGGATGCCATGCCGGTGGAGGCCCCACCAACAGCTCGGCCTGAAGAGTTCATGAATGTGCGGAGAATTCCTATTCCAGATCCACCAAATGGCCTAACCGAAAGAGTAAAGGGGCATTCTCACTGGTTCAATGAGATGCCAGGAGATTTGGGGGAGGCGGATCATATCTGGGAGTCCAAGATGGAATGTGGAGGAGTGTGGTGGACATTCCAGTTCTTCTCACGAGAATTCGAAGCATTGCAAAATGCAGCTCCACTTCAAGATATCTGGCAAAAAGCAGGATTACAAACTTATTTCAGTGCAGCTCTGCCTAAACCCGATTTCCTCAGGTGCTACTACCTAATTGCCACGCTGAAGCCGACAGGGGATAAAGATCATTCAGGCACCTTCTGGGTGCCCTCCTTGTCAAATCTGGAGGAAATGAGGACGTTCGAATTGAATGTTACTTTAATCAGGGAAGCACTTCAGATGTATGGCACGCATGTACCTTCTGACCGCGACCCCTTGATACCTGAGTCGATGAAAAGCAATAGAATCAAGAAGCTCAAAGAAATGTGCGCCCTCACCCCCAACATCGCCATACCTTTGCGGATGTGCCTCCAACACTTCGCATTCCCAGCTCAGGACCGTTTCACCCAACCTCACAAGAAAATATGGTATGGGCTATATCTAGCAGAGACTGGAAGCTTGCCCATTAAGATGCCGGTATGGATCTTAGACCAAGTGTATGAGGCAGACAAGCGGGGAGTGAGAAAGCCCACTTTATATGGTTGTTGTGCGCTGACAAGAATTATCTATAGATGTCTTGCATATGATGTGCCGGTTGCCAGAGCCTTAAAATATGCCCAACTGGAGTTGTTCAAAGGGCGGAAGTCCGGGAGCCAGCCTGCAAAACGAATGCGTGGATCGCTTTCCCAGGTTTCCCAGGTAATGATCCCTCAAGAAGCCACGACCGAAGCTTCCCCCCGACCAGAAGCTCAGGTCGCACCTTTCACGATCCATCTTCAAGGAGTTCAAGCTGGGGAGGTGGTACAGCCCGCTCCACCCGCCCCTCCACTACCTACCGATGCAGAGTTTGCATCCATGGCCACCTTCACAGAGGATCCAAACTTTGATTTTGAAAGATTCTTGCAGACAGTCCCCCTATCAGACAGTGAAGATTCCCCTGACAATGTTGATCCGGGAGCATCCGTCCAAAGAGAACAGCCACGGGGCGAGACAAGCAGAGTACATGGGGAAGAAGTGGCACAGCATCATCATGACCCAAACACTCAAATTCAGGAAGGTGCACAAAGAAATGAACCAGAAGATAGTGAAGAGGAGGCCCCTGCCTACACAGCACAACTCAGACGGCTGTACAAGACAATCAAGCAGGTACAGAGAAGACATAAGATGACAGAAGAGGCGAACAGAGCTCTAGTGAACCAGATGCTTCAAACCGAAAATGTCGACTCACATTTTGTGGAATCATTGAATCTATTGGCAGAGACATGTGGGATCGGGGAAGCATTGAGGACAATGGTCTATCAGGAAAACCCTATCTATGATCAACGAAGGATTGATACACAGCCACGACGCGGGAAAATGATTCAAATGGAAGTCTCTACTGCCTTGCCTACTATAATCTCAGAGGATGTTCACATGACGAGCCCAAGTCCCACCGACGAACAAGAGGTAATTACACAGGTACCATCCCCACTGCCACCTTCCATTCAACCCTCAGAACCCTTCTCCACTAGCCCTTCTGAACAACCGATGTCCACCCATCATGAAACCATTGTACACACCTCCGTTTTTACATCCTCCCCTTTACCCACATCCAACACTTCCACCCAAATTTATGAACCTCACACCGGTCATCCGGCCACCGATCAAACCATAATAGGTCACCCTTCCTATCTCCCCGCTCTTGGACAACCACTTGTCACTAGCCAGACCTTATCCCATCCTTTCCCATTCACCCACACCCAAGCCCTGTCCACCACCTCCTTAGTAACTGCCTCACACTCAACCCAAGTCACACAACCCTCATTCTGGACAAACCTTGTAAATATACTCCAACAAGTGGATAATTATAATAAAAAGTCCCTTTCCCAACCCCACTCCCCCACATTCACTGCCACCACTATCACACCACCCACTATTCCTGTATTCACGGTGCACGAATCACACACTCTCACATCCGATCCCATGGACATCTCACCATCCACAGGATCACCCACCACCACTGCTATTCCAACATCACCACGTGTCATTTTGCTCACGTCACCATTTCGGAACACTGTAGGCACAACATCCACTTTTCCCTTTCCCATCTCCCGGCCCCTTGCATCTTCCACCTTTACCCCTACACCCACCTCATTTAGTCATGCACTCAACACCATGCTCGAAGCTGCTGCCCAACTTAAACAGGAATACAGGTTATTAGAAGAGAACAATAAAGAGCTCTGTACTTTGTCATCCCACCTCCAGGCACGTGTCACTGCCCTGGAGTTGTCTAATACGGAATTACAACAGGAGGTGACTAACCTCCAACAATATCAGGTGGAGCTCGAGTCCACACATACAGAGAAGAGTAGGGCAACGGAAGAACAACTTAGAGATCAGCTAGCCCGTAACGCTAGACTACAACGAAACATGGCTCTACTCCGACGCCATTTAGCAGCTGCTCAAGAAGAAAACAAAAGACTACAGCAACAAAATCAAGACAACCTCGAAGCAGCTATGGAAAATACTCCAGGGGCACCCATCGACCCTACTAAATTCCAAGCCATCCCCTCAGAAAACATACAACAAATATTGGAAGCTTATGCCAATCTCTTGGAAGCACATGATCAGCTTGCTGACCAAGTCAAAGATCTAGAGAAAACCCAAGTGCCTACACAACACCAACAGGAACCTAAAGAGATGGCCAACGCTGCAACCTCACCGGAGCCGGAATTATCAGTAACCAATGAAGTACTTGAGCTACGACAACAGGTTGCAGAACTAAAAATTAAGTTGTTACAGTATGAACGACCTCCCTCTCCACCTGATCAAACCATAGAAGAAGAAACAGTAGTCATTCCAGTGGAGGAGACATTTGAAGATAATTATGAGCCTCAACCCCTTTCAGGAGGCAGAATTACGGAGGAAGGCCAGGATACATATGAAGAACCCCCGTCAGCATGGATGAAGCAGGTAGAGGAGATGGGTCACACTCACGAAGAGCGTGTTGCAACTCAGATGCTAGCCATGAAAGCCATAGAGGAGACCATACTCAAATCTGAATATTTCTCGAACTTGGCTCCTAGGCGGCTGATAACTAGCTCAGAGTTACAATACAAACCTTATTTTGTATTGTTGGCAGACTACAATGCTGAGATCAAACGCATAACCAACAAGTACCCCTCTTTCGCAACACAATTCGAACCCGAGGACATCCCAGAGGCAGCCAAAAAAGGGGCCATATTCCAGCCCATATGGAGGCAAAAGTTACTGGAGACCTATCCGGAAATGTTACGAACATGGGATCATGCTCCCATGCATCTAAAATATAACCCATGCTTTGGTCCAGTACAAAGAAGAAGATCATGGAAAGCATTCGCCATCAAAGTTCAGAACAACGCAAATTGTAAAGAATGGCTCAATTACCCCGCAATCGCACCCCCAACCGGCACACCTACAGTATCATACATGATAGCCACCATCAGACATTGGATGCCACGCCTCCACCCCATGCCGGATGTCGCCGCTCAAATGATGCTCAAAATTTTGGACATGATGCAAGTGGTCCTAAAGACCTTTCGAAATGTACGTAACATCCAGCCTTCAATTCCGGTCTTCATCAATGGTAATTATGATTTGCTATATGACATGAGCACGACCCCGAGCATTCGAGTAGCTTACGCATGGCATGCACGAATAAGATATCTCCCTGCCTGCTACAAGCAAACCTTTGATGATATGTTCACCACGGGGTTTTGGGAGTCACACTCAGAAGTGTTCGCACCACGCCCAACCCACCTGCTACATCTATTCGCATGTGAACAAACCATGCACTCAGAGCTCTACACAACGCCACAACCGGACATACCGGGTGCAGTCAATTGGGAGACCCTCCAGAGAGACTTGGTCCGGGGACTACGCATCAAAGAACAAGAAGTGGCAACCGACCTCCTGCAGAAGTACATTGATCAGACACTGGAGCAGAGGTCTGTCAGAGGCGACAGATGCTAGGGGGGGGAGAGTGTTGGCAGTATACGAGAAGATGCGAGTACGAGCATACAAGCAGATCTAGCACTAAGGCAACCCTTTATTTTTTTCAAAACCCTTACACCATTTAAAAGTGATTCTCATCACTAAAAACCCCTGTAAATACCATTTTCACCTTTTTGTAGCTCCATTTTGTACAAGCCGAGGAGTCCTCGAGCTTGAGGAGCCTTAGAAGTAGTTGCCTACCAATTTTCGTATTTTTTAGATCTCGTTTGAGCCCTCAAATAAGCCCTGGAACCTAATTTTTAACTAGGCCGGACACTAGGTCTGGACAGGGCCAAAGCTAGTCAAAAACTATAAATAGAGCTAGAAAGCTCATTTTTGGGAGAGCTTCTGATAGTTTTGAGCTTGAATAAGAACTTGGTTGCAATATAAGTGATTCCATTGTCTTACCCTCTTTGTTCTTGCCGTATGCGTGCGTGTGCGTGTATGTGTGTGCATGCTTGTGTGCTTCTCACTCACGCACTTGTGCTTCCACTTGCTGGTGGTCTTCATACCATCCTCACGTCTTCCCGGATTGACATTAAAGGAGGTGCTACTCATCACTGAGCTACAATGCCCTTTCTGCACAAAACCATGGGATTGAAAAACATACACTTCTTCATGCAAGTCACCATTCCGAAATGCAATTTTAATGTCCAACTGATGTATCTTCCAACCATGATGAGCTTCAAGTGCATAGATGCTACGAACAATAGGCATTCAACATGTAGGAGCATAGGTCTCATCAAAATGAGTGCCTCTTTCTTGTGCATAACCCTTTGCAACAAGCCTAGCCTTATGCTTGTCAATTGTTCCATCAGGCTTACACTTCAGCTTATATACCCACTTAGTTCTAATGGCATTCTTGCCAGGAGGCAAGTCACATAAAGACAAGTACCATTTTTCATAATAAAATCATTTTTTGATTGCATAACATCCATCCAAGTTTTTGAATGTTGTGCTTCATCAAACAAAACAAGCTCATTCTCATCACAAAGACTAGAGGCAGCCATATCATAGCAATCTAATGCAAAAGAAGCAGTATGAGAACTTGAACAAGTATGATATGATGGAGGTGCATCTAATTTGCTATCATGCAAAGTTTGCACCAGCCATTTTGGCATAGTTTTTTCCTCTTGAATATCAGCTCTCTCATCAACAAGTGCATCATGTAGATCTGCATCAAAGATGGAATGAAGTGCATCATCACATGAAACCTATAAAGGCTAAGAAATTGCCTCATTTGGACTAGCACTAGACTATCCATGTGTAACAAGAGGTAGTAAAGTATCATAAATATTTCTGGAGCTAACTAATGTTTCCTTAGTACATGAAAGTAATGGCTGAATAGCATCTTCCACAAAAAAAACATCATGGCTAACCAAAATGTGTTTAGTGTGTAGATGATATAGGTGATAGCCTTTGCTTTTAGAACTCTACCCAATTAAAATACATTTCACTGCTTTATCATCCAATTTCCTGCATTGTTGTTCAAGCACTAATGCATATGTGAGACAACCAAAGACATGCAAATGAGCAACAGATGGCTTGCGAACATGCCAAGCCTCATATGGAGTGATAGATTTCAATGCTTTAGTGGGACACCTGTTAAGTACATATGTTGCACACATAACAACCTCGAGCCATAAACTATGTGGTAGAGTGTAACTCTTGACCATACACCTTGCCATCTCCATGAGTGACTTGTTCTTCCTTTCAGTAACTCCATTTTATTTAGGTTTATATGGCACTATACACTAATGCTTTATCCCATTATTAGAAAAAAATGCATTAAAATTAGAAGAAAAATATTCTCCACCTCGATTAGAATGGAGGGTGCCTATTTTACATGCTCATTGATTTTCACCCAAGACCAAAAACTATTTAAAGCACATAAACACTTCAAACTTTGATTTCAATGGATATACCCATGCATGCCTAGAAAAATCATATATGAAAGTCATGAAGTAAAGATAGTTCCCAAAAGAAGGTGTCTGCATAGGGCCACAGACATCAATATGAACAAGCTTCAATTTTTTAATAGCTCGAACTGAACCATTATCTGGGAAGGAGGAACATTGCACTTTGCCCAAAATACAACCTTCACTGACATGTTTACCACGTGCCTCACGTTTAGGCAAAGAGGACACCATTTCATATTTCTATAGGCATAGCAAACTAGCAAAATTCAAATGACCAAAGCATGCATTCCAAAGCTTCGCCTCTGACATAGCCTGAGAATCTTGAACTTCACATGCTAAATCATTCACAAATTTTGCATAATCTATGAGCTTATATAGCCCATGACATCAAATGCAAGAAGGAATAATGACATTTCCATTTGACAGATCATGAACTATACATCTATCATCAACAAATTTTACAACCAAGCCGATCTTGGATAATGTTGAAACTGATAATAGATTTTTCTTGATCCCTGGCACAAATAAAGCATTTGATAATGTAAAAGAACTACCATCAGCAATAGTCAGAATGATATTACCAACTTCCATGATAGGATAAGAGGAGTTGTTGGTGCATGTGACAGTATTCCCTATAGAGGCAAGCTCAAGTGAAGTGAAGAAACTACGCTGCAAGGTAATATATTTGGTTGCATCACTATCAAAGTACCAAACATCTGAGTCCACTGTAGACATACATTGTTCATGAGAAGATGGTTCATAACTCCAAACTGTAGTAGATGCCCATTTTTCATTCTGCAGAAGATTTGCACACTCTGATTTGGGTGTAGAGGCTTCTGCAACAACCATTCCAGCCTCTTCTTTCTTTGCCTCTTTTGCAACCAATTTTGGATAGATCTTTATGACATGATCATTTCCTTTATAGCATTTGCAAAATAATTTCTGCTTTTTTGCTTCCTTCTCGTCTCTGTCATCCTTCTTTGATTGTGCAAAATTAGCAAAGTTTTGCTTACTAGTAGATGAACTCCATTTAGCTTTGTTCTTCTGACTAGCCAAGAAAGCTTGATTTGCAACACACATAATGGACCTATTCTACCTAGAGTGATCTTCATGTAATAGAACAGAGACTAAATCCTCAAATGTTAAGGCATTCGGCTTGCCTTTTATCAACAATAAAAGAGTAGAAGCAAAAATTTGATATGAATCTGAAAGACCATTCAGAACAGTCTACACAAGTAAACTATTAGGCAAAACTTCATTAGTAGAAATCAACTTCTCATTCAAATCTTTGATCTTTGTCAAAAGAACTGTCCATGGAATCTCGTTCATTCATGTGCTCACTCTCCAACTGTTTTCAAAGGTAAGCATTAAAAGCCTCATTCCTTGCCTAGTATAAAGTGGTAAGTGTATCCCAAGCATCATTTGCTATTCTACAGGAGCGAACGTGAGGAATAATGGCACGTTTGACAAACAAGGCTATCAATGAATGTGCTTCAACATCTCTTCCATCCCAATGAAGTTACTCTAGAGTAGGTGCAACAAGAACTATAGCACGAACAGGAACCTGAAGAATATCACCATCTTCAATTCCATCTACATTAGCTTCTATAAGTGTATTTATAGGTGTAATAGGAATTTTTTTCACCACCCTGCACAATATTCCACACTCCTTTTGCAACCAATACATGATGCATCATATTAGTCCATAATGGGTAATTGGTATCATCCAACTTATCCTCAATAGTCAACATACAAAATACATCATTCCTTTCAGCCATGGCCACTGACTAAAATACCCTGATGCCAAAAAAAATGCTTGTATCTCAAAAAGTTGAATAAAATTATCCTGTTGAGTTCTGCTAAACCTATATCAGACTTTGAGGCACTTATACTAGCAAACAAAAGCTTGTATATATCTTTGGCACAAAAAGATGAAATTGCTTTCACAAGCACTACGATAGTGCATTCGAAGGTCAAAATGAAGTGAAGCAGTTTTGAACTCCTAATCGCCTTGAGTATGCTCACCAAAATTTTTGCAATTTTGAGATTGTGATCAGAGGGGTGTTGACAAAACCCTAGATAAAGTGGCGACCTGCTTTGACACCAATTATTGGAGTTTGAGGTTTGCGGAAGCACACGAACAGCACAAGGAAGAAGAAGAAGAAGAAGAAGAAGCTTGGAGCACAACACACAATACTGAATGTACTGCCAAGATAATGTACAAAGATAAGTGATCTGTTAGGGTTATAGAAGTATATACAAGTTGGGGAAAAAAATCTCCTAAAGAAGGAAAAAAGTGCCTCGATGGTCCTAGTGTGTTCACACACATCACTACCTAAATATATCAACATATGTGCCAAGGTCTAGAAAAATTTGTTATCAATTCAACACTAGCCAATATTTGTTTGATTCTTAAATTTGTTGATGATAAGTGTACAATTCATGATCTCTTGAACAATGATAATATCATTCTTTCTTGCATTTCATATCATGGAATATATAAGCTCATATATTATGTGAAATTTTAGAATGATTTAACTTGTGCAGTTCATGATTTTCAAACTATCTCAGATGCAAACTTTGGCATGTACGCTTTGGTCATCTGAATTTGGTTGTTTGCTTCACTTGTAGAAATTTGAATGGTGTTCTCTTTACCTAGATTTGATAGACCTTCTAAGCATGTTTATGAGGGCTATATCTTAGGTTAGATGCAATGTTTTTCCTTCCAAAAGCTGGTTCAACTAGAGATGCACATAAATTGCAGTTGGTTCATGGTGACATCTATGGTTCTATGCTTCATCTAGGAATTACCTATACTTCCCGACTTTCATTCATGAATTTTTTGGCATGCATGGGCTTATCCATTGAAATCAAAGTATGAAGACTTTATATGCTTTAAATGTTTCCTATCATGGCTGAAAATCTTTCAACATGTAAAATGGGCATCCTCCATTATGATGGAGGGAAGTATACATCTTTTAAGTTTAGTGCTTTTTTGATCAAGCATGGATAAAAGATGGAACTTTTAAGAGGAAGAACATGCCTCTCATGGAAATGGAAAGGTGTACCATTAAAATTCAGGCTTTACCACATAGATTTTAGCTTGAGGCTCTTGAGTGTGAAACATAAGTATCCCATCAAAACATTATAGTCTTATCAATCTAGATGAGGCATTAGGAAAAAAAGTGAACCCTGCATGGGCCTTGTAAGGATTCCTAATTTTTAGGGATTAAGCTTAATCTTGTACTTTGTTAAGGGGACAAAGTGCATTTAATAGAGCACTTTTTGGTAGGCTGAAGTAGGCTTTTTTTTAGGTTGAGCTAGGACCTTCTCTCTCTTTTGCACATAGAGAGAGAGAAAAACCACTTTCCACCTCATCAAATCCGTCCATCTTTATGAATAAAAAAATGACTTTTCTGAAAAAGTCTCTTTTTCAGCTATTCTTTATTCAAAATGGCCCATACTTTTATGTATATGTCAGAACTTAATTTTTTTAGTCTTATTTTTATAAAAAATACTTTAAAAACATACTTTTCAAAATCCCTCCAAAAGTTAAGTGCCACATCATCAAACTCGTAACTTTGGTTGCCCCAAACAAAACATGAATTTAAAAAAAAAAACTCATTTTCCCTCTAACGTACTGAAAAAAGTCATTTTGACCTATCCACATACCAAAACACACTTTTTTTCTTGCACACAATTACTGTACTAGCCATTCCAGCCATCTCTGTGCTTCTTCCCATTCGGTGCTGGAGTTTTGGAACATCATGGTGCTCACATGTATTACGAACATGACACCAGCACCAACGTGCAGCTGGAGAGAAGAATATTGATCTTTGGGTCCATGGTGCTTTGTATCCCTTGGATCCAATGGCTAATGTTCATCCTAGATTCCATACTATCTCCACATTTCTACAATTCCTTGGTTGTGGTGAAGATGGACTGCTAGGCTATTGCAAGCAATTGTCTAACCATTCTACATCTATAGCAAATTATTGGATGCAACAATGTCATCACAACCATTTCAAGCTACACAGTTTAGAGAGTGCTATACACACTTTAGAAAGTGCTATCAAATCTTTGGATGAGCACAATAATAGACTCCAACAAGATGTGGAAGAAAAGAAGAGCACAATTACAAAGTTAAAAGCCAATCTTACACAACTAAAAGAGACTCCACTTGGGATGAGATATAGGAAATGACCATTATCATCCTTTCAAGCTCTTTCAACTGGTGGTGGAGCACGGAAGCAATGTGTTTATGCACTTAGGTATGTATTTCCTTTGTTTATTTATGTTAAAAGACTTTTAGATTGAGATTCTTATTGTGTAGGTCATTTGTTGAAGATGCGAGTGCTTCCTCAACAATGGAGGATCAATTGAAGTTTCTGAATTCTTGTCTTAGGAACAAACATGTGCTTATGATTTTGGATTCACCAATAGAAAATCACATCAAAACCCAAGTGATTAAAGATTTTGCAGGCACCTTAGAAGATATTATTAGTCCTAGTGAGGTACAGATGGTATGTGATGAAGCAGGTGTTAGTACTAGAGCGTACACTGCATTGTACAATCTTTTGAAGCAGGCTCTACAAAACAAAGGTATTTTCCAGAGCATTTTTCCATGCCCCTACAAGGTATCTCTGAAGAAGAAGATGACCAATGAGGATGTAGCCAATACTCTTGGCAATTACTTGCATATAGAAGATGTTATGCCTGCATCCATTTATCATTCATCTACATCAAAGAAAGAGTTGAAAAACACATCTAGAAAGGGATTCATCTACACAAAGTACAACAACATATTTGTCAATTTGGAGAGGCTTCAAAAGGAAATGGTTAAATTTTACAAATCCACAATTCAAGGTATATCCATTGTTTTGATAATGACATTCATAGTATTTTTAATAATATAATGTTTGTTATTTGATGTAGATTGTGGTTCCAAACTCAAGTTTGTATTGCAGCTAGACGAATGTCAAATCATAAAGGGACGCCGTATGGAGAGACTTAGTGTGACACTCATGAACAAAGCTATGGCCCATGCTATTATTGATGATAGCGAAGAATCTACCCATCACTTTACATATATTGTCCAATACGAGAAAGATATATAGTGGTTAGGTGCTATTGAAGTACCTAAAGAATCCAATGATGTTCTTACATGGATTTTCAGTAGGACCCCATGGATCATGGAGGTGATAACTTCTCAAATTCATGGTGCCAAAATCACTCTAGAAAGCCTTGGTGATTTTGAAGTAGAGTGGCACTTAGGTGGAGACTTAAAGACTATCAAATGCATGTTAGGGTGCAAACAAGGTGCGTCTACTCTCTATCCTTGTCCATATTGCACACGAGGTTATAAACGAACAAAGAGAAAACAAAACAACATAGATGATTTAGTTGATGACACAGATGCAACTCCATCTGCTGAATGGGATATACCTTTAATGAGGTGTCCCATGTTAGGTACACCTAATCGTGACATGTCAGATAAAGATTGGAATCCCATTATTCCATTCCCTTTAGTCAATGTCCACTTTTGCACCTTGCATGCCTTCATGAGAATTTTTGATAGACTATTAAAGCTCCATATAGAATACGCATTTGCCATGAAGCCAGTTGATAAATCTATTCAAGCTATAAAGAAATTGGAGGAACTTCTTAATTCAATTGGTTGTCATGGTGGAAATGTAACCCTAGTTGTTAAGAAAGTTGGAGAATCTCAAGATAGCTTGCAACAAGTGTCAATGACAGGGAAAAGCAAGACATTTTTTTAGAAGAGGTACTAGCACTCAAAATAATGAATATTATGAGCTGTGGAAAGACCTATGCATGATCACAACAGACAATGACTCTCAAGTTTATCTTTGTAATAAGAGAAAGAAAGTTTGGTCGAGCTTTGATAAGTTGGTAGGCTTAATGGGTCTGACTAGGTCTAGTGCTATTCAACGTCAAATGTTTCAAGAAACATTAGTGGAGTTCACCAAGTGTTTCATTCAATCTTGGGGAGAGAGCAATATAACATACTACATTGCAAGTGTAATCTTCTTCTACAAGTGTTCATTTCACTTACCTTTTTCCAATGTACTTAACAATTTTTAGCATATTTTGTTTGCACATGGAGCTTTTTTCATGCATCAATATGGGCCATTAGAGATTTTCAGTACCCAAGGAATGGAAAAGTCACACTACAAAGCGAGGGGTGTCTACTTCAAAAACACCCGACATGGTGGTGGCCCAATGCAATCAAACTACATGGAGGAGATGTTTAATTGGTTTTATCGCACTACATTCTCGAGAAAGTTTTTTGTGGAATGACTTAGGGATTCAAAATTGGCAAAACTTGCAAGAACGATGGAACACAACATTGCCAGTGAGAAATGGAAGTCATCGTTAGGTCCTCTTCATCATGCTCAGTGGCGTGCAAGGAGACAATGAGAAGGCTCAGCTTGGAAGTAAAGTGAATTCGTTATTTCCCATTATGTGGTAATACCTATGATTATTGTAATCTTGGTTTCAATGTGTTATTATTTAATATATAATATTTTGTATGGTTTTAAACAGGTTTTGTCCATTCTAGTGTGAACAAACAGTTTTTTAAAAAACTCTATAAATAGAGAGAACTCACTTCATTTCACACTTTTTGCAACTCAAGAGAATGGCACGCACCAAGCAAACTACAAGGAAAGATCGTGTCTTCTTTCCTAGCCCTCGACACAACGCCCACCATGGTTGCAACGCCCCCAAAGACCTCGAAGTGTTTCCCAGAGCACATCTGTGCCTGTGTCACACGATGGCACACCACCTGGGAGCAATTCAGTGCGAGAAAATGAAGTGTCCAATAGACAGGAGTATTTCACTCTAGGACGATCAGAGTCCATTTCAGATGATGAGCCACCAACAAGGATACCCATCAACTCAAGACCCAAACAGATGTTGATCAGAAGGAGTGTACCAGAGAGCGAAGAAGAGTCATCCCCGAACGAGGAAAACAGCAATCAACCACCATGGAATGATATGCAAATTCCAACGAGCCATAGGGTGACACATGGAGGTAAGACACTTCCACAAGGACAAGGGCAAATACCAACAGAGGAGGAAAGAGAGCAAAGTCAACAACCACATCAACAACAAAATGTGCAAGATGAAGCTGGGCCCTCACATCGTGTACATCGGAGAAAAAAAAACTATCAACCACGATGTCGACCTCAACGCCAGCCAAACATACCTCCCAACACAAGAGCTCCACAAAGGCGAAGGAAGCACTGCAGGGCTTTTGCAGAGATACGACACTACCAAAAGTCCATTGAACTACTCATACCACGAAGAGCTTTTGCAAGGGTAGTGAAAGAGGAACTACAAAGCTACCAAGCAGGTCTACAAATACAAGGGATAGCACTTGAAGCACTTCAAGAGGCAGCTGATGCCTACCTCATCTCCATGCTTGAGGACTCTAACCTCGGTGCTATCCATGCCAAGAGAGTAACCATACAACCGAAGGACATGCAGCTAGCAAGAAGAATTAGAGGAAATAACCCATGATGTGTATATTATACCCTATGATAGACCTACTTTGCGATGTAATACAATGGATAATAGAAAATTTTGTTTTAACCTATATTCTTTGTCTCTTTTTTTTCTCTCACTCTCTATCTCTTTCAGTCAGTTATATATGGATTCAGTTAAACATGCATGCACTTGCCTATTGTTTTGTGACTAGATATGTTCCTTTTCTACCTATTGATGTCCCACATGTCCTTTTCATACAAAAAAACCCCCAGCCACAGAAACGCGAGATTTAGCCCTGCAAAATTTTTGCAGGGCTGAATTTCGCGTTTCTGTGGCTGGGGGTTTTTTGGCATTATTTGGTCGTGTAAGCATAAAAGGTATGGTAGAGTTGTAATGGTCTAGTAATTAAGAGGTTATACACTATAGGTAATCATTGTATGCATAAAAGGTATGGATGAGATCTCTGATCTAGTTAAAGCTGAGGTTATACCCTACTGGTAATCTTTGGTCTTGATTCTACCAAAACCAAGTGAAAATCTAGAATTACATACTTTCCTATGTTTTGTAGCACCTAAAAACACCAGATAAGGCCAAAAAAGCCCCAGCCACAGAAACGCGGGAAACAGCCGTGCAAAATTTTTGCAGGGCTGTTTCTCGCGTTTCTGTGGCTGGGCCTTTTTTGGCCTTTTTTATGCATATAATTATACAAAGGACCAAAGGACAACACAAAGACTTCAAATTAGATACAATTTGTGGAGAGAAGATAAGTTCAATTTTTTAGCACATTCATATACAAGACTAGATAAATGATGAAAGAAAAAGTTTGTATTATCAAGACATTACATCATTTCTCATCTGCCTTCAATTTCTCTACAACTTTCTTTCTCCTTTGTAGAGATTGAGGTAGTTGGTAAGTCAATACAGATCTTGATATTACATGGGGGTCTTGCATTCCAAGACCCATGGCAATACCTATTTGCCCTAATACTTTTCCTCTAAAATTAAGTCCTAATGTAGTTACAACTAAGGATTTCCTAACCAAAATGACACAATTAGTGCCTTGGGGTAATTGTACATAAACACAAAATCTTGCTAAGGGCCTTCAAGCACCAAGTCATGAAGTGCCCATCCGGACTGTAGTCTTTGTGTATGATAACAAAATCATCCTTTGGCAACTTTCCGATGTAGTTTGCCAAGGATGCACCACTCCCGCGAGAAGGTCGATCCCACCAGATCTTGCTGCGAACTTGTCGAGCTCAATTGCTTCCTGTTAAGAAAAAATGAGAATTCAAGCTCTTACAATGTTAACTTAAATTATCCATTTATTTAATTCAATTACCACTTACATCATGAAGCTTGTCTTCTTCCTCCCCTCTTCCAGGGGCATCAAGATCAATGCTAGAGTGGACCATGCCACTCTGCTCTGCTACAGGGGATGTAGGAGTTTTTTGTTTCATTATCCTCTCCAGTGCTACACTGAACTCCTCCTCCGTAGGAGAATTGTTGTCATCATTTAAAATATCAGCACACACCATTGCTATGGTGTCTGCCACAAAATCCCCAAGTGGGATTGACTTCTTTTCAAGTATGTCAGATGTGTTGTCAAGTGGAACATCTGACATTGTGGAGAAAATACTCAAACATTCATCTAGACGTAGATCGAATGCCTTCTCAATGTCATGAAGTAAAATAAATTCCTCTCCATCCACAAAGATGCTGGAGAGATATTCAAGTTCCACCTCTGGTAATGTGGGCTCAGAGGGGTTGAGATTTGAAGGGGGGCCTCCTCCATGCTTGATTGCGCCCGTAGTTTATCCTCAACACCACCAAGAATTTCTTGGTGGATTGTAATACTTTCTTTGGCAAAATTTATGGCCTCTGTTTGAGGCTCATTCTTCTCCTTAACAAAACCCCTAGTGATAAGGTTGGGGAGCTCAACAGGTGGAGGTTCGGGCTCCTCATTAATGATAAAATATGTTGTTGCAATGTAGGATAGATACTTTGTACCCATCCTCTTCTTTTTGTTAAGTTTTTTTTACTAATGGCACAGAGTCATCTAGTAAGTGCCCTGCAGTTTCAGCAATTGCCATGAAGCGCTTAAGGCGCTTCATGAAGGCTTCATCGCCTCTGTGTATGTAGAGTAGAAGGTCACATGGGACCCATTTACCCTCATAAGGCGGTATTTCTATAGAGAAACGCAAGATGTAGTACTCAAGGAACTCTATGATTTCCTTGAGCACATTAGAGTTCAGTTGAATTGTTTTGCTTAGACCAGGGACTCTAGACAGTAGGTCATACAAGTGGTTTTGACCTTTGAACTCAGTTGATTCCAAGAACTCATTGAAGAGTTCACGTGGACGTTTGGGTTGCAGGGTACTGGAGGATGCGGCAGCCATTGCGTGTGATGCTAGCTTGTGTGCGTGTTGTGCAAGTGATTGTAGCTCTTCTTGGTTGCAAAAGTGAGAAATGAGAGAATAAGTGTTGCTTTTATAGTAGTTTCAATATTTTAAAGTGAGTGGGACCCATTTTAAAACTAAAACTGATACCTTCAAATAAAACAATCATGCACAGAACTCTCAGAAAAAAAACTTTTGCTCATAAAAAAGATTGAACAGAATCATTAACCAGAATAAGATACACCACAACACAATAGAAAAAATAAATTCTCAGAAATTTAAAATTATAATAAATTGCCATTGGAAAAACCAAAGATTTGGCAAATTGTACATCATATTGAGATCAAAAAATTTTACATGCTACATGTCTTGCATGTTAAATACATTGTTGCAGACGAAGGATTATAAATGGAACATAGGTTGTGTGTACACTGTAGCACCCAAATAGTTGTTGAGCTATGACAATGAAAGTTGAGATCCATCCACACTCCATTCAAGAAGGACTTTAATTTTATCCTCCAACCTCTTACCAATCTGCAAACAAATAGAAAACTTTAAATGAACAAATTTGAGTGTAAGAATTTGTATAAACAAAAGAAAAAATACCATATGCTACTTACCTTATGCCCTTGTATTCTGAACTTTGATTGATCTAGATCCTCAAATCCCATGATTACTAGATGTTCTCTCACGTTGGCAAGAGTCCAATGATGATTTATTGAAATAACTTCCATTTCGTTATTGGGTAGATTTATCTTAATTTCAAATGAAATTAAAAAACCCTCAAAACTTTGTAATGGTATCCATTCACCAAGTTTACACATCCAACGATCATAATAGAATCTAATGTACAATGAAGTATGATGTTTTAAGTATCGAAATCCTATGCCTGTTGCACCAATTTTGCAAATGTATCTATCCCCTTTGGTGCATCCTTCTGCAAGTCCCCAATTTTCACCTAGCAAACCCTCTACCTGCTCATACGTGATATCTTTTAACATGAACATTGTTGAAGTCTCTAGAATTGTGAACATCTGAAATAAATGTACAAAACAATGAATAGGAACACACCAATGTAATCCTATAGATCTTGAAACTCTTGTAAATTTCAAAGAGTTGTGTATGTCCATCACCATCTTATGCTTCAAAGATGTTAATGTCGATACATCAGGTTGCGGCCACTCGAGCTTTAAGAGAGAATCTACCTTAATCATCTCTAACCTGCCAAAATCATTTGATGAAGAGGGTACAACATATGTATGTGTGTAAAAGAAAACTCTCTCATGTAATAGCTGAGTAGGACGGGCTTGTGGAAAGACTATCGACCCAACATCTGCATGCAATGCTTGGAAAGTACCTGTAAGACTATGAAGTGGTTGTTCTTCCACCAAGGTAGAAGGAAATATGTCTACAACAAAAAACTACACAACTTAGCTAGGTATATTATGAAATTTGGACAAAAGTCAATGAGTAATACTTACAGTTGATAGGATATCTCATTTTGTTTAGTTTTCCAGTTTCATGGTTGACATTGTGAACACATGTTGTACAATGGCAACAGTTTCACCATTTTTGAGCTTTTTGAAGCCTAATAACTTCCCTTTCCAATGAAGATCCAAGTTTCCACAATCTCTCACACGGTGAGCACCAACACCAAAGGGTTGCATGTACACCCATGCACCTTTGTAGAACTCCTGTCCTAACCAAAATCCTTTTGTAGCCTTGATATTGTGACATTTTATCGCGATAACCTCATCTTTTGGACGTCTATGAGATTTAGGTTTCTCCATTGGAGTTCAGGCTATAGAAGTGACAGTAGGAATTCAAAGAAGATGATGCACAGAGAAAGAAATGAAGATGCAGGAGCTGCAATGGTGTGCTAGGGAGAGAAAGTAGTGGAAAGAGATGACTTTTTGGGACCTGGGTATGAAAATGTGAGGTTTTGGAGGGAGAAAGTTGCATTTTGAGTTATTTTTGAAAAAGTCACTTTTTTCACTTCAATTCATGCACGGATTTTGATTTAGAACCCAAAAATAGCACTTTTGATCCTAAAAAGTGGTTGGGGGACCATTAGATGGTGTTATGATGAGTTTTATAACTTTTTGAAAATTTTGAATTTTTGGGCCGAGGTAAGTTAGGAGATTCCTTTCTCTCTCTAGAGGCAAAACCTGAACATAGGGGAATCATGTCCCCTCATCTCCCTTCAGCCTAGTGATTTATAGGCTATAGACTGTGTCCACCACCCTCCTCTCATTGGTCCATCACTAATCACTCCTTAATCCAAAAGCCCCATCTAGGGTTCATTTTTTTCCCTAATGGTTTGGCATGGTTGAAAATCATTTTTTGCTCATCGATATATTTTTGGTTGCCTAACATATGCATTAATGTTTGAACAACAATGCAAAAAATTGGATGATAAGGTTGTGATATTTTCATTGGGCACAATTATGAAAGCAAAGCTTATCATTTTATCATCCACATACTAAATACATTTCGATTGTTCATAATGTTCATTTCATGTAAAATGCAATTCAACCATTACTTTCATGTACAAAGGAGACATCAATTAGCTAAAAGGATGTATATGATTCTTTGGTGCATCTTTTTACAGGTGGAGAGACAAATGTTGCTCCTAGTAGGGCAATTTCTCAACCTTTGGATGTTCCAAATGATGACATATATCAATCTACTTTTTATTCAGGTTACATGATGCACTTGTTGATGAGAGAGCTTACATTCAAGAGGCAAAACTATGCCTAAATGGATGGCACAAACTTTGAAAGATAGCAAGTTAGATGCATCTTTGTCATATTGTACTTGTTCGAATTCTCATAATCTTCTTTTGAACAAGATTGTTATGCAATGGTTGCCTTTCTTGTTTATGATGAGAATGAGTTTTTTTGTTTTGATAAAACATAAAAATAAAAAAAATTGATGGCTTCTATGCAATCAGAATTTGATGCCATTATGAAGAATGGCACTTGGTCTTTATGTGACTTGTCTCCTAAAAATGGAATAAATGATATGTATATGGTTAGTCTTATCACCAAAGGTTATGCTCAAGAGAAAGACATTGATTTTCATGAAATCTTTGCTCCCATGAATCGAATGATAAATGTGCATAGAATCTTTGCATTTGTAGCTCATCATTGTTTGAATGTACATCCATTGGACATAAAACTACATTTTAGAATGAAAGTTTACATGAGGAATTGTATATATTGTAGCCCTATGGTCTTGTGTAGAAATGACATGGAAATAAAATATGCAGATTGAAAAAGTCATTGTATGGATTGAAGCAAACATCATGTGCTTTGTATTATAAGATACATGCCTACTTGCCAGCACATGTATTTGAGAAAAATCCAACAAAGAACACCTTATATGTTTAGTGTGTAGATTTAGTTTTCATCATTGTAGTATATGTTGATGATATGTTGCTCATTAGTCCTAATTAGAAGTGTATTATTGAATTTAAGGTTGATTTTCATGCCTCTTTTGAGATTTCAAATTTACATTGATAAATTATTGCAATATTTTGGCCTTGACTTTTGCAAACCTATTGCCACTCTTATGGAGATAGCTTTATGGTTGAGTCTTCATGGTGCAGGACCCTCAAATATTTGTGTCAATCCAGATGCGTTTGCACATTCCAAGGTTGAGAAAACTTTCTATTTTGGGATGAGAATCTCTGAATAAAATGCACAGAGCTCACAACTTGATAGAAATTAATCAAAGAGCTTTTTCACACACTTAATTAGAGTGTTAAGCTAACTACAACAACTTATTTCATGAATTTATCCTGACTTTACATAGATCAATAATTTTAACAAGTCAAGGGGCCCACCCCAACTTTTCTAGAAGAAGGCGAAGTGCAAATATAGTCACACTGAAAACTTCATAGCTGGAAATCTACACATCCAAAGTTGATGCAATCTTTTATGTAGACTGATAACAATTCTATCTAAGTGATCCAAGTGATAGATTGAGTAATATATACTGATACAGTGATAAATGAATTAGACAAGTTGATTATTGTACCTCAAGGTACTATAGCAGCAAACAAAGAATGAAAACTCAAGATATATGAATCATAATGTGTATTGCTTTTGCACATATGATACAAGGGATTTTTGGAGGACTACTCTCACTTGAGGTGAGTAAAATGTAGGCTCATAATCTCTACTCAAAGCTCATATAAAGGCTCTCTCATTCCGCAACTAGAACGCAACCTTTTTCATACATGATTTTGAATTTGAATATGGTTGATGCATCACCTAAAAGTGATCCTAAAACTTAAGAATGATTTGAATTTGAATCCCAACTAAAGTCATGAATTTTGGCTCCCATCATCTAAGAGATTCCTCCTCATTTTAGCTTTTACATTTTACTAAGATAATTCCAAAGTTTTAACCTTTGAACTTTACAAACATAGTTTCGCATGACTACATCTATGTGAGATAACGAATGAGAGTAATCCAAGAGCTTAAGAAAAACTCTTAGGCTTGCTTCTTGCACCAAAGCTTGGTCCTAAGCTTGCTCGTAAAGAGGCAAGAATAATTGTTACAAAGAATTCCTCATTATTGGGAGATAAAATCTTCTTAAACATTTAGGGTGGGATAAATCTCCTAAAAGTAGACTGAATACAAAGTGAGAAAAATTACAACGATCCGAGTAAAAACAAAAGAGTTGTGTGGGGTAAAGATGCTATATTTTATACTTCAACCCCTCAATATCACCCACGTAAGAAGTAAATCATCCTCATGGTGAGTTATGCGATGAATCGTTTGCAAGTCAAGAAGATGAGCTATGGGTGAATCTCTCGTCAGAGTAGGCTACGCTCCTTAGATCAAGCTCCTTTGGAGAAAAAAAAAGAAAATAATAATAATTAAGCCAAGATCTATGACTTACAAAGAGGAGCGTTTACTTTCTTGAAATTTTATATAACGTTTCAACTCAAGCTGAGGCCAAGATGCATGAACATTAAGAATGAGATCAAGATACATGAACTAGAAATAAGACAAAAAATTATTAGGAAATCATAAGAATATGCTATTATTACAATCATTTGACTTGAGATATTTCAACATAAGGCACTCTACATTAGATAATGGACTGGTCACATACAAAATTAAACCAAATTAAGTTAAAGGATGCTTTATTGGAATATAACGATAAACAAGCTCAATCGATTTCTATGGGGATCAAAGGATCCCTCAATCAAAGCACAATATGCTAAAAGAAAAAGGTCATTTCTTAAGAAAATGCAACGGCTTTGCAACACAAATGAGCAGTTTGGTATTTTCTTGCATTGCCCATGTTTTTTTTAAGAGCTAATACCATAGGACCTCCCTTCTGATGGCGCTCCAGAGAGTCGCGGAGAAGCCAATCGCTTCTCCTATCACAACTTGTTTCCAACTGATGTGTTCCTGAAGTCTAATTATCTTTTCGACAATCTGCCAGAGCCTGTTGGTTTTGGGACAAGCAAAGAAGATGTGAGAAACATCTTCAATGGATCGGTAGCAGCGCTTGCACCAGGGAGGCACCCCAAAAATTTTGCTAGCCATTAGGTTGGTCCAGATTCCACGATGAAGAATTTGCCATAAGAGGACATACTTTTTGATTTTTATGAGAGTATTCTTCAAAAGAAACTTAAAAACTTTAGATTTACTTCAATAAGGAAACCTATGTCTGAAACAGGCTTTCTCTGCAAGTGACTTTTATGTATGCAACTTTGAACACTTGGTTTTCTCAATTTACAACCCGTTTAATCAAATGCTTTTAGACATAGATAGCTTACCTTTCAACTTATATTTTGAATGCTCACTTGTGTAAAACTTTACATACTACATTGAGATCTGATCAAATCTTTAACCATCAAGATTGTGCGTACCTAAGTTTTAGAGCCTTAGGGACTTGTGTCAATTGAGACTGTACGTCCTTTGCCCCACAAGTGCATATAGTGTTGGATTAATACACGTTTAATTATCAATACGAGAGATTGTAGGTATCAAGTGTATGAAGACATGTGCACACACGATGGTAAGTGAAGTGCCTATGCTACAATGCATGTGAATTGTCTTAGCAACCTCTCCAACTCACTAATTCTCTGAAAATGCATGTCGTGATACTTGTCATAACAATAAGCACAAAATGAACTTTTCTCTCAGCTCCAAACTCTAAATATACTCAATAGTGCGCTCATTTCGAAGATCACGAAGAGATGCATCTAATACTAGTGGTCTCAGTTGAATCTGACAAACGGCATTCAAGTTATGAGCAAAATAGTGAATGGCAGGAAACACCAATACTCGCTAAACAACTCCTCAAGCCTCACACATGCACTATAGCAATTCAAACATGAAGGGGAGGGGTAGACAACAGTCTTGCACACACATTTCAAGCATCAATCACACACACAAGCTCTTGGAGAAGAAGATAATAAGCAGGGAAGAGGCAAATTCAAAAATCAGCTTCAGTTATCACAATGGTAAAAAGTTCTTTACAAGAATCATCAAGTGACTTATATACATGTGCCCTAAAATTGTTCCTTTCACACATGAGACTGG
This sequence comes from Ceratopteris richardii, assembly GCA_020310875.1. Classification (NCBI taxonomy): domain Eukaryota; kingdom Viridiplantae; phylum Streptophyta; class Polypodiopsida; order Polypodiales; family Pteridaceae; genus Ceratopteris; species Ceratopteris richardii. The sequence goes on along the minus strand of CM035428.1, from coordinate 83,390,750 downwards.
CACTTTTATTAGAAAACACTACTTTCCTACTATACTACAAGGATTATGTTACAATAATTGGGATTCATGCATCTAGAGGACTCCTCTAGTGCATTTACATGGCTTCATGATGTTTTCGTAGGAACTTGAAGAAGAAATTTTATGCCCATAATTTGGAAATTTTTGGGGCTCCCTTTTATGTGCTCCTTTTCTCTGCAACATTCTCTCCATCTTTGTCTCTTTCGTCCCTTGATAGAATTCACTTCTTGTCCGTGGCTTGTTTATTGTTCTTTCAATACACGCACCCAACGGCCGAGGAAGTAACTAGGACCTTCAAACAATTTGTTATCTTATCTGATCCTAAGTCCAATGCTTTCGTCTTCCCCTTGGTATTCCTTAAATTCATATTCGAGGGTCATTGTGTTATCCTTGATGCTTGTTAAGCTCTTTTCCACCACATGCACCTAGTGGCTAAGAATGTGACTATCTTGGTCATTCTTTTCCCCTTTTCAGCCTTCACCTCTTTCTAACTTTTGGCCTTTGGATAAATCTTTGTTCTTACACATCTCACCCTGTTGTATTGCTTATGCCTGTTACTTATTTTCACTGCATGCACAATTTGGTAAGCACTGCATATGTTTTTGTCTTTTGGTTGATGCTTCAAAGGCCCTATGTTTAATCTTTGTTCACACACTTCGAGACCTCCTTCTTTCACATTGCAGCCTGATGCGTGCCCCTGCAAGGCTTTGGGCAAAGGATGAGTTATCTTTATTGGACAGTTTTTCTTTTTTATTTTCTTCTTATTTGTCTCTTGCTTGATTCTCCCTCCACACATCCCTCCTTCGGAACTTTGTCATCCCTGATAGGCTTTGGCTGGCAACATGAGTATGTTTGAATGGTTGTATGCTCTCTTTGATTCAGCAGATTGGCTTCACATATCATCAGTTCCTTCCATTGTGCTGAGTTGACACCATTATTGGGTGCTTGTCAATTATCTGCAAAGAAACTTAGCTCATATGCTACCAATCAAGCATTTAGATTGGAAGTCATTTTTACAAAAAAAATTGAGTCCATTTCAAAAAATCTTGTTAAAAGTGCTTTTTCTAATGTCTGCATATAAGTACTCAGCAGGAACATTAAGCGTAGTATATGGCCATGATAGTAAGCCAGCTATGCATTACAGAGAGATAAAAAATTAAGGCATATGTGCCTTGATTAATATTGATGAAGTTAAAAAATCTGTATTCAGCATGTTTGAAGAACTTTAAAACTCTGAGTAGCATGCTCAACACTTTATTCGTCATCTTGATTGCTAGATCCAAAGTTGTAGCATATCGTGATAGCCAAAATTTTATAGTGTGTACCATATATTCTTTAGTAGGTAAGTAGTTATGGGGTGGGCTTGGCAATAGTGGGTAATTTAGCCACTCGTTATTGAGTGTGCCCTGACGCTATTCTTCCCAAAATTGCATTCAGGATCTATGTCGAGGTATCGAGCAAAAGGATGGATTACTTGTAATAAATATGGTGTAGATTCCCAGTGCACCAGTAGAGTCGGATTCTTTTCCAAAAATTTACGTCTCTAGATCAGATCTGCTTTGTCGAATTCTTCCTGTGTATAAGAGAATGTATCTATTTTGAGCTATAATTCTTTATCTGATTCCTTTTGTGTAGTCCTCTTGATTTATTTCTCGGTTTCTTCTTTTAATAGGCCATATGGTACACTGAAGGGATTCAAATTTTGCTCTAAATTTTTGCTTTTGATTTTGGATTCTTTCATAACTTTCACTACTTCATCTTCAAATTGTCCTCTAAGTTGGGACACTAGTAGTGCCCGCTCATTTCGGCTTAGTCCTACAATAGGCCGTGTATTTCTATCAGTGCTCTTCTCTACCTCTCCCACGTCTATTAGTGAATTATGGATGGGGGAGAAGGAGGATGTACCTCAATCTCCACAATAGCTACTTGGAGCTTTGAACTACTAGTGTCCCCATGTTTTCTTGCTTTGCGATTTGATCTTATAGCCTTTTTATAAGTTCATCTTTTTCGTTTCTTTGTTCTTTGCTGCTGCAAGCTCTTTATCACTTTGCTTCTTGCTTTCTCCTAAGATGGCCATTTGGTTCGCATCTTCGTTGCATTGTTCAATGTACCATGATTCGGTAGTTTTCCATTTCTTTCTTAATTTGTTTGTGTTGTGCATGCACTTTCTTTCCCACTCTTCCCTCAATGCTTGCTCTTTCTTTAGTTGATCCGCATAATTGGCTATCTGAGCTTCTAGCTTCTCGGTGTTGATTACTATCTTGTACTTCTAGTGGTTGATTAAGGAGGATTGCATTCATTAACTCTTTATTCCTGCTTCTTAGGCTATCTGCCTCGTCCATGTACACCTTGATTTGGTCTTCTAAAAGTTTGCTTGTATTTGACAAACTTATCTTTTCAGCTTCACTGGCTGCATATTTGTCTTGAAGCTCCTTAAATTGATCTTACAACTTTTGATTTTCTGTGGTTAGTAGGTTACATCTTTCCATGGCCTCTTTCATTTCCTTTTTCTTGTTGGTAAGTTCCTTTTGAGCATGTAATACTCTTGCGGACAACTCATCACTGGGCGTCTTGAATTTATTTCTTTCCACTAATGCTTTGTCATGATTGCTATCTGCTTCCATGAGTTGTTTTTGGGTATCCATGGCTGTCTAGATCATCTGTTTTACTACTGGCTTTAATTGTGCCACATCCACATTAAGCCATGTTTTGGGTATGTTCGGCTCTTCACCTGTTTAAACATCCTTACCCTTTTCAATACGTACTATCTCATTATGCGGTTGGCAAATCTGTTAGTGAATTTGATGTTATTCTTCTTTATATGTAGTAGACTTTGTAGCACTTCCTTGAAAAGTTACATCCAATGGTGAAGGTTCTACTACTACCTTTATAGATGTAAATGGTTCTCGTTCTCCAATTTCTTCTGGTGTTTCTTCTTCCTTTGGATGCTTCATTGTATGTTGACTTGCGAGGTGGATTTTTGTGACTTGAAGCTTTGTTGTGTCATTCATTTTGAAAGTATGTACCTCCTTTTTTGTTGGCCCTCCTTCTTGTTCATCTTCGAATGTAGCATTCCGTGCTTGTTCTTGCTTTTTTCTTTCTACTTCAAGTGAATCTTTGACTTGATTTATTTCATCCCAATTACCATCTTCATTTGATTCACTCCAAATATCGACGTTCATAGTCGATGGTTCATGTTCTTCCTGGATTTCAGATCAAGAGTTGGAATTGACTAACCCCAATTCTCAGTACCTATGGAACTTGGTTAGCCTCTTGCCAGACATAGTTGTGGTATGAGCTTAATGGTAATGATGCCCTTGAACTCGTAGATTTATATGTCGTTCCATGAACTTGTGAGTTTCTTCTATGGTGTCTTGCAATTCTGCTTTAGTAATAGGAGTGGATTGTTCTATTCTGGTTCTCAAGAGTACATGTGTCATCTTTGATGGTGCAGTTGCTTTTTCTGCTTTTAGTACCTCCCTTGGTCTTTTTGCTCCTCACGTCACCAATTGTGAGCTTGTTCCTGCTTCTTTGGTTGTCTTCACTCCTTTCTTCTTCTTCGGTATCATTCTGGCTTCACATCCTTAGCCATTTCAGTAGATGATGGCATTTCTTTGAGGTATTCTGGCTTCACATCCTTAGCCATTTCAGTAGATGATGGAATTTCTTTCTTTGAATGCCTAATGCATGATATATCAATATTGTTAGAGCCACACTTCCATTCAAAAAATTTCTTATGATCCCATTGCTTCTTGGCTTCAAATAATCGTTCTTGAATGTAGGGCATCAAGTTTACTTGGTTGCTTATTTGCTTAGTGGAATGAGATAGTAATTGAACTATTATCTTATATCATGCCATATATTTGTGCATATTAGGAAAGAAAAAATGTTGATGCACCAATCTGACTTCTTCTTCAATATCAATACAATTAATATCCATGAATGTTCTAGTTTTAGTGTCATGCCTTATTCCTTGAGATCCATGGTCATGTCCTTGATCCATCCAAATGCTTCTTTAATGAGCTCATGCGTGAATTGTATTGTTACAATTCACCTTTTGCATCAAGAACTTTGGCTTCTGGCACTGATGATTTGTCCAAGGCTAGATGAAGGGTGTTCATTACTTGAGTGCATCTCTGGAAATCTGGCTTGTAGATTGGCAACTCAAAATACTTATGGATTCTAGCTTTTTTCATCACATCCATCCTTGACAGAAGTTGATGTAAGACCTTGAAGTCTTGGGACATCACTAGAAATTGATGGTCCATATCCATGATCTTAATAGTCACCAAGAACAAATGGTCGCCCATTGGTTGGTCTTCTAGGAATTAATGACCTTTGGCCTTTGTCACGCTCTTCATTGGAAATTCAGGTACTTCCTCTTGAATGGTCGCTTCAGAGTCTTTGGAAGTCATTTGCACTCGTAATGTAGTAGAGATCATTTCAAAAAAGAAATCAATTCCACATGTTTATGTGTAGTTCGTTAATATGTCGTTTTCCACGACTCCATACCTCCATGCATAAGTAGAGACCAATAAGGTACCTTACCATACTTTTTCTTAATTTTCAAGTCTAAAAGAAAACAAGAGATTAGTTTATAGCCGAAACATTCATTTATTTACACCGGATGATCATTCCTATGACAGTAGAGGCTAAGTCCTATTCCAGTTATCGAAATGTGCACCACTACTTTTATTGAAGAAGCTATGTGCCGAATGTGTGGCCTTGTAAAGTGGCCCTATCATGCATACTCTGGATGCAATTGATTCTTTATGAGTGCAAGAAGATTCTCCTTGATCCTCTTGGTCGATTCCTTGTCGCTTCTTGGGTCCCCACATTAACCTTGTATTCTGTGTTGGTGGCATTTCCTTCTATCATGTTCCCCTTCCTTTACTCTTGAATGTAGTCTTTGACTTATTTCTGTTCTTGGATTGGGTTTTTCTTGTTGTGGTCTTTTGGGGCTTTCTTCGATCCTTGACAATTTCCTTTGCTTTATTCTGCTGGTATGATACTTCCTTGAGGTTTTTTATCTCTTGATTTGCTCTTCTTAGGGCTGCTTTTGGAATCCATATGAATTGCTGTGATTTTTGAGCCTCCACCAATGATTTTGGAAGCCATACACGAAGAATTTTGGGTTTATCCCCTTGAGATTTCAAACAGTGGTTATTTCGCTATGCTTTTGCTAGAGGGTTGGTATGTTCCTGTGTCATACTTGTACGTTGAGGTAGTTGATCCTTTCATATCCATCATACTCGCATGTTCATTTGAGGTAGTATTCTGGCGGTCGATATCCATGTTGGTTTTTTTCTTATAGTGTTGATGGGTTGAGAAATATCCTCACTTTTTTCCTCAGTCTCATGAACATGGAGATATTTTGCAAGATTCTCCTCTACAAAACGAGCATATGAACAATGTCAAAAGCTCATAACACATGAGTACTGACATGTAAACCTACATAGTGAATCAATGACTCCACAACTATAACCACTTAATCAAAAGAAGCCAACTAGGCTCATTGAACACCTATGAACAACTAGCATACATCTCCTATGGTGAGGTTGGATAAGTCTTCCACCTTCATTACCAAAGAGACCCCAACATCTTGGTGTCTCCCAGTTAAGAAAACCTCACCATAGCCCTCTTTATCATCTTCAAAGGCTTTACGCTAAAAATGTAACCATTGAATCAATGATTACATGGATGTACATAAATAGTATCGAGAGAAGCATACAATGTGTATGTGCTCAGTATATGAAATAGAATGACACTGAAAAGGCTAAATTGAAACCCAAATTCTTTCCAACAACACCTCCAAATGTTTGCCAACTCTCTTTTTTAAAGGATGAAAAACATGCATAAACTTGCGGTGGCTACTCCCACCACAATCGAAATACTTTCAAGAAACTTATAGATTTACTAGTGTGGCTGAAAAGCAGAGCCCCAAAGCTCAAGATGCATTGTTGGAGAAGTACAAAGAATGCTCTCTTTGATGTTCTTGAACCTGTGTAAAGAGAAATATGCATGAAAATACTTAAATATGGATCTAAGAATCACCCCAAAAATGCTTCAAAATAGGCTTTTCAAGCAAAGAATGAAGGTTTGAGGGCCCAAAACATGTTCAAGATAATGTGAACCTTAGTGTTTCCCCCTCCTCAAATACCACAAGAGTGAAGCTTAATGGCAAGATATTGCTAGTTAAGTGAGCTCTAGGGAGGACGATATAGGGATGCTCTCAGGAAGTATCGAGAACCTCTGTTTTTCTTGATCATTGAGGTCCTCTCTCATACATAGCCAAGGGTGACTTTGTTGACTTAGATGACAAGGTATGACAAGGTCTATGCCTTGGTTTCTGCCTCAATCATAATCCTTGGTTTTTGCACCAAGGGTGACTTTGTTGGCTCAGATGACAAGGTCTATGCCTTGGTTTCTGCCTCAATCATAATCCTTGGAGAAAACCTCGGGTGGGTGGGTGGGTGCTCGCCTCACTCACATAACAATAAAAATCTTATGCTTGGAATGGCTTTGATAACAATTAGGTGGTACAATGGGGATGTACCACGATGGATTCTCCTTGCAAGAGCTACACAACATCCTCAGGGTACAAAATCAAACTACAATCACCGAACAAAGTACTCTACATGAGACATGTAGATTACATAGAATCCAATAGTAAACAAATAGCACGAACACAAATTTCCTACTTTTCACAAATGCGGTAAAACCTAGAGTCTGTGGCCGACCAGATCACTACATGTTTTTTATAGAACATATACAAAAGTGTTTGACAACCATTAGGCCTTTCATATGGATACTAATGATGTATATGATTTATTTTCTGTTGGTAATCCAACTAGGTGGGAAATTCTTCCCAACATCCTCCCCCATACTAAAAGTGTGGATCATCTTGATAGGCCAACCTACAAATAAAAAGCAAAGAGAAATATCAAAACTTCTTTGTCTTCAAACTTATTCAAATCTTCTATCAAGAACATGCTCCATGTATGCAAATGATTTTTGTTTTTCCTTGGCATATGATAATTTCAAATTAAGTTAAAACTATTTATCTTTTTGTTCAATAATTACTTAGAAGTAAGTTCCAAATATAACCATAAACTTGGTTAGAGTTTTAGAAAAAATCATCCTCATTCACTCTCTCAAATTCAATCATCATTTTATATAAATCCCTCCATGTAATGCACTTACACAAATCTACAAAATTCATCTAATTCCGCTTATACATAAATCCACCTATGTTGTCGTGTGAATATATGTTTGGAAGTGGTTTCAAAATCACAACCAATTTCTTCATATGTATTCTTCAAAAATCTCTTCATGAACAATTCTTGTCCTAGATCATAATTTTGTAACTTCTACTTTTTGAGATGGTAAGAAACTATAAACTTCCATTTGTCAATTCTTTATAATATTTGTAACTTTTTTGTTTATGGAGGAAAGGATTAATCCCCATTCAAAGTAAAGGATCTAGAAGCATGTATAGGCAAGGACTAGGACGTCAATGAGACATGCTTCTCATGCACAAACATACTCCTATTTATACAAAAAAAATCAATCCTCTTGAGCTTCAAATTCAAAGGGTCCCAATCAATCCTTCACCTCACTCATAATGATTTTGAAAAATAATTTAAGAAAATGTATTCATATTGATGTTAGATAGTTTTAACCTTTAAATTTGAGATTATTTTTCTAGATTTTTTAATTGAAACTGAATTCAAAATAGAAATTACATAGTAGAAATAAAGAAATTACATAGTAGAAATAAAGAAATACAAATCACTTGTTCACAATGGTTCATCTTCAAACATGTCGTCTTCCATCTCATACTCATTGACATTCCTTTCCTTGAACAATTTCATGCTCTTTCCTACAATCAAATTCTTAAGTGGATTTCCAACTAATTCATGCAAAGGATAAGTTCCATTATCAAGTACTTTCAAAAAAACATTAAGGTCCAAAATAGTTTCCAAACAACAAAGATTAAGGATAATCTACAAGTTAACTAGCCTATTCTAAAGAACTATCTCAAGAGCATAACTAAATCCACAAGGGGTGAGAGATGCACGTATCCACCCAACCAAATCAACGCATAAATATACCTCTAAAACAAGGGAGGAAATGTGAGGAGATCTTGTCAAATGTCCCCTCCACATGGGATTCGAATCCAAGGCCTTCTAACCTTGGAAGTCAAATTAAATCACATTTTTCTCACATGGATTCTTAAAGGATTCCTCCCAAGCTTGTACGTATAAGTCTAAAGGTTTGAGATGCTTCCCTAAGGGTTAAATACCATATCCCTAAGAAATAACAATCCAAAGGGTAAAATCCCTTTAATTGGGAGTAAATAAATTCAAATACTTCAAGGTTTCAGACCATAATCTTGGAGACACTTTCCCATGGGTTTTTCAATAAACACCAAGGATTCTCCAAGTGATTTTGGATCCTCAAAACCCATTTCTTTTGATGCTTGGACCCATACTTATACAACATTCTTACCCCCTTTAACATTTTCATCCTTGAAAATACGTTGGGTGATATGTGGAGTATTCCCCTATGTCCCATGATCAGTCTCATCAATTGTGGTATTCATCTATGTGATTCTCCTCTTTATTATAAGGGGATTCTATCCCAAATTGAATTTGAAAAGAGGGGAGTTTGTGTGGGACAATCCCTACCCAAATCATTCTAACAATACCTAGCTTTGTACATGAAACACTAAATCAAGTGCAAAATATTGAAAGGATGATAAGGGTGGATTAAAACATACCTACCTAATTCAATATTCTGTTATGTGTGAACTGGGCATCCATAAACATTTGAAGTGGGTGGATTCTAAGACTCTCCAAATAGTTTTCTATGTAGGTCCATTTCTATGCACTACTAGCAAAATAGATGGATCTTTGACTAGTTCAAGACTTTGAGAAGTCTCCTTAAGTTGAGGTTGACCAAAACATCCAACTTAGATGTTTTCACTATGTTCCACTTCTTAACCAATATCTAGCGATCTCTTTTCCAAATTATAGGCCTACAATATCCTGTTGGGAAGTGTTTCATTTACTTCTTTGGGCAACGAACTTCAAATGATTTACACTAGGGTACCTCCTCAAAGAGTTGACTTCTTTGGAATTATTAGAACTATAAATAATTTCTTACTCTTTTCTCTTCAAGAGTTTTACTAAATCTCTTTAAGATAGCTTTAGATTATTTCTTCATCCATCTATACTGAAGCAATATGCAATTGACAAATGTGTTCTCTTGAACCCAAGCATCTTCTAAAATTGAACGGGTTCAGAAAATACACCTTCGATGTTTAATTGAGTTACCTATTCCATCCATTTGAACTTAGTCTAGAAATGACTTCAAATATTCTTTCAAAGTCAACTCCAAGGTTCCAAAAAGTGGACTTAACTTCTAAGATAGTAAAGTGATTTGAGTCAAACCAAATGAGACTCAAAACATTTAGGGATTTATTATAGTCAAGGGTTTGAAGCACTTTTTCTATATTTATGAGATCAAATCAAATTCTCAAAAATATTCATTAGGTAACTTTAAACCATCCTCCATATACCAAACTCTAGTGGTATAAAACATCGGTGTTTTGAGCCACTGAGTAATTTTTCATGATGTTTAATTTTACATTAAAACAATTGTTGCTGCAACCATCTCGATTACTAAATTAATCCCTTTTCTAACTTCAATTATGTTGATTTCTGAGTCCTTTTCATAGTTTATGTACATGCTTTTATACTAAGACGCATAAATTTGAGTCAAGCTATTGATTCACTTAGTTGGATGTCCAACGTAATGCTTGATCATAGATTGATTTAGTCAACATTACCTTGATTAAAATGATATTTCCAAGTTCTTTCTCTTGAGAAGTCTATTTAGCATTTTTTTATAAAGAACTACAGAATCCTTACTTGGAAGTCTTGTGACTTAAATGAGACTATACTAGTCTTAGCAAAAAGCTTTATGAAGATCCTCGAAAGTATTTTCATCTACATCAGCTTTAAACTTTCTAGTTAATTGAGACTTGAAATCCTAGGCATGCTCTTGACCATCATATACTTCATTTATGAATTTTTAGTTCCCATTGGGATTGAGTTTCACTTCACGGCATGACCCCAAGACTAAAGGATACCTACCATCTCAAGTTCTAATGTCCAATATCATCATTCTGATATTACTACTGTGAATATAAAGTATAGTGTCCCATACCACCATATTTTATATCCAACACTAATGTGTGGATGATATTTATCTTAAATTCCAAAAGCTTTATCTAAATATCAAGTACCTTTTACTCATGATTTTTTATAAGAATTTGAAGTTGAGGGTTTACCTTTTTATTTTCATCTTACTTAGGTTTCTAGGGCTTCCAACATAGGATCATTCTATGATATGATATTATCCTATGCTTATCTTGGAGGCTTCAAAACTTCTGTTGGAATAAACATTCATCCGTCTTTTCTAAGATTTTGATCAGAATTTCAAGTTCCTTGAACTATATTTAAGATCTTATTATTTCTTACTCGACTACTTGAAATGACAAGAGATTATTCTTGCCTTTTTATATTCCTCTCTGATAAAAATTTTAAATAGTTACCCTAGGTCTTTTTTCAAGAATCTCTATATTACTTAAGTCTAAGCATGGGGCTAATGCTTTTGGATTTCTCTCCAAATCCTTTTAAGGATAGCTGAATACAAGTTTCACCTTGCATAGATTTAATTACCATTGGTCATGGTTGCAGACTACATACTTGGAGTACAAGCTTCTATCATATATTTCACTTCTCTTTAAAGACGCTTTAGACTTTTGCATGCTCTATCCAACCTTATGATTTTCAACCACCTTTTCAAAATCTTTTGTGATCTTGATGGGATCCCAAATCTAGATTTAGCATGTCATGACGTTGCTTTTTTATAAACTCCTTCTTTGCCAAACATCTTATATCATAAAAAATATTCTTCTATCTTTCATTTTCATCCATGATTTTATACTTCATGGAATCAATTTTACCAATTTTGATATGTTGTAGTACTTTCTTCCACCCATTGAAGAGTTTTGGCCCTAAAAAATTATAAGCGTTATTCAAAATTATAGATCCATTGCTATGAATCATCCATCGTTAAACTAATTGAACCGCTCTTATACTTGTGTGAACTTTGAAAACATCTAGAAGATGTACTAAAAATGATTTCTCTGTTTAGTATTCGATTGAACATCTTCTATATGTATTGACCGACCACCTGTCCTAACATATTTATGAACTTTTGCTTTATTTTGGGAATGATCACGAATTCTCATGCTCTACAAAAAACAAGTTCATGTTTATTTGTGTTAGGGGAGGTGGTGTTAGGTTTCAAGGTTAATGTAAGCATGAGAGTATGAATTTTGAGGAGATTCTAAAGGTACAATTTTCCATTTCATGTTTGTACCTTAAGAATTTTATGCTCCTTCATTACCAACTATTATATCTCCTAAAGAAAACCTATCTTGGTTTTCATCTTGAGATGCAATTCTGTGGAATGATTGACACCTTAAAGTGATTGTGAAGGTTCTTCTAAGAGGAAGATATTCATAAGCTTTGTGATAATTTGAGTACTTTACACCATCCTTGTTGGTGAAAGTAAACGTTTTTTTAACATATAACTTCAAGTTCTTCTATTTCCTTTCCATCAATGTCTTTAATGGCATCAACTTAGAGCTTTAAATCATGAGACTTTTGAAACCAATTTGGGGTGCTATCCTACTTATGATACATCAAAAAGTTCCTTTGGAACCAACTATAAGTATCTTTTTATACTTAGGAGTAGCATGGAATATGCTAGGTTCTCCCATACTAAGGTATACATGACATTGGGCCCCAAAAAACTTTCTAAGTCATCAAAGGACTTAGGAAATTTGGATAATAAATTTTTTATACATTGCTTTGGCCTTATCATTGTGTTGAAATGATTTGACCTAAATAATGCTTCTAAGTCATTAAAGAACCTAGATGTGTTCGGGTTCTTCACAATTCATAAATTCATTTCTTCCTTACCATTACCTTGACAAGGGAATTTATACAAGCCTTATTTCCTCGTTAAATTTTCTTCAATTCTAAGCAAAAAATAATTAATGTGAAGTTTACGTTAAGTATTTGATACCTTGATATAATTTTGGAAACGAATCAACAAGCACTTATATTACCGAATCTAGATACCCAAATTTCGCAAGTACCTTAGCTCAACTTCTTTCCAAGTGTCTTTCTTCCAAAAGATAAAATATTTCTATTGGAAAATACGTTCACTTATCTATAAAAAATGAATTCAATTCATCTAAATACATGTGCTCACATGCAAATGCATGTATTATAGCATCAATGATCCAAGAAATTTATTGCTTCTATTATTCTTATCATTTATGGATTCTTGTTTATATGATACTTTTTGTGCACAAACATGTCCTTTCTTTTCAAGAAGCCTCATGCCAATGCACATGTTGTCATACATTTCGAACATTTCTAATGGGAAAGAAATTGTGATGCGGAAAAGGAAATCTTTTCATTGAAACCATCTCTTATCAAGAGAAAATGAGGGTAGAATCATTCTTTTCAATGCATGGATGCAAAAAAGTGATTGAGGTTCTTGAATCTCTTTCAAGATCTTAATGTTTGCCTATTGATGATTAGAATGCATTATCCTTGTAGGTGCATTCATATCATATCAACAATTGATGAGGAGCATTCTATGGCACATATGAATCCAAGGATAGGAGGCTAGAGGATGGTGTGACAACCAAAGTTGCATGACCACTGCCAAGAACCCTCTTTCGATGCACATACCAAGCACATAAATATTCAATATCACTATGTGCATAAGTTGATGAAGGGCTTTGGTGTGTCGAACAAGATGAGCAAGGAGGAGATGGAGGGAGAGAGAGGAGAGGAGAGACACGCACATATGCATGGGAGCCTTGAGACCCACATAATGATCTTTTTGAGGCAATTCTCTCTCTCTCTCTCTCTCTCTCTCTCTCTCTCTATATATATATATATATATATATATATATATATATATATATATATATATATATATATATATATATATATATATGTATGTATATACATACATATACATATATACACATGAATATGGGGGTAAGGTCACATGACCCTTACATCCCTAACAATCTCACACTTAAGGGTCAATGTGACTGTAAGTGGTGACACATACAAAGATTTATGTAGGACTATACAATTATGTACAGGAAGAGTCCGGATCTCAACCCATACCAAATAGCTTACACCAACAACTCAAACAAGGTGTATCCATGCACCTCAAAGTGCTCTAGACTCGTATCAACAAGATTCAAGTTGACATCTGATTGACGCAATAATCGATGAAGTTCTTGGAAAGCTCTCACTCGCCCTATGCCTATGTCAATCATCAAACGACTAACAAAAGACCTCAATCCACTTTATTTCAAATGTTCAAAACATAATGGATCTTCTCACAATGTAGACCTTACAACTTGGGATTTCCATGGATCATTAGTGGGCTCTTACAATTATAGATCATTGAACAGATCTAACAAATATGGTTGAAATCTAAATTTGAATAGCTATGGAGTTATGAGTAACGCTTGCTTCTACAATAGGCATAGGTGATCCCATGCTTTCTTATTGAAAAAATTGATAAAGATGATAGAAATTTTGAAATAGGAAATTAGGTATTGGTAATTGGACTAATGGTGACAATAGAAGGCACAATCTATAAGATGAAAGTCAGAACTCAAGAGTTGAACCAAGCGTTTTTACTTAAATCATATTAAAAAAATATATCTTTCTTATTGATTTTTTTATAATTTATTATTTATCCAAGGAAAAAGAGATTAAGCAAGCTAAATTGAATTTTAGATTAGTTTTATAAATGTAAAAAAAAAAATCTTGCTTTGTCAAGAGAAGCACCATCGATTGCTACTTTGAATGGGTAGGAACGGAGAAAAAGAAATTAAGTACAATATGCATGCAAAGTGGTAGATGGAGTACTTCTAATGGGGTAACGATAGAAAAAGAGTGGTATCCATCGAGCACTTTATCTTTGTGTCGAATAATAACATTGCATTTTTCTTTAGCGAACAGAAGTAAGCACTTGCAAGCTTTGCCTCTCCAATGATAAAAAGTACAAAAGCCAGAGAGAAGGTAACATTCTCTTGTTGTTGCAATATGACCCCATACATCCTTTGGGATTCTATCCATCTCAATTTTCTCCGTTTTCATGTTCAAGAAAAAGTTTATGTTGGAAGCTCCAAAACATACTTTGTTTTGCAGAGTTTGTAACTCGATGAGCGAGCATATATGGAAATTGTTGTGAGTAATAGATCAAGTAGGTTAGTAGGAGCTCAACGATGTCAAAAAAGTTAGTGATGTGAAGACTTTTGTATTCCTTTTGTATTCCCTTTTTTTCTTTTATGTACTTCCTTTCTCAAGAGAACTCACGTGTATCTCTCTTCTTTCCACTACCATTTAAATTGGCAAGTGCACCTAAAGGCCATGTAGCCTTCTTAGCACTTATGCGTAAGAGGTGATTCACACCATTCCATATATTATGTGACAAGGGGATTTGTAATCTTGAGCCTTCAAAGCAAATATTTTATGCCATCTAACTTACCTTCATTAAGGAGTTGTGAATGAGCCCTTAGTGTTTGAACTACCTATGCTATTGAAGCACTTCCAATCCCACTTCTAGATCTTGACATCTCCTTAGTGTTGAAGCCTTTTGTTCCTATGACCTCTTAGCCCGTTGCAAACTCTAGTGTTGAAGTTCTCATGTCGACAAACTCTTTCTAGAACTCTAATTCCAGAAACTCTAGCATTGAAGCCTTCAAATTTGCTCCCATAGACTCTATCAAGAACTTTGCTTCTAGAAAATCTATTGTTGAAGGATTTTTTGCCACCAAAAAAAAAAGTTGAATGATTTGTCTCTACAAACTCTAAATCCTCCAAAGCTCTAATATACCATGTAAAAGAAACTGCAACTTTGATACCATGTAAGAAAAGTGGAACGGGGAGGTCTCTCAAATTTGACACCAAATAGATAAATTGTGGATAGAGGGTGAACGAGATCACAAACACAAACACAAACACAAACACACAAAGGGTCACGGTATACTAGAAAGATAGATAACTAGATAAAAGAAGCACTAGATAACTTAAACACTAAATGAGTATAAATGGGCTCACAATAATATGGTTGGAATCAAGAACACATATACAATGGAGCTCAAATGCTAAACAAGAGATAGATGGCTCTATTCACCTAGGTGCTCCAACTATGGAGCTTAGATATCAATCCAGATAGGCGATGGGTGAAGAGCTTAAGGTAGCTAGCATAGATGTGATAGGGTAAGAGATGGGTGATCATATGATCCAATGAATGAATGAATGATTGTACAAGCCTCCATTTGTTTATGAAATAATGAAGAGTGTGCTCCATGCCAAATAATCTCCACCATTGAGTTATGGTGAAAACCCAATGGTAGAAAAGTAGGATACACTTCCTTTGGTCCATCGTAGTTAATCTTGATTGATCTTGACATAGAATACAATATGCAAATAGAATAAAATACATGTTTTTAGTAGTCACGACCAATTTCAATAAAATAAGAAAATATTTTTGCGTGACACCTAGGGGTTCGGACCTTGTCTACTCCTTGTGGAAGAGTTGGAACAAGAGAAAACGTTCATCAAGGTCAAAGAGGATTGGAAGTGGGCTGTTGGGATTAGAAAAATCGATTATATTTGGTTTCTTATTGGGAGAATCAAAGAAATCGTCCTAGAGGACCTCCAAAGGACAAAGAAGCTATGGAACAAAAGATTTTGTATGTGGAAACATCTCTAGAATCAAGAGAGAGGACATTGGATGAGATTTGAGGACATTGATATGGCTAGGAGGGTTGATTTTGAAAATTGTTGCCTATAAGATAGAGAATCAATTCATGGGAGAACTCAAAGACTCATCTCCTTTTTGGACATGATCCACCATAGATTGAAGGGCTAAGATGGATCAATGATAGCAAAGTTTTTAAGGTGATGTGTGTCAAGAAGCCCCTAAATTTGCATATCTCCCTTAATAGAAGATGGTGCCTTGACTGTACTTGTATGAGATGGCAATTTAAGTTTGTGGACTTGTGGCATCCTCTCATTGAGAATTAAAAGTCCATTCATATGTGGCACATTCTCCACATGTGAATTTGGACCAATGTAAAAACTAATAAAATCTGGGGAGCCCCTTAGTGGTGTCATGTTGCCTCCATGTTTGGGAAGACATTGGTCACGTCTTCTTCTCATACCCTAAGAGTCGCTCGTTCTAGTAGGCTCTTGCCATGATTTGAAGCTTATATAATCAAATCAACTAGATGCATATGCTACTTGTAGAAATGATAGGCTGTTCTTCTTCCTTATGGAATGCTATCAAGGGGGAAGCGATTTGGAAGCTATGGAAAGAAAGATGTGCGGACAACTTCGATGACCATCCAAAAGATTGGTCGATTGAAAAATCCCTTGGTCAGTTAGGCAGAAGAATATGTAACTTTCTTGGAACACCATAAGATTGTTGTCTTGGAAAATAGCAGGATCAAAAGTAAATGGATTGGCCATGAGGGCAATGTAAAGTTCACTAACCTTCTTTGTAACTCCCACTAATAATAAGTTTCCCTACAGAATCCTAGCCATCACTTTTGTTATGCCTTCTTGTTGTAATCCTACCCCTAATTTTTGCGATATAGGGGATCGCAAGGGCACTAAGCCGAAGCATTGTACAATTGTTTTTTAATTAATTCAAGCCAGGGAGCATAGGCTTCGGCCAAACTTCCTTTTAAAAAAAATGGGCAAATAGGTGTAACTAAAGAATTTAATTATGCATACATTTCTCTTTTAATAATGAAAATGTAATTTGTTCTTCAAAGGAGTCCACCGTTTTTTTTTTTTGTGTGGACACAAAGGTAATTGCATATCAAAATAGTGGCTTTTTATGTAGAAAGTTATTTGGACATATTATCAAAGTTTTTGAAGCAGATTTCATAGCAAATTCTCCACAACGTCTTTCCTCTGATCGTATTTCAGAGGGCCATAGAGCAACCCATTGCCTCCTCTACAATAGCAAAACCATTGATTTTGGCTATACTAAATTCGATAGCAAAACGAAACCATGAAAAAACTCTCTTGTTTTATGAGCTGCATAATGTTTACTAAAAAATGTCGTCTTTGTGGAGGGTTCGGAATTTAAGTATTGTGGATTGGTTTGTGTTGATTCATGATGTAAGGGACAAAGGGGATCGCTTGAGTATAAATGGACTCACATTAGTATGAAATCCAATAAAAAAACACATGTACAATGGAGATCAAATGCTAAACAATAGGTAGTTCAATCCAAATAGATGGAAG
This sequence comes from Ceratopteris richardii, assembly GCA_020310875.1. NCBI lineage: Eukaryota > Viridiplantae > Streptophyta > Polypodiopsida > Polypodiales > Pteridaceae > Ceratopteris > Ceratopteris richardii. The sequence continues at coordinate 83,373,288 of CM035428.1, read as the reverse complement.
GCCAACAATTGAAAGTAGGTAGAATATATCTCACAAGGTAAGATTTTCCACGGCTCCATTTATATATGAAACAATGGAGTGTGGCAGAAAAAAAAAAACGGAAAAATCTTTGATTTGTCAAGAGAAACGTTGCTTTGACAAATCAAATATTTGTAAAGAAAAAAAAGAAAAAAAAAAAGGAAAAATCTTTGCTTTGAATGGGTAGGAGAAAGAGAAACAAAGTACAATATGCATGCAAAAGTCGTAGATTGAGTACTTTGTTTCCGTTGAGTAATTGAAAAGAGGGGTAACGATAGAAAAGGAGGGGTTTGCATTGAGCACTTTACCTTTGTGTGGAATAGGAGCATTGCATTTGTCTTTAGCGATCAAAAGGAAGCACTTTCAATATGGTCCATACATCCCTTGGGATTCCATCCATCTCAAGTTCCTCCCCTTCCATGCTGAAAACTCCAAACATAGTTTGTTTTGCAGAGTTTGTAACTCCATGAGCTAGCAAATATATGGAAGCTTTTGTAAATAATATATCGAGTAGGATCTCAGCCATGTGAAAAATGTTAGTGATGTGAAGATCTTTTGTATTCCTTTTTGTCTTTTCTGTACTTCCTTCTTTTTTCATCATTGGATCCTCAGGTTGAAAGTTCCCTTTTCCTTGCTTTCTTTCTCATCTTTCTTTTCAGTTTCAGCTTTCTCTATGCTCAAAACAGAAAAGGCAGAGAGAGAGAGGTCACCACAGAAAATGCTGAACAAAAAAAATCACCACAGAAAATGCAATGCAGAACAAAAGAACCTTCAACTCTCTAGGGAGTTCTTTAAACATCTTCTAGAAGTTTTCCAACATGGATCTTCTTTATACAAACCATGAGCTTTCTATCCATGAGCATGGTGCACTAGGAAGTTGCAAGTTACACGATGAGCTTTGGTTATCTACCTCTCAAGCCTTCTCTACTCAAGAGCCTTGTTGGTTTATTACTCTTTTACCAAACCCTCACATCAAATACCAATATTATCAAGTTCATACAACAACACTTGCAATACTTGGATAGGGTATTTCTTACCTTAATGCCCCTCAAATATCAAACTACCTTAAAAATTTTCAAAGTAATCTAGGAAAACTTGTACACCTTTGAAAAAGACCTCACTTGGGGACACTATGGATTTCTCCAAAAAAATACAAAATTAGGATGACCAGGCATGTGTGAAAATCTGATGGTTTTACCAAGTATCTATTTTTTGGCAACTTTTGTTTTATAGAAGGTTCGGGTTTCGAGACCATAAAGACATGAAGAGTGCAGAGAAGGACAAGAAGAAGAGTGCTACAAGGACTACCAACTCATTTCGTCAAGCTATTTTTACAGAATGTGAAAAGACTTTTGTTGTCCTCAAAACTAAGAGGATTCATCTTTATATATGATGTAATTTTTGTACCTTTAGCTATGTACATGACACTATATTAGTTCAAATAGATCTCTAGGAATAATTTTGTATAAATGAACATGGACACACTGTTTTTGTATAAATCTCAACAAGAGCTCATTTCTTAATACTTTTTCTCATTTGTGAACAAGATCCCATTTGATTAATTCTTTTTTCTCATTTATGAATGAAGATCTCCTTAAGAATTGAAACTTCCCTTTTTCTTGCTGTTCGTTTTTCTCCCTTTTTTTAATTTTTGGCTATATGAAGCTTGGAACAAGAGTTTCAGTAAGCATTTTGACATGGTAGTGCAGTTCTCATGCAAAAATATGAAGATATGGAATATATTTATGAACAAAATTCCTTTTATTTAATTTTATTGGTTTAGATAAATATTTTGAAACCAGACATAACGGTATGTAAGAAGAGGGAGATATCTCCATTATCTCTGGTAGGGTATAACGTAAAACATCCATATTTGATTAAAAAATATTGGAAAGATAGCATTCTAGACGAATTGATTCCCTAATTTTTGACATTTTCATTCATTTATTTATGTGAATCTCATTTCCATAAGAGAATCTCCATTTTTTATGTTACTCATATTTGGGACTCTTTCCATGTAGCTTTTAATTTTGTATTCATTCTCCTTCAAGGAGACTTATCCCATGTTTGATGTTCTTTGAGAGAGCCTCTCCCCACTTTTGTACTTGGTTAGAAGCTTAAGAGCATACTCCATGCTCACTCTGATCCATTTGTTTTTTTTTTTTTCATGGTCTATATAAGGATGTCCTCTCCTCACTTATGTACTTGGGTTATCAACTTGAGAGCTCAGTCTAGTCCATATGTCCATTTTTTCATTTCATGATGTACTCACTCTTTTGAGTCTCACACTTCGAATGGGGTAACGAAAGAAAAGGAAGGGTTTCAATTGAGCGCTTTATTTGTATGTCAAATAGTAGTATTGCATTTACAAAAGGAAGCACTTGCAAGCTTGCCTCTTCAGTGATAAAAAGCACAAAAGCGAGAGAGAAGGTAACATTCTCTTGTTGTTGCAATATGACCCCATACACTCCATCCATGTCAATTGCTTTCATGTCTAAGTGAAATTTTATGTGTTGGAGGAAGAGTTTCTTCCCCAGAATTTGTAATTCATGAGCAAAATATCAAGTAGGCTATTAGGAGTTTAGCAATAAAGAAGAAAGGAGTATGTGTTTAGAAGGATCTATAGGTTGTCCTTTTTCCTTATCTTCCTTTTTGTCTTTTCTGTTCTTCGTTTCTTCTCTTTTTTCATTGGATCCTTGGGTGAAAATTCCCTTTTCCTTGATTTGTTCCTCATCTTTCTTTTCATGTTCAGGTTTCTCTAAGCTTGAAACCAAAAAAGGCAGAGAGAAAAAATATCAAAAACCAAAGCCGGCAGATGGATTAAACGAAAATAGATCAACAAACGTTTATGAAAACTCTTTCCATGCTATGATCTACAAATACCTAAAGGTGTTGAAAACTATTTAAAATCTTGAATTTCCCATGCATCATTATATGAATTTGCTTAGGGAAATTCAAGAGTAGTAGTATGGGAAGGGCTACAAGAATTAGCCCTATTTCAGAAATTAGACGATTTCAAGCGTATGTGATGTAGAAATGATTAGATCTTCATTCAATTTTGGGCTTTTTCCCATTTCACTAACATTTTAGTCTATCCATTTGACCATCTATACAAAAGAAAGTGGTTCTAAAATGTAATGTCATGTTTGCCCTCATTGATAACGTTGGAGGAATTCAACATGGAAAGAAAAGGATGAATGCAATTTAATGAAGTTGCATGTAGAAAAGTTCCATTAACTCACTTTGCCACAAAAAAGATGAGGTGGAATGCGTGCTATTCTTTAGCTATAATGGCAACTACATTCATTTTCGCAAAGGGTTGCGATGTGAAAACATGCCATAAATTTCTCAAGATGGTGGTGCATGTTGGACTCACAAGATCAGATACTTTCTTCAACCTGCATTCATCAAATATGTCATAATTCCCTAACCATAAGTTTAAGATTTAACAAAGAATATATTACTGAGAATCTTTAATTACACACATTTTTAAATAATGCAAAAAAGGGTCGGTGAAACGACATACCTTTGTATAATTATTCATGATGCTCAATAGACATTATAAATACCTTGAGCAAGAGGGTAAATGGGAAATAGCATTCAAAAGACACCTTTTTTAAGCAATAGACATGACCAAAATCTCACACAAAAGGAGAAAAATGGGTAACAAAGTGAAGTTGCAGGATTGCAATCGCAAGTACTCTTCTCTTTCAACTGAGTCGAGTTCACTTATATACTAATGTCCTAAACTTATTTGTTTTAAACTTGAAGCTACAGAAGGTTAAGATCTAATTAAACATGAGTAACTATTTTTTTGCAAAATTATGTGGAATGCACACGGATCACTCCTCTAGTTCTCTTACAAGGTTTATTGTACAAGAAAATGGGATTTCATGATAAGAAGTGATCATTTCTTCGAAAATTTTTGATTGAGTGCTTCCAAGAACTTTCTCCAAGCCTTTGTAATTAATTGTTCATCTATCTCTTTAGAAGAAATCATCTGATCCAATCACAAAATTTGTATATAATATGTTGAACTTCATTTTTCAAATGTCCTTTGATAGAAATCGGTAATATGAATTAAAGAAACTTGTGCCAATCATGAGTTTTCATTGAAGCTAACAAGATAGCCTTCAATGATCGCATGCATCTAGTTAAGGTTCTGAATAATGAGATTACTGATTTCACTCTTTGTAATTCTTCTTTCTAAAGGACCCATGTTGATAATAGAATTTCCTTGCTATAAAAAATACACACCATAGGTGTTGGAGTTTAAGCTCTGCAAAAACACGCGAACAGCACAAGGAAGAAGAAGAAGCTTGGAGCACAATACTGAATGTATTACCACTAGAATGTACAAAGATAAGTGACACGTTAGGGTTATAGGTGTATCTACAAGCTGGGGGGAATAAAACCTTTTGAATAGGGAAAAAAGTGCCCCGGTGGTCCTAGTGTGTTCACACACCACTACCTAAATATATTAACAAATCCCCCCTGGGAGTGATGCGTTGAACAAAGAGCTAGCATTGATGTATAAGGAAGTGTCAAGGTATGTGGAATCAATCCACAAAAGGAAGTAGGCCCAAAGCTTTGTGAAAAGCTTCAAACTTCTTCCTAGATATAGCCTTTGTGAAAAGGTCTACAATGTTCTCCTGTGTGGGCACATATGCCAAACCAAGCTATCCAGCAAAGAACCCCTCCCTAACATAATGATAGAGCACCTCAATGTGCTTAGTGTGAGCATGGAACACAGGGTTACTCGCAACTGCCAATGCACTCTGACTGTCAGTGAAGATGGTGGTGGCAAAAGACTGACCAACACCCAAATCAGCCATAAGGCATCTGAGCCACACACACTCAACAATCGCTATGAAAGTTTCCCTATACTTAGCAAGTGGCCACAATAGGTTGCTTCTTGGTCAATGAAGATATGCATGAGCTACCAAACATGAAGCAAAAATCACTGATGGACACACGAGTGTCATAGCAACCAGCCCAATCAAAGTCAAAAAAAGCATGTAAATCTAGTGGTAGTGATCCCCCCTTGGGATAAAACAGTCCAAGTAGCTAGGTACCACTCAAGTAGTGAAAGATGCACTTAACCGCCTACCAATGCTTGGCACTTGGGCAATGCATAAGCCTGCTCATCTGAGACAGCAAACTGAATATCTGGCCGAGTAATGCATAAATAAATCAAGCATCCAACAACATGTTGATAGAGAACACCATCAAATGCATCTCCAACATCATGAAGACTCAATCGTAAACCTATCTCCATAGGAGTGGCAATAGGTTTGCATTCTTCAAGGCCAAAATACTACAATAATCTATCAATATATGTTTTTTGACACAAAGCTATTCCGCGATCCACTTGCATAAACTCAATGCCCAAATAATGATGCAAATGCCCCAAATGTGAAATCTCAACTGAGGCATGCATGTGTGTATGTATGTATGTATGCATGTGTGTGTATGTATGCATGTGTGTACATGTGTGTGTATGTATGTGTGTGTATGTATGTGTGTATATGTATGTGTGTATGTATGTGTGTATGTATGTGTGTGTATGTATGCATGTGTGTATATGTGTATGTGTGTGTATGTATGCATATGTGTACATGTGTATATGTGTGTGTATCTATGTGTGTGTATGTATGCATGTGTGTATGCATGTGTATGTGTGTATGTATGCATGTGTGTACATGTGCGTGTATGTATGCGTGTGTGTTTGTATGTATGCATGTGTGTACATGTGTGTGTATATGTATGCATGCATGTGTGTATATGTGTGTATGTATGTATGTATGTATGCATATGTATGTGTATGCATGTGTGTATATGTGTGTGTATATGCATGTGTGTATGTGTGTGTATGTATTTCTATATCTCTCTTTCTTTATCTCTCTCTCTATCTTTCTCTTTTTCATCTCTCTTTATCTCTCTCTCTCTATCTTTCTCTCTTTCATCTCTCTTTATTTCTCTCTGTATCTTCCTCTCTTTAGAGAGAGAGTGTGTGTGTGTAGAGAGAGAGATCTGTATGTTCCTCTCTTCTTCATCCTCAAAAAGAAACTCCTTCAAGGAAAGAGTTTCAAATTGTTTCTAGTTTGTAGAGATGGAATTTATCTCCTTGAGACTTATCCACCACTTATAAATGTGTGGGCTAAGCAAGAGACTCGCTTCAAGCACATGATACTAAAGTTGCATGCCCATCAATTGATGTAAGTCATTCCACTTTTGCAAGAAAGTGTAGACTCCATCCTTATTTCTCTCTTGTTCATCTCCAAAAAGGTTGGTAACTTTAAGTCTTTCAGAAGGGTAGACTCCCTAAAGCTTTCCCACTTGTGTTTGTTAGGTTGGAGAGACTCCTTCCTAGTTGGATCATGTATAAGAAGAGTAGGAGTTTCTCTTTCCTTCCTAGTAAGGAAAGAGCTAACATGTGTCTCCAAAGAGACCACTTTGTTTTTAATTGTTCTATAAGAGAATTCATGCTAGCTATCCTTTGGGTTGGTCCTTTTACATCAAATTGTTTATGAGTAATAAACTCATCATAGAGCTCAGTGTATTGGTCATCCTCTTGTTCCACCTCTCCTCATTGTTTGATCATGCACTTCTACTATTTTGTCTTTAGGTGGGGAAGTGTGTACCACTTGTCCTTGACCCTCAAGTTCCATGTCCCCCCAATGTAAGAACTAGAGAACTAAATGTAAATGGAAGTAAACTTTATATAGCACAAGAGAGAGAAACAACACAAGAGCACTTCCTTGGTGATATCCAAGCTATCCAAAGAAGTTTTGAAGTTATCCTTGAGGTGAAAAAGCTCTAGTTTCAGGTCCTCAATAGGCCCAAAGCAAATTTGAACATATCCAATTGCCCTGAGGAAAGATCTTATTAGCATAAGCCATTCAAAATAGCTTCAAATGGGACCCCAAAGTGCTCAAAAATCTCAAGAAAAATAAAACTAAAAAATGCTTAGATTCTGACCAATCCTTTCCAATCTTTAAAGTGTGTTGCTCCATCTCCACGATGCTAGCCCAAGTGACAAAAGTGAAATCAAACACTAAACGCTCCAAAACTAGGGCTGAAAGTGGTTGATTAGTTCCTATATGAAGTGCTACAAACTTGTTTTGGCCTATCAAATCTCATCTAGATGGTACACCATCTGTTCAAAGCAGATTTGAGAAAATAAGCTTCGGAATGGGATGAAGACCTCGAAAATCTGAATTTTGAGTGCAAACTTATGACTCTCGGAAGGTGTGGGTGGATATATAGGTGAGTGAAATGGGAAACATGAGAATTAGGTTATCTTTCCAAGCTCAATTAAGCATCCATTTGAGCTTCCCCACTTCATCTTGTTAGCCTATCCGAATTACACCATGCAAAATACATTTATATATGCTTGGACCTTCAATATGCTTTGCAAAAAGCTCTCAATCCCTCTCTAAAAGGATAAAAAATCACAAAAAAAGGCTCTCTAAATACCCCTTGGTGGAGAACTAAATCCATTATGTTCTCTAGATGTGTTCTTGAGTTTATTATTCACTCAAGCTAAGGAAGCCACATTCATTAGTCCAAGGAATAGACAACTCAGGCTCACCAGAATATCCAAAGCCTACTTGACTGCATTGGACTTCTTCTGCAAGGGGGGTTCACGAGGCCAAGCACTTCTTATGGAAGTGGGCATTCCCGTTGAAAATAGGCGGTTCACCTCCTTTGCTCCTAGGAGTATACAAACACTTATAGAATTTCTACACAAACACACGTATGTGTGTGTGTGTATATATATATATATATATATATATATATATATATATATATATATATATATATATATATATATATATATATATATATATAATCAGCTTAGTCGAATTCAAATATATGACATTGTGGTCTGCAGTTCTCCACTTCTCACTTGGAGCTTGCACTCCACCATGTATAGAATTGTTTGACAATATTAACATCAAAACCTTTCCTAACCTTAAGTTATACTACTTATACACAAAAAATACTCCTTCATTCACATGAAGAACAAGCTTCATCGCTAGGAAAGAAGCTTTCACAGTTCGCTAATCAAGAACTATGCATGAACAATCAGTTCCGCTTTTTTCTTTTAAATGAAAGGAAGTTCGGCATTAGTTTACCCTCCCGGATTTATATTAAATAAAGGAAAAGAAAAGTACAAGAGAAGGGGACTAGTGCCCACGGGACCCCCCAAGTCCCACAGAGCGAGGGAAGATCTTACAAAGCTTAGATGGCATTACAAAGAAGGTTAATCACCCTCATGAGGGGCCCACTTGGGTTAAAACTTGTTGTTGATCAAAAGGAGCACTTGGTGATGCCTGAAGGGGGGGATTTCTTGCAGTTAGCGATTCTTGCACTGAGGAGGAATAGGGATTTCTTAGTCGACCACTCTTTGCGGGAGTCGCCAAAGTTATAAGCACATCTTTCCTGCCAAATCTTCCATAGGACATCCCCCCAATGGCGTATCAGAGAGTTGGGGAGCATCCAATCGCTTCTCCAGAGCTTATTTCCAACTGTTATGTTTCTATGGTCTAATTCTCTTTCTGACAATCTGCCAGGGCTTGTTGGAGTTGGAACACATCTTTAATGGACCAATAGCAACCTTAAGGTCCAGATGAAGAGTTCCACTTATTTTGGCATTAACTGACTAATAGAGTATTAATATTTACATAAAAAACAAATGGAAGAATTATAGGTAGAGTTATGCTTCAATTCAGATAGCGTTGGACCCTAGAGTTTGAAAGCACACGACAATGCATACAAGCTTTTGCATAACTTTTCGTAAATTGTGCAATTGCTCTAATTTACAATCTCTCTCTCTCTCTCTCAAGCACACACACAAACCCAACATTGTGACCTTTTTCTATATGAAATTCCTAGATAAAACTCAGCAATTCTATACTACACATTATGGTAAATTTAGTATAGCCGAACGTATGTGCTATTTTTCTTATGTTATAGCTCCCCATAGGGAGGCGTTTTCAGCACTAGCTAAGGTTCTTTTATGAATTTTTTCCATACACTCATGCACTCCCTCATTCCACGATTCTTTCCATTTCTTTTTAGCACAACATTTATTTTCTATTTTGAGGGTACACAAAGATATTCAAAAAATTATAAATAAGTCTCCAAGAGGTTGCAATATGCTTGTTTAGAAGTTTTGCAAGTGCCAATATCATGGATGCCTTGACCATCTCCATTCACATGAAATCATGGCACCACAAACTTAATTCTTAATTTCGAATGAAGGTATGAAAGGACTACATTCACTAAATCATCTTATGGGATGGTAATTATCTTTGTATTCTTAGCAAGTGACCCTAGAATGTGTGTTATGATGATTGTTCTGCCGCCACTTTCCATGATGTTGTAGATAGGAGAAAGCATTACATATATGTGATATTGATTAAGAATCTTTCCTTTCTTAAGAACATTATGGTCCACATAAAGGGGAATAACCTTGTTGTTAAGATCGGAATCCTAAAAGCTTCTACACGGCGTATATGTTGTGAAAGAGAAAATGAAAAGATATTTAAGCCTATAAGATTCCACTTTGCAAGTGAGAAACTATGAGTATATGACAAAAGTTTTTCCACAAGAGTTTTCAGGTGGATTACTGCCTATAAGGGGAGATGTGGATCATGTTATTGAGTTGATATTGGATAGATAACCCATTCGCAATCCGCCTTATAGGATGAGCTAACTCCAACATGAAGAAGTATAAAGACAATTTTAGATGTAGACTCGCTTGTATGAGACACATACCAATCAGAGTCAAGCAATGTATCCTCACCCAAAAAATGCAATTTGAGAGACAATTTGTGAGGATTCATGTGTACACACATAAGGAGTCACACACACATATATACAATCATGCATGCACGCAAGCCTCACTCATCGATAAGACACAAGAGCTCCCAATAATCCTTTGAAATCTTGGAGAGCTGGAGAATGAGTCGTCAAGATTGGGAACTCCTTGAGTTGCACAAATATAAAGTAAATTATAAGAAAATGATCAGGAATATATTTTTAAATGTGTTTGTTTACATAAAAATGGCCAATTTGAGGTATCGCTTTGGAAATTTTTTTTAATATAAAGGAAGTTCGGCAATAGCCTACTCTCCCGGACTTGAATTAAATTAAGAAACAAAGGTACAATAGAAGGGGACTAGTGCCCACGGGACCCCCCAAATCCCACAAAGCAGGGGAAGCTTGATTGAATCCTAGGTTGCATTACAGAGAAGGTTAATCACCCTCTCATCGCCCTCATGCGGGGCCCACTTGGGTTTGAGCTTGTTGTTGATCAAAAGGAGGACTTGATGGTGCCTGAAGGGGGGGGATTTCTTACTGTTAACAATCCTTTTGCCAAGGAGGAATAGTGATTTCTCAATCGACCACTCCCTGGGGGGATCGCCGAAGTTGAGAGCACACCTCTCCCGCCAAATTTTCCACAGGACTTCCCCTCTGATGGCGTTCCAGAGTGTCGCAGAGCAGCCGATCGCTTCTCCCAAAAGGACTTGTTTCCAACTAAGCTGTTTTTGAAGTCTGATTTTCATTCCAACCGTCTGCCAGATTCTGTAGGAGTTGGGGCAAGTAAGGAAGATGTGTGGGACATCTTCGATAGCACGGTGGCAGCGTTTGCACCAAGGAGGGATCCCACAAAGTTTGCTAGCCTTATGGTTGGTCCAAATTCCTCGATGAAGAATTTGCCATAAGAGGACAGACTTCTTAATCTCGATTAGGGGGTGCCAGATACCCATGAATTTCATGTCCCACCGAAGCCGCGTCCAAGACAGGCACCACTTCTTGTTGAGGCTGATCTGGAGGTCAGCCGTTTCTTTGATGTTCGGGATTTTGAGTAGGCTATTTCCATTGTGCCATTTGAGACCAAGCGAGTTCGGTGTGTCGTGTCCCATGAGAAGGCGAGTCTTGTGACGATCCCAAGCGAGGCATCTGCTTTGCAAAGTGTTCCATTCTTCGTAGGAGATGTTTATGCGAGGGTCGATATCCTCGAAGTTGATCCAGCTGTTGGTGTCATGTTTCCAGAGGTGTTTCCATTTTTTGAATCCTTTGTTCCATAACTTCTTGGCATTTTGAATGTTCCACGACTCCACACTCCGGATGCCATGTATCGGAAACCAGATAGAGTCGTTTTGTCTGATTCCGGCCGCCCACTTCCAGTCCTCACTAATTCTTGTGAAGCTTTTGACTTTATTCCAGCCCTTCCAAAGGGAGCACACGAGATTGGAGCCTTTCGGGAAGACGGGTATCGGGGAGAATAGCAGGGTCATGATGTCAAGATTCTTCCATTTCGGGAACCCCATGAGGGCCAACTCATTCTTGTTTCTAAAGATCAGCTTGGCCCACGAGGCCTCCCTATTGCACCAAGCCTTAATCATCCATTTGGCTGCCAGTTTGTTAGCCATACACCCAATGTCCAGGATACCAAGCCCCCCGCTATCTCTAGGGCTGGTGCAGATGGCCCATTTGATTTTAGGCACCCCCCTTCTGTTATGATCACCCGTCCAAAGAAAGTTTCTGCAGATACTATTCAGTTTGGACAGGCCTTGCTCATTCGGTCTCCAACAAGAAAGGAAATAGATGGTAGACGAGAGGAGGAACGTGTTGATAACCATTGCGCGTCCAGCGAGATTGATTTGCATGCCTCTCCAATAGTTAAGCTTGTTTTCAAGTTTGGCCAACACCCAGTTCCATCGCTGCTCCATAGAGACGCCAAACCCCAAGGGGATTCCAAGAAGTCGAAAGATTTGGCCCTGCGGAATGATTTGACAGCCATGATCAATGAGAAGGCCAGGATGATGTCCCACAATAGCCCTAAAGGCGGTCTTATAGTGGTTGACTTTGGATCCAGAGGCCTCACAAAAGGTATCAAGACACCTCCAGAAAGTCTCCAGGCTGGTATTATCATTGTGAACGAACGCGTTCATATCATCGGCAAAAAGTCTCATGGTGATTTGACTGTGGTCGTGAGGCAGCCAGAGGCCTTTGATATTGCCAGCCTCCACATGATGCGCCACAAGTCTGCTCAGCCCCTCAGTGGCGATGGCAAAAAGAAGGGGGGCCAGAGGGCACCCTTGTCTAATAGATCTTTTAAGATGGATCGCCTTCGAAAGTTTGCCGTTAACGTTAATTTGGGTCGTTGCGTTTCCGAGAAGGGTCGCGATCATCTTGGTGAATTTTTGACTACATCCGAGATCTTGGAGCGACTGCAGAATATAGTCACATTCTAGCCTGTCGTAGGCTTTGTCAAAGTCGATCTTGAGGAAAACCACATCTTGATTAGACTCATTTGCAAATTGAATACCTTCCCAAATATCCATAATGGTTTCTAGGATAGACCTGCCTTTGATGAAACCTTTTTGGTCCTCACTAAGCCAAGATTTCAGGTGGCACGAGAGTCTGTTGGCGATGACTTTGGCGATGATCTTGTATCCTGTTTGGAGCATCGTAATAGGCCGCCAGTTCTCGATTCTGTTCTTTTCCCCCTTCTTGTGTATCAACTTGATAATTCCATTATTTAGACAAGAAGGAAGAGCACCAAACTTTAGCGCTTCTTGCCAAACCATCCGAAGAGGGGTGGCAACCACCAGCTTGAAGGATTTAAAGAACTCGTTAGTGAGTCCGTCGGGTCCCGGGCTTTTACCGAGGGGGAGGGCATCAATGACCTCAATGATTTCTGATTCAGAGATAGGGGCATGAAGCAGGGAGTGGAGGTTGGGTGGTATTCTCCGGGGGGAAACCCTAGAAATGGCAGCCATGCAGTCCCTTCTATGGTGGGAGAGGGGGTTCGAGGTTCCCAGGAGTCTCGTGAAGTGCCCTTCGATGATGCCAAAATTATCTTCTTCCGAATTGCATACATTGCCATGTGGATCTAGCAGTAGGGGGATCGATTCTCTGTTGTGTTTCCTTTTCAGGATACGGCACATCTCTTTGGTGGGTTTGTCGGCTTTGCCGGCCCACCACTCCTTGAAGAAGATTTGCAAGTTTTTCCTTTGTATTTCTTCCTCGTATCTCAACAATGCTCTGATTTTTCGGAGACCTTTCTGGGCTTGGTGTTTTCCTTTGTTCACTTCCTCCTCGAGCCGCCAGAGTCTGTGGTAAAGAGCTTCCCTACGAGTCCGCCGCACAGTCTCGAGCATCTTCTTAGTTCTGATCATGATCTTACGAGACTTGTCGACCGCACTTCTCCAGCACTTGGCTGGGGCCAAGCCAGAGGCGAACGCCACCTTCCACACATCGGCAATCTCTTGATGGTTGGAGGGGAGAGAGAAGGTGGTTGCGTTGGCATGGAACCACGGAGCCTTGCGGAGCTTGTTGGAAGGTTGAAAAGTGATAACGATCGGGTAGTGATCAGAGATGGTGAGGTCAGTGCGTTGCGTGATGGTAGGGTGGCCCCACTGATGAGTAAAGCTCTGAGAGATGTAGCATCTATCGAGTCTAGCTTTCCTCAGGTCCTCGCCCGCTTGGAGATTCGACCAAGAAAAGCCATTCGAGTCTTTGAATTCAACCAAATCCAAGTGGAGTTTGGTCATGTCCCACATTTCTTTCTCCCGACTGTCGATGACCCTACCCTTGCCCATCCATCTGTCCATAGGGTCCTCCACCATGTTGAAGTCTCCACATATGAGCACGTTGTGGGGAAGCGAGTCTAATGAAGCCCAAGTGTTCAGTCTCTCCAAATCCCCGTTAGGGGCGTACAAAGAAACCATAGTAACACAAAGAGGAGCACCAAAAGAAACCGCAATCCAACGGTGACTTACATCTTCAATGGAGTTCTCAAGCTTTTCAAGCCAGGGTTGTTTGACACCGATAACCGTTCCTCCAGACCCCCGCTGGTGCTTCGTTGGGATCCACACATGGGCTGAGGAGACCTGTCTGAGCCGTTTCTGGAGGTCTTCTCCGTCAATTTTAATCTCTTGGATACATATAATGTCTGGGTTTAAGCTAATGTCGCGAAGCCATTGACCAATGATGGTCGCTCTTGAGGGGTCGGTTAGCCCTCTAGCATTTAGCGAGATGACAATCATTTTTGTGTTGATCCCTCTTTGCGGGAGGGGGCTTTGTCCTTTCTTCTCTTGGCTTCATCTTTCTTTTTCGCTGGGATCTGATCCCGACTTAGAAGTCGGTTCTTGTGGGGGCTTTTCCAGGGTAACTCCACAGGCTGTTTTCCTTTGCGGGATGCCCCTTGCTGGGGAGAATTGGGCCCCGTGCTCGGCACCGTTTCCGGGATCGTCGATCCAATGATGGAACTTTCACTATCCATGTTGTCTTCATTACTAGTGGTGAAACCATCTTCTTTGCTTGTAGTGTAACCCTCCTGGGGGGTTTCTTTGTTGTCAGGGATCTCTAGGGCTTTGTCGTAGGTGTCTACCTCGAGTGGCTTCCCACCTGGGTAGTCAAGCTGGTTGATCTCCTTTCCTAGATTGCAATACAAATTGCTGTAGGGGGTAAGTGGCAGGTTGTTTCTCTCACCGTTGGCCCTAGGACTTCTTTTCCTTCTTCTTCTAACTTCAATAAAGCCATCAGCATCAGCTTGTGGATTAAGGAGGCCCTTGCCTTCCCCATCCATGGTCGAGTGGGTCAGATCGCCAATGTTGTCTTGAGCAGTTTTGGAGGCTTCTTGAAATCGCTTGTTTTTTTGCCTGAAAGGGCAATCTTTAATCCTGTGGCCTTGCTGGCCACAACGAAAGCACGCGTTGGGAAGGTTTTTGTAGGTGATGTTCTGCTCCCATACATCTCCTTCGCCCATGTCCACTTTGATCATTGATGGAAGCGGCGAACTGAGGTCGGCCTCGACACAGATTTGGGGGTGCCATCTAGCATTGAACGAGTGTCTTGCACCTTCATAGATGAGACCACCAATGTCTTCGCATGAAGCCAGCGGCTTGCCGATGGGAGAGACAATGTTCCACACGAAGTTGTACAAGAAGTAAGGAAGGTTAGGGAGCTCAACCCAAAGAGGGTACCGAAGCGATTTCGATTTGTCGGGAGTAAAGTCCGGGGACCATCTGAATAGGCACAGGGTCGCCCGACCGAACTGCCAGGTGCCAACGCTAAGGGCTTGAAACGCCATCTCTTCATTTTCAAAGACTAGCAGCATGTGGTTCGCTGGTAAGAACTGACATTTGCTAACAATTAATCCTCGAGGGAACCACTCTTTTCGAAGCCATTGTCGCACAGTTTCGAGCGGGGGCCTAGGGCCAAACACTTGGCCGACGAGGCAAACTTTCTTGAGCTCCTCCTGAGCAGACAAAACTGCGGGTCTACTGAGGGATACGATGGGGGATTCAACACTTTCGGATGCCCCAGGGGCGGCACACGACCCCCCCTCCAGCAGAGCGGCCAGGATATCGGTCTCCCCAGGGGGAGGGGCCCGATTACTTTTCACGAGAGAGGATGAAGCCACATCCATGGGGCCCACGAGCGTCTAGCAATAAAGGCAAGCACCCTCTTTTTTTTTATTTAGTTTCCTTTTTTCTTCGAATCCCCGCTCATTTTTCTTTTTCTTTCTTTCTTTCTTTCTCTTAAAAAGGATTTACGAACGAAAATTTTAACCTCCTGACCCTTCACGTCAAGAGCCCTGCCACGTTGCAGTCGGGTAGGGAGAGAGATTTCTTTCCACGAAAAGAAAAACTTCTAGCACGGGCCACGAGGACCATAGCCGCAATGGAAACTGTCCAGTGTCAGCTCAGCAGCACTATCTATAGTGCATATCCCAGACTGTCGCTCGCGCGATTGACAGCGCCTGACCCTTAGTCGAGGTGGTTCCCAGTCGATCGTTTAGTTAGCAGTCGATCGCGACGGACTCGCGTGCGCTAGTACTCAATCGATCGTTGGTTAGGTGTCAATCGCGAGGACACCCGGTCGTTCGTTTAGTTAGCTGTGGATCGCGACGGACTCGCGTGCGCTAGTACTCAATCGATCGTTTGGGCCCCTATCAGCCCATTGTAATGATTGAGCGCTTCTTGCCTCGTGTCTTTAGAATTCTGGCCATCTTCTCTCTCTTTTACCTTATAAAACCCACTATAGTGAGTCTCTATCTTTGACACTCCCCCTCCCAGAGTCGATCATCCGAGACAAAGGATGTGCATGTAACTTGGGCTTGAGGAAGCATGTGTGTTGAGGTGCCTTGGGGTTGTCGAGTTCCTATACAATATGATATGACATATAGTGCAAGTGATATTTCTTAGTCTTTGTTTTCTTGAAAATAGAATGGGCACATTAATTAGTGGTGTATGGAAAACAAAAGAAAGAAAAGGTGCTTTTGCACAACCTTATAGGTTGGCCCTATGCAGGCCTACTCAAAAGATGCCAAAAAGGAGCAAAATCATGCAAAATGAAAAGAGGTCAAGAGTGGAGTGATCCAAGGCTAGCTATTGATGAAGCGTCCTTCCCAAATGATTGGAAGAACTACACCTAAAAATTTTGTGGTTTACTTTTAATTGATAATGGGGGATCCATGTGGTGTCAAGCTTGAAAGTAGAGGACATGTAGCCTACAAGAATTTGGTGACATAGCTACCCACTTTTGCATGTCAATTGTGCATCTTGATATTCTCTGATATGTGTCAATTCATTACGATCTAAAAAGTGGGCACATAAGGCACTAGTAGGAGTACCTTGAATCCACTCTCGAAGAGTTGTTCTAAGATAGCTTTAGATTATGTTTGCTATTTCGGACCTAGGATGCTTGGATCTTCAATTATGATTCTAGTGGTGTTTGCTACATGTTGTGGTATGAATCATGTGCCATTAGTATGAATAATATTGCTTCCGTTGGCAATTTTACTAGTTTCATTAATTAGCACATAGAATTTTCTTCTCTACAAAGATTACTGAGTACTTGCAAGAAAACGTTACTAACACAAAGCAAATCATATAGGTGGTGTATGACCTCACATTACAATTATCACTCTTGTGCATAAGATATGACAATTGTATCTGATGCATGGCCATATAATGTGTCCCTAATTGGATGCATACATCCAGTGACAATGAGCTTAGAATGTGTGCAATAGACAGGGTTGTGCGATGAGCACATAGTAGAGGTTGGTCCTAGTCCACTGTCACTCTTCTAGAAAAGATAGATGATCCTTGCTTTGTGATGTCCGACAATGAGTGTAGAAACTTCCTTTTGATGTCAAGCTTGTCCAATCTTCTTAGGCCTTCATATGAATTTGAAGCCATCTTATGAATGTATTTGGGATTTAGGGATCTAGATTTGCTTTGTGTGGATAGGATTCTTTGCACATCTTGTTTGTGCTTTCTTTGGTATTCGTTGCTAATGCACTTTTGACTACTTTATATATTTGATTGGGTTGTGCCCTTCATAGCTTTGTGGGTCTTAGGAGCCCAAATTTTAGCTTGATAATGTTGGACTTTGAGGAGTGGTTTGAGAATACACATACTTAACTGATAGATCTTGATGTCAAATTTCCTATGGGGCCTATCTCGGTGTCTTGATGTATGGCGTGAATCTTGATTTTGATCCTCTTCGTGGATTGTGTTGTTTCTTTCTATGAGATATACTTGTTTGCTTAGGTCCTTGATGCAGTGTAGGGTAGGGTATACCTTTCAAAACCTAGATCAAAATGATGTGTAGATCATTGACCTTACATCTTCATTGTTTCCTCGATGGTATACCTTTCAAAACCTAGATCAAAATGATGTGTAGATCATTGACCTTACATCTTCATTGTTTCCTAGATTTGGATTTAGGCTTGAGTTTCAGAGTCCCCCCTCCTTGACCTTGTAAACATTGGAAACATTCTTTCTGGGGGAATTCTTCACCCCAGTGTGACCATTCAAACGGGAAATGCATTGTGGGAATCATACTTGGAGTGTTATGTGTGATCTAGATAATCAAAATATACATGGAGACTCAAATCTTTCACATCAAAATAGAGATCATTACCAACTAACTAACCGAGAAGTAGGATTGTAGAGGTTCCTCTCCAATTTCGTATCTTCTTGAGTAGGCTCCCATTAAGATTTTGTGTGATGTGGTGAACTTGGGGTGAATTCAAGAAAAGGGCAAGCATTATCCAGTTTTTGTGCATCCTTGAACCTATCATTGATTCTTTCGGGAGGTCAAGTGATTGTTGTGTTCGTTGCATGAATATTCAGTGTGTGCCTACCCATGTCTAGTGAGGCAAACAACCATTGGTGTCCCACAATGATAACTTCGATTAATTGATGGTCATGGAAAAATAAGAATGTAGTTTGTATGGGGTATTTATCAATCAATATCCAAATGCAAACTTTCCCCACACACTAGATATGTGTGGCACTGACACTTGTTAGTGAAGCTCGGGTGTCTTGAACTGGAGACATCCACATGGGAACTAGGGTTTGTCTGATGGTGCTACATGATGCTCTTGTTTTAGTTAATGATGTGAGCACATTCACAATATGGAAGCCAACTTGGACTTGATGAATGGGTCAAAATAATCTTGTGGTCCGAACTGATTTTTTGTAGCCATTGGATAGACCGCGTCAAACATTTGTGTTCTTGCTCGCTTATCCTTGTGTATTCATGAATCTCACTAATAAAGTATTATGTCCATAGCTAATAAATTTTTGTAGATCACTTTTTGGATGACATTCTCATCTATAGTTCAACTAGGGAAGAGCACTTTGACCATTTAAGAAATATTTTCCAAGAATTACATGAAAATTCACTTTATGGTAAGGAATCTAAGTGTAATTCTTTAAAAGAAAAAAAATCCATACCTAGGAGATATTATTTGTAGGATGGAATATCTATGGATCTAGAAAAGGTAATGGAAATTTTAAAATGGTCATATCCATGTGTTGACAGTCAAGGTCACACAAAAGCAGTGAAGCGCATCAATGAAGTGGGCACACAAGAAGAAGGAGCATGTAGGGAGCTCTAAGAAGCACATGTCAAATTTTTAGAAGAAATCCCTATAAGTATAGTGATTTTTATCACTAAAAACCATTGTAAATACCATTATCTATTTTTATAACTCCATTTTGTTCAAGCCAAGGAGTCCTTGAGCTTGAGGAGTATTAGAAGTATCATCCTACCAATTTTCATAATTTTTAGATTCCGTTTGAGTCCCCAAATAAGCCTTGGAACCTAATTTTTAACTAGGTCAGACACTAGGTCTGGACAGGGCCAAAACCACTCAAAAACTATAAAAAGGGTTGGAGAGCTCATTTTTGGGGTTAGCTTGTTGTAGATTTCAGCTTTGTAAGAGAGTTCTTTGGTAATTCAAGTCCTTCCATTATTCCACTCTTTGCTCTTACCTTGTGCGCATGTGTGTATGTGTGTGCATGTTCGTATGCTTTCACTCACGCACTTGTGCACTTCACTTGCTCTTGGTCTTCATACCGGTCTTCACGTCTCCACGGATTGACATTTATGAGGTGAAGCTCCTCACGTTGGTACTTGCCATTGTGCTAGAGTGACACCAAATTTGGCGTCGTTGGTGGGGAGAGAGCTTGGAGGACGAGTGTGTGACAGTAAGACATAGAGTAGCAATGTTGGAAGGTAAAAAAATCATCATTTTCAGTTCAGTTTCTGAGTTATGCTTCAGCCCCATCATTATCATCACCACCATCTCCTCTCATCTTCACCTTCTCTGATTTTTTCATTTTTTTGACTTTATATCCCCTATTTTCGACTCTTCTTCTTCATTCTTGGTGCGCACGGACTTCAGAGAGAGTTCAGAGCTTAAGCGTGGAAGAAATACAGAGAATCGCGTGATTAAAACTTTAAAAAGCTGAGTGGCAGTATCGCGGAGTGACAAGACTTGCATTTGGTATCACGGTGGTGGAATCGTGAGTTTGAAGGGTGGTTTTGCATCTACAAGCTGATAGGAGTGACAAGGAGAACATAAGGTACACATATTTGCAGAAAATTTTGAATTTGGGCTTAAAAATCTCCAAGTATCATGTCCGGTTGAGTTTTGGTATCGTGATACCAGAATTCTCGAGTATCGCGATACTTGTCGAGGTATCGTATCGTGCACGCCCACTTGAGGTATCGCGATACCATTCTGGTATTGTATCATCAAGTGTTGGTATCGCGATCGCGGTCGCCCCAGTGGTATCGTATCATTGACCAAGCGGTATCGTATTGCGCATGACGGTTTTATTGTATCGCCTGAGATCTTGGTATCGTATCATGCAAAAATGTGGTATCGTATCGTCCATATTTCCAGTATCGTACCGTGAGATTTCTAGTACCGTATCGTGAATTGCTGGTATCGTATCGTCTATAGACAAGTATTGTACAGTCCCTTACCCTGGTATCGTATCGTGTGATTGCTAGTATCGTATCGTCGACAGGCCAAGTATCATATCGTGAGCAATCTGATATCGTATCGTATAGTGGTCAAGTATCGTATCGTCCACTAACTTGGTATCGTATCGTCGAATGCAGAGGTATCGTATCGTGTAAATTTTGGTATCGTATCGTGACCATGTCCAGTATCGTATCATGTGGGTAGCAGTATCGTATCGTGGAGTTTGGTATCGCAATCTTGGTTTTCCCGTGGGTATCGTATCCTCTAAAGGTGGTATCGTCCATAGTGGTATCGTTTCATGAAAATCTGGTATCGTATCGCATGTCCTGAGGCACTCCTTGAGAGATCCTGTTTCCTTGTTTTAACCCCCAGAACCTTGAACTGGCATAACTTTCTCATATGAAATCCGTTCGGAGTGATATTTGGTTCGTTGGAAAGCTCGTGGGGAGTACTATGCCACTGGTTATGGTAAAATTAAGACGCAGATTATTAGATAGGGTATTTTGAATTTGACCCTCAGGTTGGACTAGGAATCAAGGGGTTCCACAAGATTTTGAGCAATTCAAAGGACAATTTTGGACTTGTAGACAAGGCTTATGAACCTAAGCTCAAGTTGATACTTAGGAAGAGATAGATAAAGTACCAAATCACTTGAAACTAAGGTCAGCCACACAACCAAGTCAGGGACTCACAACTCAGTGGTTAACACTACGTGCTCAGTTCATAGACAAGTGATTCAAAAATGTCATTTAACTGAGAGAGACTCTTGGCTTCTGAAGACATGCATAGATCCATACCTAGGGAAGGTCTTATGTCTACAGTGGAAGGGGAATATAGGATGTCTCTTCAATACGTATCCACTAACCTGCAAGGAATACCCATCTACCTCGACGGTCTATACATGTCAGTAGCAAGAATGAGAAACACTATTGAATTAGAAATCATTCCAAGACCAACTGTCAAGTACGAAGATGGAGTCTACATGGACAAGATGGGCTAGATCTATGTAGTGACTGAAAACCCTGATTAGATTAATGAAAGAGGAGAGTTAGCTCGAGATCATGCAACTACCTTACAAAACCCATTTGAGACCCAGTAAAGAACAGAAAATGTGATGTTAGGACAAATGAGTCAAGGTAGTATACCCGATAGACCACATGAGCAATTCACCATGCTAGGAATTAACCCCCACAGCCACACTAGCCAGAGAATGGGAAATATGAATAGACCTACCTTTAGGACAGAACCACCCCAAGGTGTCCCCATTGAAATTCGATCCCCAGAGCCCGACAGAAGACTAAGACCAATCCAACTGCCCAAATGTATGCAAAATCGTTACGATGGCACAGGAGAGACGTATGACCACATTGCAGAATTCAAGCAGGTATTGCGAGCGGAGCAAGTGGATGACTTTTTTAGCCAATATGAATCCTTTGGACTAACTCTCATGGGAATAGCCTTAGCTTGGTTTCAATACTTGGATCCAAATTCCTTTGGCAATATCAAACAATTCTTCCAAGAATTTATTTGGGAATTCACTAAGCGAGGGATCAAGCATAATTCGTCATCCTTAATACATAGTTTCAAACAAGCTCCTAATGAGACAGTAAGAAATGCAGCACGAAGATTTAATCAATACGTGACCCGATGCCCTATGACAGAGAGACCTTCTCAGTAGAAAATGATATCCCTATTTTTAGAAGGTCTAACAAAGGGAACATTGAGAATGTTAGTATACGTAAAACGGTTGCAAACTCTGAGTGAGTGTCTTCAAGAATGTATAGATTTGGAAGACAACTTAGCTGAGGATCTCAAAATCACACAAGATCTTACCAAATCAGAAGATACAAGGAGCAATGAGACTTCTAGTTCGAGTTATGTGGACGAAGTGGCAACATTAGTGGCCAAGAAATTGGGAGTACAAGGACCAAGGAACTACCAGGACTCCTCCTTGAGAGTGCCAATGTTAGGAAGTTGCACATGGTGTAGTGGACATCATCCGTCTCATGCCTGCACTAGAGAAGGATTAGGGTTATTACGATCTTACCCTTACAATGGAAATCCAACTTAGGAGCCTAACATGTACTCTTATAGTGAACAAAAGTACATCAACCACGACACCGAAAACTATCCAATGAATAGACAACCACGACCATTTGTACCACCCCAATGTAGACCATACGGGTATCCTCCTAGAGAACAAGGCAGAGAAGTTCCTAGGTATAACCCATGTCCAGGACCACAAGGAGCAACTAGACCATATGAACATGGAGGATATAGCCAACCTCAACCTATACCAGGACAACAACCACTCCACCCATTAGCTCCGAATCAAGGGCAGAACATCACAATACAAGTTGTTTGTCTTGAGTGTGGCAAAGAACAACTCCTGAGAGATTGTCCCCGACATCCCTCTAGTGCACCAAAGGTACACCAGTTAATGTGGTAGACCTAGTAGGGGATTCAAGTTCCAGTAGCGATAATGTGGCTTCTATACATGCAGTTACTAGGGCATAAGCATTACAAAAAGCTTAACTAGCTGAACAATCAGAGCCAAGTGAGTCAAGAGAGCCTAGTAAGAGAAAAACAAGAACATGGAAGGATACTAGAGAGAAGGCCAATCGTAAGTGGACCAAAAAGTTATCTGAACTAGAAGAAAGCCTGAAAGACGCAAAAACAAAAATAGAAGATATTGCCTCTCAAAGCTCCTCGCATGTCGAAACTCCATCCACACCACCTCATCCCCACCCACCAACCATTGTAAATAAACCACAACCAGGATCTGTTCTTGCAGATTCAACCCGAGAAGGCTTGGACATGATGTTCAAGGCCTACTAGGCTCGACTTCAAGAAGGACCAACACCTGTGAACGTAGACAAGAGCTACCCTAGAGCAGATTTAGAGATTGAACGGACAAAAATGTGCATAAAAATGGTGGAACTAGCTCAAGCTATGTTCGAGGCCAATCTATCGTTCAATCAGATGAATGCCATTACACCGGGTTTGCACTTCCAAGGCTTAATAGACAGATTAGAGCAGCTAGCAAATAAACCTCAAGTTTCTTTACCTCCACAGGCTCAACCAACTATTGAAAGAGAAAGCTCATCACCAAAGAAAGTCTATGTTCCTGACTCCATAGATGACGGAGAACCTCTTTCAATTCAACAGCACACTCAAAAGTTCTTGCGGGAAATACAAGAAGAGAAATGGGCCAAGGAGAAGGATGTTTCCCCTCCTATTCTTGAAATTGATGACTATCACGATCAATTCCCACAAGACATTCCATCTATTTATGGAGACCAAGTAGAGCAACAAGAAAAAGAAAGTTCATGATTTGAATCCAATTCTATACAAGAGTTGCCACAGTTCACATGTCCATAGGAATCTGAATCTCTTCAGGTCAGAGCTCCCACAATATTGGTAAGAAATGAAGACTCAGTGGTTCCAAGAAACACTAATGTCGTGAAGAACACTAAGGTTCAGTGTCATCTCACTGTAGAAGAGCTGCTCAAAGTAAAACCTGAGTTATGGAAACACGTGGTGAATCAGGTCCCATAACGTGATTCCAATATGCCAAAAGCAGACTCTAAGCAGAAAGTTCTAGAGATACCTCTAGACAAAATAGGGGACATGAGCAAAGGTGAGGAAGGTAATACTTATCTTCCGATCACCTACCAAGGTTACACAACCAAAGCGATCATAGATTCTGGTGCTGGTGTTGCTATTGCGACCACTTCCCTATGGAAGCAATGGGGTAAACCTGCATTAAGACCAACTAGAATGAAGCTTCAGATGGCTGACAGCCATGTTGAAAGACCTCTAGGATTGCTAGAAGGGATAACTCTAACCACGTGTGGTGTAGAATTTGAGCACACCTTTGCTATATGTGACTTTGGTAAAACTACTACCTACGAAATGATCCTAGCCTAAGGCCCTTCCTATGACAACTGCAAGTTGTACAGGATTGGGGAACCAACTCTTTATACTTGCAACACTTAGGGGTCACAACCAAGGTCAATTTGAAGGATTACACCTTCAGATATGTACCACCCCTACAGTGGAATTCTATCCACAAGGAGCAAGAGGATTTGATCTCTGTGCATTCTAAAAGTTCATCTGAGACATCCTGGATGCATGAAGATACTCATTTGTGGATGTGCAAGGTCGCAAAGGAAGAGGAGAAACGCCTAAATGCGAGAGAAAAAGGAACTTCTCAAGGAGATAGACCAATTAGAGACCCAGCCTATACACCGATGATCTTTCCAGATGAGGAATTTGAGCCACATGGTTGGGTAGAAATCTTAGCTACCATGGACATTGCAGTGAATGAAGAACAATGGACACCTCATTGTGATGAGGAGGGTTATGATATCTCGGTGTTCATGTGTTAGCCCTTGCTAGAAGAATGTGACCCTAGTGACTTCATAGAAAAAGAAGAGAACGATGACGATTTAGAGTCCATTGTGATGGATAGTTGCTTTATTTCAGAGGAGCACTATCTAGAAGACATAAGAGTATTTACCCAAAAGGAAGAAGAACCTCTCACAAGCATTAAAACTATCAATTCAAAGGATGGAAGTGAAGGAGGTCAAAAGAAAAAGAAAAGACAAGGAGTGAAACAAGAAGAGAAGGAATCATTGTTCGAAGTACCAGAGAATTTCAAGAAATACGAAGTTGAGGACCGAAAAATTTTGGTACGAATGCCTAAGAGAGAGGCCACCACAGTAGAAGCATATGATAACAAAGAAAAGACCAAAAAAGTCATAGTCACCATTGAAGAAAACAAAGAGAGATGTACATACATAGGAGATGACCTAAGTAAAGAAGAGGAAGCAGAGTTGGTAGCTTTGTTAAGGGAATATAGGGACATGTTTGCATGGCACTATAGAGACTTGAAGGGAGTAGATCCAAAAATTTGCTCTCATACGATCCCCATGACCGCTGATGCCAAGCCCACCAAACAAAAGCCCTACACATATAATGACACTTATGCAGCCAAAATAAAAGAAGAAATTGATAGATTGATTGAAGCTGGATTTATCTATGAGATTGAGCATACAGAATGGGTGTCCCCCATTGTAGTGGTACCCAAGAAGAATGGAAAGTTGTGTGTATGTATTAACCTTAAAAAAGTTAATGGTTCCACAATAAGAGATAGTTATCCGCTTCCAATCACTGATCATTTATTGGAGCGTGTTGCAGGCAAGGAAGTTTATAGCTTCCTTGATGGATTTTTGGGTTACAACCAAGTAGCCATTGCCACAGAAGATCAACATAAAACGGCCTTTGCCACAGAGTGGGGAGTCTTTGCATTTCGTGTGATGCCATTTGGGTTCACCAATGCACCTACAATGTTCCAAAGGCTATGTGTCATGTCTTCAAAGAGTTCTACAAAAGAGCTTAGAAGTATATGTGGATGATTTATGTGCTCATTCCCAACAAAGAAAATGCCACATTCCAAAGCTCAAACAGATCTTCAACAAGATCGAGTGTGTCTAAACCCTGAAAAGTGTGTGTTCATGGTACGACAAGGTAAAATCTTAGGTCATATTGTGTCTAAGAACTGAATATCAACAGATGAGGATAAAGTAAAAGCCGTAGCAGAGTTGTCGAGGCCAAGGAATGTTAAAGAGGTACAAGCCTTTATGGGCCATTGTGGATATTACCGTAGGTTTATTCACATGTATGCAATTATAGCTAAGCCTCTTTATGCCTTGTTGACAAAATTTGAGTGGAACGACGAATGCGAGAAGTCCTTCAATGAGCTGAAGTGTGCATAGCACCAATATTGACCACTCCTGATTGGAATAAGCCATTCCATGTACATGTGGATGCATCCAATTATGCAATAGGATGTGTGTTGTCACAACCCACAGGAGAAGGAAATTTAGATTTTCCTATAGCCTATGCTAGTAGGCAATTGAATGTTGATGAACGAAACTACACCACAACTGAAAGAGAAGGCTTAGGCATGGTATATGCAGTAAAGAAGTTTAGATACTATTTATTGGCCAACAAGTTTAAGTTCTTCACTGATCATCAAGCCTTATTATACTTGGTCAATAAACCTTGCAATACCGGACGTTTAGTAAGATGGTTCCTCTTACTAATGGAATATGACTTTGAAGTGGTTGTTAGGAAAGGTAAGACCCAGCTCAGAGCGAATCACCTTTCTCACATCACTTCAAGCGAGTCACCACAAGGAGTGTCTGATGAATTTCCCGACGCTTATCTGTTCAATCTCGAAGTTGTTCCTAAATGGGCAAAGAAGTTGGTACCAGTCCTAACCTTTGGACCTGCAAATGAAGGTGAAGACGAACAGGGATGAAATTGTAAGATCACAAAAATATCAAATATTGGCAGGAAGCATGTACAACAAGATACCAAAGGTGTTCTAGCTTGTTGTGTAGAGGATGAGGAACATAGTAGTTGGTTGCAACAAGCCCATGAGGGATTTCTAGGAAATCACTATTCTAAACAATGAACATTGCAGAATCTAAAACATTTAGGAGTGTATTGGCCTAGTATGGATAAAGAAATACATGAGTGGATTAAGAATTTTGTAGGGTGCCAGGAAAAACCCCCAGTGGAGCATGCCACCCTTTATCACGTGTCATTAATTCCAGATTGGAGTGCTCCATTTTTGGAATTAATGAGATCAAGAACACTACCCAGCGAGGCAAGTCTAGTAAGAAAACGAAGCATGGAACAAGAGGCTCTAGACTATACCTTAATAGGAGATAACCTATACCCAAGAGGCAAAGATGGTTACTTAAGATTGTGCGTTCACGAATCAGACTACTTGAAAGTCATAGAAACTGCCCATAGCAGTGTTGCAGGTGGACATTTTGGTCCTGACCAAGTAATTAAGACTATTCTATTCTCAGGACTTTGGTGGCCCACTCTTCATATGGATGCACATACCTATGTGAAGAAATGTGACACATGCCAATGTGCCCAGTACCCAATTAGAAAAGATGAGATGCCTTTGAGGCCAATGATGGGAGGACATGCATTCTCGAAGTGGGGCATAGACTTTGTAGGTCCTATTAACCCCCCAGCTAGAAACTCCCATGCCGAGTACATTATTGTAGCCACGGATTATCTCACAAAGTGGGTATAAGTCAAAGCCACAACAAAGAACGATGCTCAAACTACAGCTAAGTTTTTATTTGAGAACGTGTTCACTAGATACGGGCTATTAGTGATGATAGAGGCACACACTTCTTGAATGAAGTCATTGAAAATCTTCTTCACGAATTCTTGGTGATACATAAGAAGTCTGCCCCCTATCATCCACAGGCTAACGGACAAACCGAGAGCACAAACAAGATCCTATGTAATATACTGACAAAACTAGTAAATAACAAACGCTCTGATTGGGACAAACAACTTCATCATGTTGTTTGGGCTTATCGAGTTGCCTACAAAACGGTACTCAATGCCACCCCATTTCAGATGGCCTTCGGACAAAATGTTGTGCTACCTTTGGACTTCCTGATCCCAACTTTAAAAGTAGCACAAGAGCATGACTGGAATGGACACAAGTTATCCTCGAGGATCTTTGATTTAGACGATTGGGTGAGACAAGGCTATGAGCGGTTGCAGGCATCTATGCTGCAAAGAAAAGACAAAAGGCATACTTCGATGCACATATCAAAGATAAAGGCTTGAAAGAGGGAGACCTAGTGTTGTTTTATACACTAAAGCAACATGCCCGTAAATTGGAAAAAGAGGATACGGACCCATGATCATTAATAGAATTTCCACTAGCGGTGATGTTCAATTGGCCACACTAGAAGGCGATGTCTTGCCGAGCTATATTAGTGGTTTTCGAGTCAAGCTATATCAAGAACCTCTTACAGAGGATATGCTAAAGAGACTCAACACTGCTAAGAAGCGAAAAGAAGAAGAGTTAAGGGTTAGAGAAGAAGCACAGGCAGAGGCTAGAGAACGCATTAGGAGAAATAAGTTAAGACGCCTAGGCCTCAATATCAATCTTGAGGCCCCAAGATACCACATGGCCCTGTGTCAAACATCCAGTGCAATTGCTTCTCCAATAATTGATCGACATCCATTTGTGACCATAACGGTAGGACAAGGGAAGAATGTAAGGACTGTGAGAACATTAATTGACTCAGGTGCAGCAACTAGTGCAGTTAGACTTTCGTACTGCCAAGACCTGCATCAATGAAGTGGACACACAAGAAGAAGGAGCATGTAGGGAGCTCCAAGAAGCACATGTCACATTTTCAGAAGAAATCCCTATAAGTATAGTGATTTTTATCACTAAAAACCATTGTAAATACCATTATATATTTTTATAACTCCATTTTGTTCAAGCCAAGGAGTCCTTGAACTTGAGGAGTATTAGAAGTATCATCCTACCAATTTTCATAAGTTTTAGATTCCGTTTGAGTCCCCAAATAAGCCTTGGAACCTAATTTTTAACTAGTCCGAACAGTAGGTCTGGATAGGGCCAAAACCACTCAAAAACTATTAAAAGGGCTACAGAGCTCATTTTTGGGGTTAGCTTGTTGTAGATTTCAGCTTTGTAAGAGAGTTCTTTGGTAATTCAAGTCCTTCCATTGTTCCACTCTTTGCTCTTACCTTGTGCATGTGTGTATATGTGTGTGCATGTTCGTATGCTTTCACTCATGCACTTGTGCACTTCACTTGCTCTTGGTCTTCATACCGGTCCTCATGTCTCCACGGATTGACATTTATGAGGTGAAGCTCCTCACGTTGGTACTTGCCATTGTGCTAGAGTGACGCCATGTAAACTTTAAGAGCTATAGATCTTGTTGGGTCTATCTACATTCTATGATAGATTCATTAAATGATATTTCCCAACACAATTATTCAATGTATGAAAAGGAGTTGTATGCTACAATACGTGCTCTTAAGAAGTGTCATCATTATTTATATGGTTTCAAAGCACATATCCTCTTTGATCAAGAAGGCATAAAGTGCTATTCTAATAAAAATACTTGAACAATAGGAAGAAAAAATGGATAGAGGCCCTTCAAGAATTTCATTATGAGCTTACGTATAGGAAGGTAAAGTTTAACATAGTGGTTGATTCATTTAGTTGCATAGAGATCGAGACAATTTTGAATCACAAACTTGATCTTAATTCTAACTCCATAGTGTGATAGGGATCCTCTAATTTACACTCAAGAAGGACTTAAGTGGAAATATTTAGTATTTAAAATGAATAATTATTATACTTTTTGTGTCTCAAAAGACATAAGAATGACATGAGAGCTTTATTTGAGTTTCATGATGTATGTCACTCTAGCACAATGGCAAGTACCAATGTGACGAGATCCACCTCATACTTGTCAATCCGAGATTAATAGATTTGGTCGCTCATGAGTGTTGGCTCTTGCTCATGGGTGTGCATAAATTTATCCTGAATTTCTTTCAATGAGCCTACCTCAAGTTGGAGGATACAAAAAAGAGCATCGTTCTTGTTGTGATCGCATAGGGGGGTTCGAATTGTTGGGGTTCAGCAACACATAACTACTTACTCACACTACAAAATTTCAAGAAATTAATCTCAGCACTGATCTTTACTCACACAATAGAAATATGCACGTACAAAATTCAGATTCACCACTTTCATGTTGCACCAGCACATTATCTAACTGAATTCGCTCAAACAGACATAGAGTCACACTTGCGCTAAATAAGAAAGATAGAAATACTTCCTAAAGTTTGTCAAATAACAGAAACTACAATTTGGAATGATATTAATTCTCTACAATGACAAATACTGAACAACACTAATCAAAGAATTAGCCTGTGCAATACAAATTTAGAGTCTCTCCTCTTCTTCTTCTCCAAACAAAAACTTCTTCTTCTCTCGAATAACATACTTGCACGAAACTAATACAACTACCATAATCGTGCGACATTAGAGCATAACCAAATTGTAACTCCCTATCAGAACTCCAAGTCACCAGAATTCCAATATAACAAAATTTCGACTGATTAACATCCGATTCAGCAAATACCTAAGAATCTGACTCACTATTCATCTTTAGAATGGTAACTTCCTAAACCTTCACTCCTTTCACAAGCATTTCCTCTTGATTTAGGATCATTTCAGAAGCTAACTCTTCTTGCGACTATACCTTTTGTTGAACCTGATTTTGCACATCCTTGTCTTTAGACTACTGCACCAATTGTTCCTTTAATTATGCAATCTGCTGCACCAATTCTTCCTTTTCAATTTTATGTTGTTCAATAACTTCTACCAATTGAATTTCATATATCGAAACAAAACCATCATGCATCTGTTCACAAGGGTATCTAATGAGTGCCTACATCCTATCCTTAATGCCAGTCCATAAATCCTATGGACATTTGTGCATTTGCTGCTTCAAAATAGCCATGTCCATCTCAGTCATAAGAATTGCATCCATTTCAACTTCTTCATTTTTCAGCACCTCTCTCTCTAGTATCTGTAATGGCTTAATCCTGTAGTTTAACATTTCATTTTCAACTTGCAAAGTTGCATTCACTTCAGCTAAATTTTGTATCTCCTTGTCCACCACTTGCTGTATTTCGCTCGTCCATTCCTCAAATTCTTGCACAGACATCTTGACTTTGACAATTTCCACTACCTACTGCTTCTGCAATTGAGACAAAACTTCTTCATGTTCCTTTGCCTTCCTTTGCAACTCTTCTTGCAAACTTTGCACCTGTATTTTCTACATCTGATATTCTTCCGAATTCAGTATGTCATTAAGTAGCTTCTGCTCTTTTAGTAACACATCTTGTTTCACTATAAACTTATAGACTTCATCCAATTTCTGTTCTACTTCCTGTATTTCTTTACTGACCTCCACTTTTGACTGAGGCAACTCTTCCACCGGTAACTTATCAAGTGTTTTCTTTAACATAGGTTCCAATTTCCTCTTTTTAGAGAACTTTAAACTCTTTACAACCATTTTATGTTCCTCAACATCATCTGGTATATGAATCGGTGTCTCATGAAAACTTGTGCCCTTTGAAGTCTCGGTCTTCAATTTCTTTACTGCAGACGTGACTATGGCTGCCCCATACCCTGCCTTTAATAGAGTGCTATAGGTATCATCTTGTTGTTCCTCAATAATAACACAATTTTGGCCCTTTTGTTTAATAATTGGTGAGGCAAGATGTTGTTGATGTACATTGGGCCAGACAACTTCATTCTTCTCCACCTTCTATAAAAATTGGAATAATGCCGCTAAATACGTAGCTAGCCGATTGTTTGCCTGAGTCTTTCTTTTATCTGATGAGAATATCTCACAATACATCGTGTCGTAAATCTAGTGTTCCCAGCTAACATTTCTCCCTTCTCAACCCAACATAAGGGTGTATAATTTTCCTTGGACATGTAGTCATACTTGACTATGAAACACAGTCTTTCAAGGTACCATTTGAGCTATTCTCTCCTAGCGTATGATGCATTTTTGAGCATGTAGTACTGTCGGCCTCCCTCCCAAGGATTGAACTCTTTTTGTAAGGCTTCTTTTGAACATTTGGGCACTACAAGCTCTTTAAAAATAGGCAACTTGAACACTTCTACAACTAATTAAGGTGAGAATCTTAACTGGTGCAACAGTTGGCCCTTCGTTCTCCTTACAATCTCCATCTGACTTTTGGCATAATAGTTAAGCTTCCAACTATCCCATGGTAATGATGCAAAGTCCAGCAGAGATATATGTTGCAGCCATATAATATTGAGTGGAGCACTAACATCAATTTCTACCTTAAAATCAGTAAACGGGTCCATTAATGACTGTGTTTTCTTGCTAGATGAGGTG
The DNA here is from genome assembly GCA_020310875.1 of Ceratopteris richardii. Taxonomy (NCBI): domain Eukaryota; kingdom Viridiplantae; phylum Streptophyta; class Polypodiopsida; order Polypodiales; family Pteridaceae; genus Ceratopteris; species Ceratopteris richardii. Next base: position 83,341,140 of record CM035428.1, on the reverse strand, counting down.
GGCATTTGCATTTCATCATCCTACTCTTGCAACAAGCTATCACTATCCTCAGCTGATGATTCCTCCTTGCACTGCATAGTCTCTTTTCTTTGCATTCACCCATGTCATCATTGTAGCATCAATAATCGAAAACACTGAAGCTAAACTAACCGTCTTGCTTTTGTGCATGAAGACACACACTTGAGATACACCAATCAATCTCAAATGTATTGGTGAGATAGTAAGTGTTTGTACTGGGTGAATATTCACACACTTAACTCGACCTTTCCATGATGTAATGCTTTGGAAGAAAAATCTGTGTTATAATTTGAACCTAGCCTACACCCCAAGGCTATTATGTAAAATGCATGTCCACCTTTCCTTTTTTACTAAAACAATTCTGAGTGTATAGCCTCCGATTAAGCATACTCTGAATGACTCAAATCCGATTGAGCATACTCTGAATGAGTGAAATCTGATTGAGCCTATCCTGACACCCCAAAATCTGCATATTCTTCCAAAACGAATCAAAAATCCAATTAAGTAACATCCGACTGTATGAAATCTAGCGAAGCTAAATCCGACTAATGAAATGTTGAGCCTCAAATTCTCGCAGGAAACCCATTGTATTCTTAAGAAAGGACTTAATGTAATCTTGGACCAACAACTATCAAGAAAACATGCCACCACCAAGAAAAATGCAAATACATAAGCCTTCCTACTTCAGTGATCACTAATGTTGTTGATTTGAATATCCGCATTAAGCATCACTTGCACCAAATTAGCTGACAACCAATCCATACATGGAGGTTTCCCTTGAAATTTCTTGAGACGAAATCCATTAATAGGTTTTTCCATCCTTATACCAAATACATCTGCTACCAAAAAAGTCCCTTGTCCTAAATCCTACACAATCTGAAATGGACCTTTATATCTCAAAGTGAGCATTCCTGGATGTGGTGCTAACTTAAAATTATACACCATGACCCAATCTCCAGCCTGAAATATCTTAAATTTGACATTCATGTTAACCCAAGCTTGTCTCCTTCTTTGAATCACCTCCGTTATTTATGACTAACTAAGTGGTCCTCCTCCAATTGTAGAAGATACTTACTCCTATGCTTGATCAATAACTATGCACACACCTTTTCTACTGTTATACACAAACTTGGAACCACAAACTCTATTGGAACCACTGTTCTAAACCATACACCAATCTGAATGGTGTCATTCTAGTGGTTACCTTAAAAGTTGTTCGAAATGACCACAATGTTGAATCTAGCAACAAATCCCAATTTTTTTTATTGTCATGGACTAAGTTTTTAAGAATCCTAAGTAAGGTTTTATTGGTGCTTTCCCCTTGACCATTTTCCTATGGATGATAAGCTATAGACTTTTTGTGCATAATCAAATGTGTTCTTGTTAATTCCAAAATGAGCGCCTCTATCACTCACCAATTCTACTGGACACCCAAAACTGGTCATAATATTATGTTAGAGAAACTTTGCTACATTAGTAGCCCTATTATCCTTAAGTGCTATTGTTTCCACCCATTTTGTGCAATAATCCATTGCCATTAGAATATACATATTTACACGTTGAGTAATTGGCTTAATGGGACCCACAAAATCCATCCCCCATTTTTGAAATGGATCTAACAGCAAAACTAGATGATCCGACATTCTATCTTAATTACTTGGTTGACCTGTTTTCTGACAAATGACACACCTTTTGGAAAATTCATGAGCATCCTTTACTATTGTAAGCCACCATAACCTAGCTTGTAGAATCTTTTTACCTATAATATCTCCTGATAGATATCCTCCTACTGGTTGTGAATGTGCTTCCCGCAAGACAACTCACTGCTCAAAATCTAGCACACATCTTCTAATTACCTGATCCACCCCTTTTTTGTATAATGCACCTATTATCACCAAATATGGCCTACTTTTCAAAGCAAAATTTTTTCTCCGATCAGGTGTAAACTGTGGAGGTAATACTCCATCTGTTAGGAATTCTAACAACTGTTCATACCAAGAATCAGAGTTAGCAATCTAAGCATTAAATACTCTACATCTGAAAACTCATCATTCACTCCCACTGGTGCTTCTCTTGATTCTAATCTACTAAAATAATCAGCCATAGCATGCTCTTTACTTGGAGTATGAACAATCACAAAATTGAATTCTTGTAATAAAAGCATCCATCATTCCAATCTTCCTGTCAATAGAGGCTTCTTGATAAGATAGACCAAAGCATGATGATCTATATGAAAAACCACTTTATTACCCAATAAATAATGCCTGAATTTACTCAGCACATATACCATTGCCAACGCCTCACATTCAGTAATTGGATAATTCCTTTTTGCTGAAGAAAACACTCTACTCACATAATAAATTGGTCTATACCATCCTTTTTCCTTTTGCTACATCAACACTGCTCCTATTGCTACATCCGATGCATCGACAAATATGTGAAAAGGTAAAGACCAATCCGACGGCTACAAAATTGGAGCTACTAAAACCATCTTTTTTAATAGCTGAAAAGCCTTCTCTTGAGCTTCGGCCCATACAAAGGGAACATCTTTTTTTGTTAAATACATCAAAAGTAATGAGATATTAGCCAAGTACCTCAAATATCTAGCATGCCATTTAATTTGACCTAGAAATCTCATTACTTCCTTCACATTTATCAGAGCTTGAGCTATCCTAATAGCTTCAATTTTCTTAATATCAATAGCCATCCCCTCTCTTGAGATAACAAAAACTAATAAAATACCACTCTTCACTACAATGACACTCTTGAACGCATTCAACACCATTCTGAATTTTTTGCATCTATCAGAGCAAGACTTCAGATGCGGCAGGTGTTGTACCTTTTTTCCAAATATAAAAAATTCATCCACAAAGACTTGCATAAAATCTTACATTCCACATAATTAAATGAAGGTGGTCCATTTTTTAGTCCAAAGCTCATAATTGTAAACACATGCACCAAATTCTGTAATAAATGTTGTTTTGTGTTGATCCTCCCATAACACAAATCTAATTATAGCCAAAAAATCCATCCAGAAAGCTATACATTTCATGTCCAGTTACAACATCCAAGACCGCATCAAAAAATGGCATTGGGAAAGGATTTGTAATTGCAACTGCATTTAATTTTCTATAATCCACACAAATCCTCAACTTCCCATTCTTTTTTGGAACAACAATAATGGGAGATAACCATGTCACTTGATTAACCAGTTTAGTGAATCCAACTACCAATAACTTATCAATTTCCTCCTTAACCTGTTTTGCAAAATTGGGATTCATTCGGTACCTTTGTTGCACAACCAGAATTGCATCTGTTTTTAAATTAATCCTATGTTGATGTAAATTTGCATCTATGCCTTTCACTTGTGAATAATCTCAAGCAAATATGTCAATATACTCTTTTAACAAAGAAATTTGATCCTCTAAGAACTGACCTTCCATTTCTTTACTTACTCTCACCATTCTTGGTTCAACATCAGTCCCTAGATTGATTTCCTTAAGCTCATCTTCCTTCACCCTTCCAGATCCTGCATACTTTTGCTCATATATTTTCTCAGCCAAATTCATTACCTCCTTTTCTTTCTAATCCAATTTCTACTAAGTTGGAATTTCCAGATTCTACTCAAACAACTATCTCAAGTTTGTTCCTTCCATTGTATCACCTAGCGCTGGTTCACTACTTTTTTCCAACAATTCCTCCTCTTTGGATAGCACTATTTCCACTTCCACTTCCAATACTAGAACCACAATTGGATTTGACTTCAAAATTTCTTCCTTCTCGTCATCTTCTATCTCCTCTGCTAGACTAACGGTCTAAGCCATCAGAGGTTTTTCTCTACATACATATTCCTTCTTCTTTTCATTGGTATTGTGACTTGCTTTTTATCTTTCATGATAACGACCATGTTCAAACCCCAATCTTGCTTTACCTTGGCCAACCTGAACCGTGGTCTCCCTAACAATATCTCAAACAGATAGATAGATTCAGACATTTGAATTGCCACAAGATTAACCATAAATGACATTCGTATAATTACTAGTTGTTGTTGCTTTAGAATACCCAAGGGTTGAACTCATGTCTGATCTGCCATCTTAACTTGAAAAGGTGATGGAGCTAGAGCCCCACTCCCCATTTCCTTAAATATGTTTTAAAGTAATATATTCACTCTTGAACCACCATCCAACAAAAATTCATCAAATCTTCTTTGTTTATATTGTACCTGACTTACTGGTACTACAAAGTCCACATTAGTTGGATCAATACTATTGGTTGATGTTGAAAGTATCTATGTGGCTTTTGGTTTTGATTGTTGCCAAACTAGCCTTTTCAATAATTTTTCTCTGAAAGTTGGTACTAAGGATAACTATAACGGAGAGTTAATAATTACCTCAAACTAGTCATTATCCAACTCTTGTTGAGTCTTCATCCCTTCATCTTTCTTTGGTTTATGAATGGGCATTAAGTCCCCATCATCCTGCAATAAAATCTGACTTTTATCCTACTTTTGTTGATCCTGCTAGATCCGTTTCTGTACTTGGTCCCGAATCTAGCTTTGCTCATGCCAATCAATAGGACCTTTATTTCTTGATCTTGTGACTACCAAAACTTTCACATCCTTTATCATAGCACATTGTCTATGGTCACAATTCCATTGATCCTCATGATCCTTACTTCTTGATGTACTCGCACCTGGATCATTGTGAAATTCTTGATCTGATAAATCAATTACAATAACATTCGCCTAGGCAGCTTGCTAAGCTTATTACTGTTGTTGCCCTTGCTGGTTATTCTGATTATACTAAACAACTGGTATACCTCTTTCCTCTCTATGTTTAACCCATAAAGGACAATTAGCACCAATCCAATGATCTGGTGTAGAGCAATACCCACCAGGCATCACTCTAGCTAGTCGTCCTTGCTGATTTCCCTATTGTTGACCTTGTTGATTCCCTTGTTGATTTCTTGATCTCTCCATGAAGGTCTCCCTTGCTGCTGCCTCTGAAAACCACCACGTCCTTGAATCGGAGTGGCCTAATTTGTTGCAACATCATTATTACCTCTATTATCTTGTCTTGAATTTTTCCCTCTATGCTTTGTATTATACCAGCATTGGCTTGTGGTATGCCCTTCTTTGTCACAAATCTCAGAAAACCTTTTTTCCTTAGGAGCAATTATTGAGTATCCATGCTTCTTTGATCACTGATCAAAGCTTCCTCTTTACTCTGCTTCCCTTTTTGTTTGTGATGCCTTCGTACCACAGCCTCTTCATCCTCACTCTCTAATTCTGAATTAGTCATACCTTTCTGTGATTTCGATTCTGAATTGGATTCACCATCAGAACTCAAACTGTTATACTTCTTCTTTGTTCTGCCAAATCTCTTTTCTACTCTAGTAGTTTCTAACACTAATACATCAAATCCATTAGCTATATCAACACTAGCTATTGCATGCCTAATGCTACTCCTTAAACCTTTTAGGAAATACCCCAACACGTTATATGTTGAGCTTCAACATAGAACAATGAACCTTCTGGAAAATCTTCTACCCACTCGCCTAGTCTCTTTATGAACATAAGGAGAGGAAAAATTGGCATGCTGCATTGCCTCTCTATCAGAGAAGATCACATAATTATGTGCACCCATAAAGAGGTAACCAACAAAAAACAAATCTCCACACCGTGTGGATTGTAGGATTCGAACTTGCACCACTACATTGGAAGAGTTTTGTTGCATCCAATGTGTCGACATGTTTTTTGGGATTCAAACGTAAATCCATGTTGTTTGATGATCCATTGGAATTAGTGCATCAAGTCATTATTGTTGAGCTTCATTTTCTACTAAAATCTGATTTGAGGAGTTCTTAAGATGGATGAAGTAAGGACGTAGCTTGAGTTAGAGCTAAGTACTTTACAAGTTGATGTTTTCATTTCAATATTTGTTTTGCTCTATGCTTTCATATAGGATGCATTGCTATTATCATTGAAGTAGTGAAGGAATCTTCAATTTTGAAAGCATTTATGCAATTTAATGAAAGAAAAATAGGAGAGCATCAAAGCATGGAAACACTTAATCAAGCATAGGCATGCATCTATGAAAGAATGTTGGTGCATTTCTCCTTTGCAAAGAATGTTTTCATGCATAAAAACATGTTTTCTTCTTGCTTGAAAAAGATAATTGATGCTCAAGTTTATGCACATGAACGGTTATATCTTTTTGAAAATCAAGCAGAATGTTTGTGCGTGGATGATTGAGAACATGCATTTTCAAGCTCAAGAATTGCTTGATTTAAGTTTGGTGCATGAAAGGAGAATGCCAACATGGGCATGCACTCACATGCATTTGCATGCAAGAACAGGCATTTGCATATGCATGATTGTTTGTTAAGTAGTTGAATACTTATACTTTCATTACCTCCTTTTTCTAAATCGACTTAGATAGTTAGGGAAAATAGCAAACTAGGTAGTTGCAAGGCTCCTGGCTGCCATGCACCTCAAGTAGCTAGTTTGTTATTACCAAATGTGATACTTAGGGATCACAATTTAGGAGTCTTGATTAGGAAAAGTAGACTCTTCGAAAGTCAACCGTTCAATTTTCTTGCTCATTGGAATGGCAAGAAGATAAGGCTGCTTGAAAATTTCCATGATGACTCTAAGTTTAGGAGAAAATGTAGAGAATCCTAACGGCAAGCTTGGATGTAGTCGTTAGCTTGGATTTAAGAAATCATGCATCCAAGTAGGTTGATAAACTTTCCTTTAGAAGTTTTATCTGATTCTATCCTAAGATGTGATAAGAATCAAATGAAATCAACTAGAACTTAAATCAATTGAACCATCAAGTTCAAAGGATAAGTTGATATGTTCCAAATTTGTAAAAATCATGGAACTTTTGGAGTGTTTTTATTTCATCATGAAGAGTGATGAAAATTAAAGAAGTGAGTAAATTTCAGCATCACTTGAACTTTAGTGTTCAATAATTGGATGCTAGGTTTCGTGCCTGCATCTCTAGTCAAGATGCAAAGTTTTCAAACAGTATGGAAACTATATTAAGCACCTTTTTGAGGAAGAGAAAATTATGTGTGGTTTTGTTTAAGCTAATTAGATCTTAAAGAAGAAACCGACATCAAAGTAATCTTTGGGAACCAAGATATTTGTTAAAGATACGTCAAAGTAATATTTGGAAATTAAGCTATTTCCTAAAGATAATCCAAATGAGATAGTTTGGTTAACTTATAAAGATGTATCTTTTGGACAAACTCTAGATAAAGTTCAGGTCTTCCAAGATGTTGATACATTATCACTTCTAGCAAAGGATCCAGGTGATTCTTAAGTAATAGAGAAGACCATGAAATGCTCATAGTGTAATTATTAAACATTGATTCAATCTAAAAGATGCTTGTACTTTAAAATCAAAAGTGGATATGATTAAAAGTACTCTAGTAACATCATATGGTTGAACAATGATAATAATTTTTCATAATCCAAAAAGGGAACACATGTAAATGAAAGTTCCACTTAAACTTTCATTAGGAAGTGGGAAAACATGTCCTTAGGTGCTCCTTTAGTTTGATACTCATTCAAGCGATAAAGCTTTGAGTTTTGTTCAAAAGTCAAGATTATCTTTTACAGATCAAAGCAAAAGATTCCAAGATGAATCATTTGCTTAATATTGTTTGATTCCTTGAAAGGAATCTCAAGATTTTGAAAGAATAAATTCTCCCTAGATGTGAGAATAGAAATTCTTCAAGTAAGATTATTCACCAGTAGTTCCCAAGAAGTCCTAGAAACCACTGGTAGTGGTACTTAAGTCCAATCATTGATATATCCTAAAGGTATATCTTGCAGTGGGGTAGTGGAATTCATGCTTCCATTCGAATCTACTACTAGCCCAATGACATTGATAAGAGTGATCTTCAGCCCATGGTTAGGGTTCTTAAGACAATCCTGTAGAAGGTGCTCCTTCCTAGAATCCTAACAAAAGCCTTTAATTGTCATCAATTGGGGTTGCATAGGTCCAAGTATAGGGCAATCACGAATGAAGTGATCTCCCTAGCATCTCTAGCACGGTCCTCTAGGTGTTGGGGGTCTAATCTATCTAGGTTGGGGCCTAGAGTTAGGATTGGCATACATGACATTAGCATATTCTAGATCCCAAATAGGTTCGCTAGGGTTTTTGTAAGGGTAACTCTCGTTGTGTTCTCATGACTCCATATAGTAGGCTGGTGGGCTATCCATTTGAGTCGAGTCAAAACTATGATTATTTGGGTCACTTTTTGAGATCAATAGTGAGGCTGACACTAAGGCTCTATTCAAATTTTCTTCTATGGTTGCATACTTCACTGGGATCACATTGGCTGGTGATGGAGGTTGTTGAACTAAAAGTGGTTGAGGTCTTTGTTATGCCTGATAGGGTGCTTGGTAGGGTTGTTGGGGCCTAACATAATGTTGCAATGGGTACTGGTTCTAGTATCTCCCTTATTGTGGATATGGTTGTGGATAATTTTGCCTAACCGATTGCTTATTATATGGGCAATCTTGTGTTGTGTGGTTAGTATACCTCCTTTCTAGGATGTAGTATTGGCTGTTAGGGTTCACTTGGTGTTGAGCCATGATTGGGCATACATTAGCCATATGATCTCCTCCACAGGTATAGCATCACTTCACTAGTCAAATCTAGGTATCTGTTTGCTAGAGACTCCTAATTTCTGAGCTACCTTCTCTACAAGTTCCTCTATAGATGAAGAAGGTTTGGAAGTAAGGTTACTAAAGCTATGTGAATCTTTATAGATTTTTAAAAGCTCTAATTCCTCCCCTAGATTATCTTCAATGTCTATGCACATGTGTCACACTCTTCTATAGATCTAAGGTCCTTCGAGTACACACAAGATCTCAATTTAGTACTTAACAAAACATCTAGGAATAAAGCCATTTGTTTGGCTAGTGTGAGTAACTCTAGAACAGGGCATCTTTCTAGGTATTTTCTAAACTATCTTCTAGTGAGTCTCACTATCTCCTGAGGTGCTTGTTTGAAGCTATGCATAAATGATGAAGTATTGTGTCTTATGCTAATTTTGGAGAACTCGATAATGAATGCTTCTAGCAACTATTCTATATTACTTAACTGATCTTGGTGTAGTGGTTGAAGCCACATTAAGGCGGTGTTCTTGAGAGTTAGCCCAAAAGTGTTGTACTGAGTGAACAGAGCCTCAACTTGTTCAACTCTCAAAACTTGTCTAAAGTCTACTACATGATTGTATTGATATTCAGTGCCATCAAAGTAATTCTTCATGGATTTAACCAATTAAGTAGATCTCAAGATTCTGAGTTGCTCTCTAGGCCTAGAAAGGGAAATCCATCCATGCCTCTTTGATGTCTCAGATTTCTGTGTCTCTCCTGACATGTTCTTTGTATCTAATCCTGACTATCTTCCTATGGGGTTTGCAAAGCTCACTTTAGGTCTCTCTCTAGCTCTTTCCCTCTAGCTTTCATGAATTTGGGATGATCTTGCTCCATGGTGCCCATTGGAAACATTAGATCTTGGAGGAGGGAAGATCAATTCATCCTTCCAAGTGTATGCGTACCTACCATGCTCTGTTACCAAGAACATTCTCTCTTATGTGATATCCAAATAGACAACTTTGCCTAGAATCTCAGCATCTTTGAACTCGTAGATGGTGACTCGGCCTATTTCACTAAGTTGATCTGTCTTGAATCTCCAAAAAGCTTCCTCTGTTTCTCTATTCAAGAAGAGTTATATACTTTTGTTGTCTTCGGGAATCCACTATGGAGTAATTACTCTGGTCAAAACAGACTTGCCTTGAGGAGTCCTGGGTTCTTGTCATAGGTCCCCTTGCTCTAGGTCTCTTACCTCATTCTCAGGAATGACATTTTTGAACTCATCTATCCTATTTGGTGAGCTAATGACCACATACATGGTTCCTTGCTTATCAATATATGAATCCTCTTCAAATTCAACCACTAGGTATTCAAGTCCAAAGGGTTGATCGGGATTTTTGATTTGGACAACTGATTGCCTTAGACCATCCTCATAGATGTGTGCACACAATTGGTTGATCCTAATATACTCCAACTATGTGTTATAAGGACCTTCTAGTGTCTGTAAATAGGTTGTGCTTATGCTACCTACCGGTCGTTCCATGTTAAAGGACATCATCTGAATCACTCATTTTTGAATTGAGTATGTACGGATAATCACTAAGCTGCTCGGCCCACAACCTAGCTATGTGGTTGACACTAGCCTGAGATGATCTGATACTTTGTCGGTCTCTCCCTATGTGTCTGCTTGATCTAAGGTTCATATGCCCAACTGATTAGTTCAATGCCCTTGTACAATCACGTTGTTGATTCCTTGATATCAATTACTTGTTCCTTTTAATGTCTTTAAGATGTATTTCCTTGTCTTTAAATGTGCTTCATCAGGAGCACTTCAGTTTGTCATAATTGATGTTCTTTGTCCAATCAAATTAAATTTTTTGCCCTTAAGTTGTCCCTTGACTACAATTAATCTATTCTTAAACTTGAGAATTCAAAGGCTCTTAGAACTTGAGTGTTCTTATTGTGCCTCTAATCAATAAAAACCACTATTCACACTTAGCCTATGCTCAGAATTGACTGAGGGGGTTGAGGGATTTTCCCACCTCAAGTCGCTCCTCCTTGGTTGCACTTATATGCCTAGGAAGCATGTTCACAAGCCTGCACACACAAGCACCTTGCTTTGGTCTCTCCAAGAGCTCTCAATGATCCTGTAAAAGCTCCAAGTTTAGCTCAAGCTTTTAACTTCAATTGACAGACAATTTGATTTAGACACTTCTAAAACCGTTTTTCCCCCCTTGTGTTCCACAAAAAATCTCTAGAGTTCCCTCGGTTTCCTAATCCCACTTGAGGGTCAACTTCAAATTACCCTATATAAAACTCCACGTGTGATTTTTACAAAAATCAATCAACGGGATCCAAAACAAGCTTTCCAACGAACTCAAGATCACAAAAATATGGATTTCATATGAAAAAGTTATGCATGTTCAGGTGGGGGTTAAAACACGCAAAGAGGAAAACAACACTTCTTGAAATATTTGATTGGGGGCATCACAATTCTCCAATCGCTTGAAATTTATGACCAAAATTGGCAAGAAATTTAAAAGTTAAAACCCTAAAATTTTGGCCAAAATTGCTTGTCAATGGCAATCGATAGGTTGTGAATCACAATGGACAGAGTTGTCCATCATAGCTTATCAATCGTGATGGATAGGTTGTCGGATGGACAATGTCAATCGCGATTGATGGCATCAATCATGATGGATAAATTTTTTTGGATTTTCACGTGAATGTGTGTCAATCGTGGGCCTATGCATCGCGATGCATGGAGTTTCCACTGAGAACAAGTGTCAATCGTGATATTTTTGGCTATCGTGATGGACAAGGGTGTTCATCGTGATGGAAACCTGTCTATCGTGATGGACAAGTAGTCTATTGTGGGTTGTCAATCACTGTTAAAGTGTTAAAACTAGTGATGCTGTGTTACTGACAAACGCAAATCGTTACCGAACAAATATTGACGTAAAACAGTGATTCACCGTAAACTGTGTTAAACTTTTAGTATCGTCACCGAAAAAAACTACGTGGGTTCTTGGGAGTGGTAGGGGTCTGTTGGACAGAGGCCCTGTACTCTTTTCCCAATTATTCAACACAACATCCGAAACATGTATACGTGTCTTAGCTCAGTTACTAGTAGTAACTTCAACATTTGACCTCTATATTTCTGCGTACTGAACTCTCCAGACTATCCTGCTATTGGAATAGAGCAGTAGTCTGTGATACCGATTTCACAATAGTAATCAACCAGAGACAATACTTTAACTGATAGATACAACACTTTATAGCGATCTCAACTAAAAGCTCACGTTACCGAAAATACTAGTCCGTTCGCATCACTGAATGCAACAAGTTTAGTAAGACAAACAGAACATACTCAATAGTGTATTAAGTTGTCAAATCAAATCACGCAGTAATATAACTACTCAGACTGACTCACAGTATTTCAACAACTGAAGAACGCACAGCACTACTAGACGTTAACAGTACTCAAATACACAATCCGTTCCTCAACATTCATTACAACGAACTTCACTGGTAGCAGACAGAACAAAAATCAACACTAACAATACTCAGAACTTTGTAACCGTGTAATAATACTCTGACAAATAATCAAGCGAATAAACTGGCAATTCCATAAAAGACGTATCTCTCGAGCATTCTCCTTACATTGCTTTATATAGATTTACAAAGTGCGCGTACCAAATTTTGCGCGTAATTCAAGGAACTCCGTTACATCCGGCATACATTTGTCCTACTCCGGCAGCCGTCTAACACTGGCACGCATGGTGGACTCGAACCCGCAAGTGATTTTTTATTACAAAAATTATTGTTCATCTATGATTCCTTCTAGATACATATTTCTTGCTAATCTAAATGTGCGGGCTATTTTTTTCTTAAGGGTTTCTAATAATTGTTTAAGGGTATCGGGTTCTAAAATCTGCGCATCTATTCTAACGGAACTAAGTGCGATGGCTTCAGTAAGCAAAATTTCGGCCTGTGTTTGCAAAAAGGCCTCCTGTAAAAAAAAATCATTTGATAATGCCGCATGTCTTGCTGTCTTCATGTCCGTTACTTGTTTCTGCATCTCATTGATTCTGTCTTTCTGGTTGCGTACCTGATTATCTAATCTTCCGAACTGTTGGTTCTGGAACTCTATGGTTTGGTAGTAAGCATCCCGTTCTCTGCGGGCATTTGCTAAGTCCTTCTGATATTTAGATTCTCTGTTCAGTTGGTGTTTCAGCATGTTGTTGACATCATCTAAGGATTCTTTTGTTCTTTGTAACTCTTCTACTGCCTGCTTTGCTTCTCTCTGCTCCTCTTGGTATTTCTGTATTGTGTCTTGTAACTGGAGTCTTGTTTCTTCCAGTAGGTTTCCTAGTGCTATTCTTGTATCGTCTGTATCTTTGATTGTTTGATTTAACTTTATTATTTCGGTGTCGGTAGCTGTCAGTAGTTCGTCTTTTTCAGCCAGTGCCTTATCTCTCTGGTTTGAGTGTTCTTCCTGTGCTTGGAGTGTAGCCTGTAGTAGCTTGATCTGCTCATGTAGTGCATGATTTTCCACTCTTGCTGCTTGTAATTCTTCCTGAAGAGGGGTGATATCCGCCTCCATTATTTCCAATTTCCTTTGGAATTCCTCTCGTGCACTGTCTGTGGCTTGCTTCAGGTGTTGTGGCAGTTGTTGGGATAGATTAATTAAAAGGTGACCCATATTTTCTAGTTCCGAAAAAATTGGAATGGGGTAGGATGGCAGAGGAGGGCGAGGTTGCGACGAGGGTCCGGTGAGGAGTTGTTGTGAATTTGGAGGTGAATAGTTGAGGGAGGATGTAGAGGCTTCAGAAGTTCCTGTGTGGTGACTGGGCTTGATGGGGCTGCGGGGTGGTTCCGGTTGGGAGATGGGGTTAACAGGCGGTGTTTTGGGGAGGGCGGAGTCAGTAGTTGTTACCTTGTTTGTTTGTTCCATTTCTGCATTGTGCGCTTCTGTGGATTCCGCTGCCTTCAGTAGCTTGTCTAGTGCATCTTGATTAGTTTGCTGCTCATTTTCCTGGTGCTCTGTTTCTTTTTCGGTCGAGATTGATTCTGTTTCTGCTTGATCCTGTTGTTCTTGTTATTCTTCCGATGATTCGTTATGCATTGATGTAGCTGTATCGTGGAATGTCTCCTCTTCGTTCTTCTCTTCGTTTTTATAGTCATCGTTATCTTTTCGGGCTGAGCCTTGTGCTTCACTTTCTGAGGAGCTAATTCTGATACGTTTCCGGTGGAACAACTGATTGAGCTCTTCTTCATCTTCTCCTTCCTCATCTTCTAGTAGCTGAACTCACTCTTCATGCCTTAAAACTGGTCCTCGTGGTGGTGGTTGAGCGGCGAGTATGGCTGGGAAGAGGAAGGAAAGAATGTGGGGAAGTCTGGATCGAGGGGTGGTTCCTTTGTTGATTTGTTTCACTATGGCGACACACTCCTTATGGATTCGGTGAAAGAAAAATGAGGCAAAATTAACGGGTTCTCGTGCGGCAAGGTCGATGGCGGAATAGAATGGTCGGGAGATATCGTATGTGCGCTTTTGGAGGTTAAGGATTGCGACTAAGAACTGTAATGCAGTTCTTTCAGGTTCGGGGCAGCAGAGAATGGCGTATTCATTCGATGAATGGCGGGGGAAGAGTTCGGTCATGCGGGCTACGGGGATACTGGGGCCATTCTCGCGGCCTTGTGGAGTGAGGCGGAAGGCTTCGGCGAAGGCTTGGAAGGTTATTACGGTTCTAGATGGTAGGGAGGGGAAGAGCCATTGTCGTTCAGCGATGGGGGATTGGGCGATGGCTGGGATAATTTGTGCGAAGAAGGGATGGGCTTCCACTGAGTGCCAAGGCAGCTCAGCGAAGTTGGCCAACCCTCGGATACGCAGGTATTCTCCTACCTCGGTAGGGATACCATCACAAAAAGTTGTGTAGTTCGCCAATGCTTCCATTGCGCACGCGAACACGAATACACAGGACACAGCACACGGATACACAAAACACAGAACACACAATCACAATCACAAGAACACAATAGGGTTTTTTGAAGCAACCGAAGAGCTTAAGTACAGATATTATGGTGGGGGGGTAGGAAGTGATGGTTATCATTGTGCAGTGCTGGAATGATATTGCTTTTAATTTGGCGTGCATGCTTGAGTAATTGGTAAGGAGGGCAGTTTATGACAAAACACGGCTATTTAAAAAGAAAAGAAAGAACAGAATGAAAAGTAAAAAACAAAAGCTAAAAAATGCGGTCCACCGCCGAATGATTTAATGCGGATTAGTAGCGCTTTGATACGGCCGCAGCTTCGAGCCGTTGAATGCTTTTGGAAGTGGATTTCCGATCAACGTAGTCAACCGAAAAGTTGCTGGACCGATTTGCTCTAAAATTTTGTAAGGGCCGAACCACCGTAATTTGAATTTGCCTGCGGATCTATTTGACTTTGCATTATAGAAAAGTACAAGCTGTCCTACTGAAAACACTGGAGTTTTCAGGTTTCGATCGTGCGTCCTTGCCTGTCTTAGTTGAACTTCGTGCATGGTTAAAAAATTGAGCCATCGGTGCTCGTCTAACTCTCTGAGTGTGTCCAACAGAAATGACAGTGAGTCTTCCGGTAGCAATTTTTGGGCAATGGCTACTCGTAAACTTGGTATAACTATCTCCATTGGTGCTATTGCTTCTAAGCCATAAGCTAATTTGAAAGGTGTCAATCCTGTTGTTACCTTGTAGGTAGTCCGGTATGCCCATAACACTGCAGGTAGCAGTTGATCCCATCTTTCCGGTGCTTCCATGATCAATTTCCAAAGTATATTTAGCAGAGATTTGTTTGTACTTTCGGCCAAACCATTAGCACGCGGATAATAAGGAGAACTAAATTTATGTGTGACCTGGAACGACTGTGTAAGTGCCTTCATTAAATTGTTTACAAAATGAGTGCCTTGATCTGATACAATTTCCAGTGGTAATCCAAAACGTGGGAAGACATCGGTTAGTAGACACTTTGCTACTGTAACGGCTGTAGCAGACCGTAAAGCCCAGGCTTCTGCCCATCTGGTTGCATAGTCTGTGCAGGTTAGTATGTAACGGTTGTTACTGAAGACTGCTGGAGGTGTAATTGGACCGATAAAATCTAGACCCCACTTCTGGAAAGGTTCCAGTGGTAAGATGGGTTGTAGAGGAAAAAGATGACGTTGCAAAGGCTGACCCGATCTTTGACAAGTATCACATTGTTTGACAAATTGTAATATATCTCTGTACATCGTTGGCCACCAGAGACCACTCTACAAAATTTTCCGGTGAGTTAAGTCTGCTGCAAAATGACCACCGGAAGGAATTGAGTGGGCCAGAGTAATAACTGAATTAACTTCATGCGGTGGAATACAGCGAAGTAGGATTCCGGTGTGATCTACGTAATATAGTTCTCCAGCAATTAACCGAAATCGGCGGCTAAAGACTGCAATTTTCTTGCGTACTGCTCTAGAAGTCTGAGATGGAAGGCAACCATTATTAAGAAAGGTCAGGATCTGATCATAATATGAAAATGGGATAGGTGGGTCTACAGAATCTTCATTAATTGGTTCTGATACATAAATCGCGGGTGTCGTGTCATCTATATCCACCGGAGCTTCACCGAAATCTAAGCGGGATAAAAAATCTGCTAAGGCATGTGAACTGCCTGGCCGGTGAATGACTTCATAATCGAATTCCTGCAAGAGTAAGACCCATCGCGCTAATCGACCACCTAGATGCTGTTGCCGAACTAGATAGACAAGTGCAGCGTGATCTACATGAAATGTGAATTTACGGCCTAGCAAGTAATGTCTGAATTTCTTGACCGAATATACTAGCCCTAGACATTCTCTTTCGGTTACAGAGTAATTTTTCTCAGCAGGGGCTAATCTTCGACTTGCATAATACACTGGTCTGAACCATTTATCAATTTGTTGCATCAACACACTTCCTATTGCTATATCTGAAGCATCAACAAATACATGAAATGGGTGATCCCAGTCCGGCGGTTGTAAGATAGGAACTTGTGTTAATAAATGTTTTAAACGATCAAATGCTATCTGGCATTCCTGGGTCCATTCAAATTGTTGAGGGGTCTTGGAGATTAGCTTGTTTACTGGTATAGTCAGATGAGCAAGCCACCGTAAGTGTCTTCCATGCCATCGTACTTGACCCATAAAGCGCATGACTTCTTTTGGAGTAACTGGAACCGGAGCTTCTAATACTGCCGAAATTTTACCTGGATCTACTTGGATACCTTGTGCGGATACAATGTGGCCAAGTAACTTGCCACATGAAACCGCAAACACAGATTTGTTTGGGTTTAAGCAGAGTCTATACTCTCTGCATTTCTGAAAGCAGCACCGTAAATGGAACAGGTGTGCTATCATCTTACCGAAAATTGAAAAATCGTCGAGATATACTTGCATAAATGAAGTGAGATAAGGAGAAAATATCTCCTGCATACATCTTTGAAATGTGCTTGGTGCGTTTCTCAATCCAAACCACATTACCGTACAAGCAAAGACACCCCAGTTGGTAATAAATGCAGTTTTTGGTATATCTTCTTTGGCCATTCTCACTTGGTTGTAGCCACTGTATCCATCTAGGAATGAATACATCTCATGACCTGCTACTCTATCAAGCATGGTATCCAAAAAGGGAATTGGAAAGGGATCTGGTATGGTTGCTGCATTTAATTTCCGGTAATCTACACAGATTCGCAATTGCTTGTTTTTCTTAGGCACAATCACAATTGGAGAGATCCATTCAGCATGCTCTACTGGCACGATGAATCCGACTTTTAATAACCTATCAAGTTCTGCCTTTACCTGAGATGCATAATGGGGATTCATCCGGTAACTGGTTTGCTTTATCGGCCTTGCTTCTGGCTTCAGCATGACCCTGTGCTGGTAGATACGGGGGTCCAATCCTTTCATGTCTTTGTAGTCCCATGCAAAGACGTCAGTGAATTCTCGGAGTAGCTGGATTAAGCTTGCTTGAAATGTTTCCGGTAAGTTTTGCTTTATCTTTATAGGACGCGGATGATCTTCATCTCCTAAATTGTAAGTGATTAGCTGATCTTCGGGGACATAGAACTGTTGATGCTTCTCTGTGTTGTCTGTTGGTTTAAAGAGTTGCTGCAGTTCATTGTCATGTGTCGAGATAGTGTCTTCCTTCTTAGCCTCTTCTGTGACGGGTATTACTGTACAAACTGAAGCATTCCAATTATCTACAACGGTCTGTAGATCAACAGTTCCTAAGGAAATTAAATCAGCGTTATTCTTCAGAAACTCTTCTTCTTCATCATCTGACAATCCATCTAGCATATGGACTGGTTCAGCAAAATATGGTCTAGCGTGTAGCTCGCAAGGTTGTATCGCATCTAATTTTACCACATATCTTCGATTGGCATCTTTGAACGTAAGCTCTTGTGCAGACCAGTCCTGTATTACCTTTGCATGCTTCAGCCAAGGTCGGCCAAAAAGGAGGTTGTAATCCAAAGTGGATTCCGGTAGATCTAGTATAATAAAGGTCATTTTAAAGGTCGTACCTTGTAAAGTGATAGGTATGTTCCGCACAAGTCCTACAGGATGGACTTGTGATTGATCTGCCATTCTGACAAAAAATTGAACTGGTTCGATTTCGGTCCATCCTAACCTTTTGCATAATGCCGCAGTCGCGATGTTAACTCCAGAGCCTCCATCAATTAATACCTGCGTAATCTTATGGTTCCTATACCATACTGTAATTAAGGGGACTGAATGATCAACCGTAGAATCAGGTTCCGGTTGAACTGCTGCTGTCACCGGAATACAAGAAGGTACCGGACTGAACTGTTGTTGGAACTGTTGGCGAATTCCAGGTACTAATGCCAATAGTCGGCCCAGAGGCAGAGTGATAGATGCCTTAGATAGGATTTCCCAAGCCTGTTAAGATTGATTGATAGACTCTACTGATGTTGAAGTTGATGCCTCTGCTGATGTGGAGGTATCTATGGTTGGTAATGTATCTGCTGCTAACAATGTTCCTGCTGCTGACTCCCTTTGTTGTGTTCCTTCCTTTGTTAACGAGGGCTAGGTTACCGGAATAGGCTCTGGAAAGACTGGTGGTTCTGCTGTAGTCCATTGACTAGCCTTGTTATACATTCTGTGTTGTTCATGTATCCCTGGTTCAAATATTTCTGCTGCCGGTTGTAGTTGTTTACCGGAACGAGTCTGGACTGCAGCAGCCTGTGTCTCCACCGGTGTGATTTTTACCATGTTGGTCATTGGATTTTGACGTTCCTTCTTCCTTTGATCATACTCAGCTGCATCTTTGCAAAATCTCCTAATATGTCCAAATTCACCACAAAAATGACAGCGTGGTGGTGGTAAATTGGGATTTTCCGGTGGTGGCCCGTTCTACTAGCAGTTTGGATTATAGTTGTTATTCCTCTGTCCTCGGTAATTTTGATATCCTTGCTGCTGGTTGTTTCTCATTTGTGGAGGCACATAGTGGTTGACTGGCTGCCCTTGTTCCTGGATAATTGCATTGACAGTCGCTGTTCCCTGCACTCTAGCATTGTATGCGCAGTTTTCGGTGGTGTGTCCGGCAATGTTGCAGATAGCACAGAATGTCTGATTAAGTGTGCAATTGGCACTGGCATGTCCTGAATTTTTGCATATGTTGCAGTATACTTGTCTAGTCATATCTTCTGCAACATTTTTGTTTGCTTTTAACCATTCCAAGTCTTCTGTAAATCCACCGGCTTTGTGTTCCAGTTGCAGAGTCATTGCAATGACTGCATCGAGGGACATAGCTCCGACACATCTTATGATCATGATCTGCTTAAGTTGTGGAACCAAGCCATTGATGAACCACTGAGTAATAACATCATCTGGCAAGTTAGCGTGGGCCGGTGGTAGCTGCCTTAAATGTGTTCTAAAGATAGTAGCATACTCTTGTACGGTTTGATTTGCCTTCTGTCTGTTATTCTGCAGATAGTCAAAAATTTCAGCTGGATTTTTTTTTAACCTAAATCGCTGTAGAAAAGCATCTCGTACTACTTCGTAGGTACCGAAATGATTAATATCATATTCTGTAAGCCATCTAGCTGCTTCATTGACAAGTGTAGATTGGAAGACAATGGCTTTGTAGGCCTGATCCGGTGGATGGTTGAGAACTGCGTAGCTTATCTCGAAGGTGCGTACGTGAGCATCCGGATCATCTCCTAGAAATCCACCAAACTTCGTGTATGTCACTCCCGTTGGAGGTGGCCTGGGTGGACATAACTGTTGTTGTTGTTGCCCATTCATCGTGAGTGTATTATACCTTCCTTCTGTATCTAGGGTTTGAATATCTGAACTATCGGAATCTGTATCGTCGGATGGCGCACTTTCCGGTGCGATTATCTTGCTTATTATGCTTCGAATCTCTGTTTCGAACAGCTTTCCTTCCTTCTTGATGTCCAGTATATGGGAACTTGTTTCCAAGCGTAGTGATTGGGCTGAAGATTCGTCAGAAAATGCTAAATTGTCACCGAAAAACTGTGATTCTCTTATCGAATTATCACCGGAAGGCACCGAAATTATGCCCGAATTCGGCGTTTTTTTGCCTTCGCCGCTTTCTTTGACTAGAGCGTTTCTAATCGTAGATGAATCTGAATCTTTTTCCACGAGTGTTAAACTGGATTCCAACTGCGTCTTGGTAGGTTCTGGAACTACTATATCTTCGACAGACTGTGCCGAAATAGTACTGGAATGTACCAGAGGCGTAACACGTTCCACCGGGATATGACCGGAATCAGTTTTAACGTTCTTAACTTTCTTGACAATTGGGTCAGACCTAGTTGTACTCTTACCTTCCACAGTTGTCTTTTGTACATTAAGTACTCCAGACTGATGGTTCTTAGGATACGTTTCACCAGATCGAGTAATCGGCATGTATCATCTTTTGTACTAATCATGTAGTATTACTAACGAAACAGTTTGCAACAATTTGGTTCTGTTGCTACTTCGAATCGAACGATAATCTAAATGTGAGATTCTGGCAATCTTGATGCCACTTTCCCACAGACGGCACCAAGTGTTAAAGTGTTAAAACTAGTGATGCTGTGTTACTAACAAACACAAATCGTTACCGAACAAATATTGACGTAAAACAGTGATTCACCGTAAACTGTGTTAAACTTTTAGTATCGTCACTGAAAAAAACTACGTGGGTTCTTGGGAGTGGTAGGGGTCTGTTGGACAGAGGCCCTGTACTCTTTTCCCAATTATTCAACACAACATCCGAAACATGTATACGCGTCTTAGATCAGTTACTAGTAGTAACTTCAACATTTGACCTCTATATTTCTGCGTATTGAACTCTCCAGACTATCCTGCTATTGGAATAGAGCAGTAGTCTGTGATACCGATTTCATAGTAGTAATCAACCAGAGACAATACTTTAACTGATAGATACAACCCTTTATAGCGATCTCAACTAAAAGCTCACGTTACCGAAAATACTAGTCCGTTCGCATCACTGAATGCAACAAGTTTAGTAAGACAAACAGAACATACTCAATAGTGTATTAAGTTGTCAAATCAAATCATGCAGTAATATAACTACTCAGACTGACTCACGGTATTTCAACAACTGAAGAACGCACAGCACTACTAGACGTTAACAGTACTCAGATACACAATCCGTTCCTCAACATTCATTACAGCGAACTTCAGTGGTAGCAGACAGAACAAAAATCAACACTAACAATACTCAGAACTATGTAACCGTGTAATAATACTCTGACAAATAATCAGGCGAATAAATTGGCAATTCCAGAAAAGACGTCTCTCTCGAGCATTCTCCTTACATTGCTTTATATAGATTTACAAAGTGCGCGTACCAAATTTTGCACGTAATTCAAGGAACTCTGTTACATCCGGCATACATTTGTCCTACTCCGGCGGCCGTCTAACATCACGATGGACTCAATTTTTTAGTTTTTTTGTTTATCGATGTCAATCATGGGCTATGTGTCACGATGGATAGGTTTTTTGTCGTGTTTAGGTACCAATCGCAATATTTGTGTCCATCACGATGGAAAAGAGTGTCCATCATGATGGATGTGATCTATCACGATGGATAGAGGCATCCATCATGGTCTATCAATTGCGATGGACATGTTGTCCATCACGATGGATAGTGTCAATCGCAATTGATGGTGTCAATCACGATGGATAGAAAAAATGCAATTGTTTTTGAAATTTTTGTGGATTTGTGATGTGCAAGGCCTCTAGTCTATGACTGTACACTCTGTTTTACCAAAAAGTCAATTTTTCTATATGTCACAATTGACAGAGCTCAACACCCCAGGATCTGTGCATAGTTTTTTTGTACCTACTCGAGTTGTTGTAGCTACTGTGGATGCTCATAATTACAAGAATGCTCAAGAAACATGCAAAAACAAGAATGCGCTCTCTCTTATGCTCATCAGTGAAATGAGGAAATGGAGATGGAATGTGGGGATATGACTGAAATGGTGGAGATGATGATGGAAGGAGATGGGGAGTAGAGATGGTGGTGGTGATGAAGTAGGTAGAAGAGTAAAAAGTAAGAAATTACTGGCAACGATGCCAAATTTGGTGTCACTCTAGCACAATGGCAAGCACCAACATGAGGAGATCCACCTCATAATTGTCAATCTGAGAAGACGTGAGGAGGGTATAATGATTGTGAGCAAGTGAGATGCACAAGTGCATTAGTGAGAAGCACACTAGCATGCACACACATACACACACGCACAAATGGCAAGACAAAGAGATGGAGCAATGGAATCTTTGATTAACCAAAAACAAGATTACAGGCTCTTTTTCACTTCAATTCCCAATTTGCTAATCTCAAAAATGAGCTCTCTAGCTCCTTTTATAGTTTTGACTAGCTTTTGGTCCTGTCTAGACATAGTGTCTAGCATAGTTAAAAATTAGGTTCCTAGGCTAATTTAGAGGATCAATGAGCTCTAAAAAAAATATGAAAATTGGTATGAACTTAGATCTAAGACTCCTCAAGCTCGAGGACTCCTCGGCTTGCACAAAATGGAGTAGGACTAATCAGAAACAATATTTACAATTGTGTGTAGTGATTAAAATCACTATTGAAGAAGATTTATCCTTTGAAAAATTGTATAGGCCTAGTTGTCAGATCTTTGTTGATTACTTTGCTTTCTTGGTCGTGCTTCTCTCTCTTTGTTCTGACTCTCTCCGACGACTTCCCTGTCTTGTAACACCTTGGCTACCATGGTTGCTACTAACAATGCACTTAGGTCAAGACACCTAAGAATAAACAAGACTTAGGATCTTGTTAAAATATAGTTTTATTCGTTGAGATCATCAGGATTTCCAATTCTATGTTTCTACTTCACCCATTGGATGTTCTTGATTGCAAGTGGGAACGTATCTCCATTGAATTTATTATGGAATTTCTTAAGACTTAAATGGCCACAAGTTTTCAGTCTAATTAATAGTAGATATGTTAATCAAAACAACTAGATTTATTCCTACATGAAGTACATTGAAGACTCTGGAATTGGCTAGGTTTTTTATAAACTTCCTTTAGATATATTTTCTAATTGAGATAGAAAGTTTACTAGCCACTATTGAAGAGTAGTCTTCAAAAGTTTAGACTCTATCTTTAGCCTTAGTATGACTCAATTGTTGATATATTTAGGTAGTGATGTGTCTAGACACACTAGGATCACCGGGACACTTTTTTCCCTCTTTAGGGGGTTTTTTGCCTCTCCTTGTATATATGCCTATAACCCTGACGAGTCACTTATCTTTGTACACTCTTCGTAATACATTCAGTATTTTGTGTTGGTCTCCAAGCTTCTTCTTCTTCCTTGCGCTTTTTGCATGCTTCTAGAGACCTCAAACTCCAACAATTGGTATTAGAACAAGTCGCTGCTTCATCTAGGGTGTCATCTACACCCCTCCTGTCAGAGTCCCAGAATTGCACAAAAATTGGTGATCTATGGTGTCGAAATCATGATCTGAGCTTATTTCAACCTCCAGACACTATTCTAGTGCTTATGCAGACAATCTTGTCTTTTTCTACCAAAGATATATACAAGTTTTGGTTTGTCGATATAAGCACCTCAAAGTCTACTACATGTTTAGCAGAACTCGATAGGGTAGTTCTATTCAAAGTTTTGAGATATATTCACTTTTCTACATCAAGGTGTTTTAGTCAGTGGCCATGGCTGAAAGCAGTAATGTATTTCGTATGTTGGTTGTTGAGGATAAGTTGGATGGTACCAATTACCCATTATGGGCTTATATGATGTGTCATGTATTAGTTGCAAAAGGATTGTGGAAGATTGTGTAGGGTGTTGAAAAACGTCCTATTACACCTGCAAATATAGTTATTGAAGGTGATGAAAATGGCATTGAAGATGGTGATATTCTTCAGGTTCCTGTTTGTGCTTCAATTTTTGCTGCACCTATTGCAGAGCAACTTCATTGGGATGACAGAGATGCTCAAGCACATGCATTGATAGCCTTGTCTATCAAATGTTCCATTATTCCTCACATTCTCTCCAGTAGAATAGAAAACGATGCTTGGAATACACTTACCACTGTAAACAAGGCAAGGAATGAGGCTCGTGTTGCTTACCTCGAAAAATATTTGGAGAGTGAGCAAATGAATAAGGGGGATTCCATGGATAGTCTTTTGACAAAGATCAAAGATTTTGAAGGGGAAGTTGATTTCTGCTAATGAATTCTTGTCTCACAGTTCACTTGTGCAGACTGTTCTAAATGGTATTCCAGATTCATATCCGGGTTTTGCTTCTACTATTCGATTGATGATGAAAGACTATCCAAATGCCTTAACATTTGAGCAGTTAGTCTGTATTATGTTGTAGGAAGGTCGTAGGTAGAACAGGTTCATTATGTGTGTTGGAGATCAAGCTTTCCTGGCTAGTTAGGAGGGAAAAGGTAAATGGAGCTCATCTACTAATAAGCACAAATCTATTAATTCTGCACAATCAAAGAAGGATCACATAGATGAGAAGAAAACAAAAAACCAAAAATTGTTTTGCAAATAGTGTGAAGAAAATGATCATTTCATAAAGAGTTGTCCAAACTATTTGCAAAAGAGGCAAAGAAAAAAGAGTCTAGAATGGTTGTTGTGAAAGCCTCTACACCCAAATCAGAGTCTGCAAATCTTGTGTAGAATGAAGAATGGGTGTTTACTACTGTTTGCAGTTATGACCCATCTTCTCATGAACAGTGTATGTCTACAATAGACTCAGATGTTTGGTACTTTGATAGTGGGGCATCCAAACATATTACCTCACAACATAGTTTCCTCACTTCACTTGAGCCTCTCCTACAGGGAATACTATCACATGCACCAATAACTCCTCGTATCCTGTTATGGGAGTTGTTAAGATCATTCTAACTATTGCTAATGGTGGTTCATTGTCAGATGCCTTATTTGTGCTAGGGATCAAGAAAAATTTGTTATCAGTTTTAGCATTAGCCAAGATCAGCTTGGTTGTGATATTTGTTGATGATAGATGTACATTTTGTGATCTGTCAAATGGAGACATCATTATTGCTTCTAGAATTTTATGTTGTGGGTTGTACAAGCTCATAGATTATGCAAAATCTGTGAATGATTCAACATGTGTAGTTCAAGATTCTCAGGCTATGTCGGATGCAAAGCTTTGGCATGCACGCTTTGGTATTTGAGTTTTTCTAGTTTGCTATGCCTGTAGAAATCTGAAATGGTATCCTCTTTGCCCAAAATTGAGGTGCCTAGTAAACATGTCTATGAAGGCTGCATTTTGGGCAAAATGCAGCATTCCTTATTCCCAAAAGATGGTTTAGTTTGAGCTGCTCAAAAATTGTAGCTTGTTCACAATGATGTCAGTGGTCCTATGCAAACACCCTCCTTTGGGAACTATCTTTACTTCGTAACTTTCATTGATGATTTTTCCAGGCATGCATGGGTATATCCACTAAAAGCAAAGTCTAAAGTCTTTATGTGCTTCAAGCAGTTGTTGGTTTTGGTTGAAAATTTGTCAGCATATAAAATGGGCACCCTCTGCTCTGATCAAGGGGGAGGGTATATGTCTCTAATTTTAATGCATCTTTGGCTCAACATGGGATAAACAGTCAGTGCACACTGCTATATACACCTCAACAAAATGGAGTTGCTAAAAAGAAGAACAAATCACTCCTGGAGATGGCAAAGTGTATGGTCAAGAGTCAGGCTTTACCACATAGTTTCTGGCTTTAGGCTGTTATGTGTGCAACATATGTACTTAACAGGTGTCCCACTAAAGCCTTGTATTTTATCTCTCCATATGGGACTTGGCATGGTCACAAGCCATATGTTGCTCGCCTGTGTGTCTTGGTTGTCTGGCATATGCATTAGTGCATGAACAACAATGCAGGAAATTGGACGATAAAGGAGTGAAATGTATTTTTGTTGGGTATTGTTCTAAAAGTAAAGGCTATCATTTGTATCATCCATAGTCTAAACGCATTTTGGATATCTGTGATGTTCTTTTTGTGGAAGATGCAATTGATCCATTACTTTCATGTGCTAAGGAGACATGTGTTAGCTCCAAAGATATGTATGACACTTTGCTGCTTCTTTTGTTAGGTGGACATTCTTGTGCTGGTCCAAATGAGGCAATTTCTCCATCTTTAGAGGTTTCACATGATGATGTAGATCATTCCATTTCTGATGCAAATCTACATGATGCACTTATTGATGACAGAACCGATATACAGGATGCAAAAATTATGCATAAATGGCTAGTGTAGACTTTGCAAGATAGCCAATTAGATGCATCTCTATCATATTATACTCATTCAGCCTTTGATAGTGCCTCTTTTGCATGAGATTTCTATGTTATGGTTGCCTCTAGTCTTTGTGATGAGAATGAGCTTGTTTCATTTGATGAAGGACAAAATTCAAAAAATTGGATGGTTGTTATGCAATCAAAATATGATGCTATTATGAAAAATGGTACCTAGTCTTTATGTGGCTTTGCCTCTTGGCAAGAAGGCCATTGGCACTAAGTGGGTATACAAGCTGAAGCATAAGCCTGATGGAACAATTGACAGATATAAGGCTAGGCTTGTTGCAAAGGGTTATGCTCGTGTATAAGGCTAGGCTTGTTACAAAGGGTTATGCTCGTGTTGATATATTTAGGTAGTGGTGTGTGAACACACTAGGAATACTAGGGCACTTTTTTCCCTCTTTAGGAGGGTTCCCCCCCCCCCCCCGACTTGTATATATGCCTATAACCCTAATGGGTCACTTATCTTTGTACATTCTCTTGGTAATGCATTCAGTATTGTGTGTTGTGCTCCAAGTTTCTAACAATTGCAGACCTCAAACTCTAACAATTGGTATCAGAGCAGGTCGCTGCTTCATTTGGGGCATCATCAGCACCTCTTCAGTCATAGTCTCAGATCACACAAAAATTGGTGAGCATACTCAGGGTGACTAGGAGTTTTGGAGTTGAAATCGCGATCTAAGCTCATTTTGATCTCTGAATGCACTAGCATAGCACTTATGCAGACAATTTTGTCTTTTCGTATATATACAAATTTTGGTTTGCCAATATAAGGATCTCAAAGTCTTCTATAGGTTTCGCAAAACTCGATAGGGTACTTTTGTTCAACTTTCTGAGATACAATCATTTTTTTGCATCAGGGTATTCTAGTCAGTGGCCATGGCTAAAAGCAGTGATGTATTTGGTATGTTGGTTGTTGAGGATAAGTTGGATGATAACAATTACCCATTATGGGCTTATATGATGCATCATGTATTGGTTGCAAAAGCACTATGGAATATTTTGCAAGGTGTTGAAAAATGTCATATTACACCTTCAAACACAGTTGTTGAAGGTGATGTAGATGGTGTTGAAGATGGTGATATTATTCAAGTTCCTATTCGTGTTGTGGTTCCCGCTGCACCTACTGCAGAGAAACTTCATTTGGATGATAGAGATGCTCAGGCACATGCATTGATAGCCTTGTCTGTCAAACGTGCCATTATTCGTCACATTCGCTCTTGCAGAATAGCTAAGGATGCTTGGGATACACTTACCACTTTATAATAGGCAACAAATGAGGGTCGTCTTGCTTACCTTCGAAAATAGTTAGAGAGTGAGCATAAGAATGAAAGAGATTCCATGGACAGTTCCTTCTTGATAGTTCACTTGTGCATATTGTTATAAACGGTCTTCCAGATTCATATCAAAGTTTTACTTCTACTCTTTGATTGATGATGAAAGGCAATCCAAATGCCTTAACATTTGAGGAGTTCATCTTTGTTTTGTTGCACAAAGATTAGTCTAGGCAAAATAGCTCCATTATTCGTGTTGCAAATCAGGCTTTCTTGGCTAGTCAGAAGGGCAAAGGAAAATGGAGCTCATCTACTAGTAAGCAGAAATCTGCTAACTCTGCACAATCTAAGAAGGATGACAGAGCTGAGAAGAAAATAGAAAAGCAAAAATTGTTTTACAAATACTATAAAGGAAATGATAATGTCATAAGGAGCTATCCAAAATTGATTGCAAAAGATGCAAAGAAGAAAGATGTTGGAATGGTTGTTGCAGAGGCCTCTACATCCAAAACAAAGTTTGCTATTCTTGTGTAGAATGAAGAATGGGCATTTACTACAATTTGCACTTATGACCCATCTTCTCATGAACAATGTATGTCTATAGTAGACTTAGATGTTTGGTACTTTGATAGTGTGGCAACCAAACATATTACCTTGCAACGCAATTTCTTCACTTCACTCGAGCCTGCCCTTACAGGGAATATTGTCGCACGTGCAAACAACTCCTCTTATCCTATTATGGGAGTTGGTAAGATCATTTTGACTATTGCTGATGATAGTTCTTTTACATTGTTAGATGCTTTATTTGTGCCAGTGATCAAGAAAAGATCGTCTTGGTTGTAAAATTTGTTGATGATAGATGTACAATTCATGATATGTCAAATGACGATGTCATTATTGCTTCTAGCATTTTATGTCGTGGGTTGTATAAGCTCATAGAATACGAAAATTTTGTGAATGATTCAACATGTGTAGTACATGATTTTCAAGCTATGTCAGATGCAAAGCTTTGGCATGCATGCTTTGGTCATCTGAATTTTGCTAGTTTGTTATGCCTGCAGAAATCTGAAATAGTGTCCTCTCTGCCCAAACTTGAGGCACCTGGTAAACATTTCTATAAAGGTTGTATTTTGGGCAAAATGCAGCATTCCTCATTCCCTAAAAGATGGTTTAGTTCAAGATATTCAAAATTTGAAGTTTGTTCATAGTGATGATTGTGGTTCTATGCAGACACCCTATTTTGGAAACTATCTTTACTTCATGACTTTCATTGATGCTTTTTCTAGGCATGCATGGGTATATCCATTGAAAGCAAAGTCCAAAGTGTTTATGTCCTTCAAACAGTTTCTGGTTTTTGCTGAAAATCTTTCAGCATGTAAAATGGCACTTTCTGTTCTGATCGAGGGGGGAAATGTATGTCTTCTTATTTTAATGCATTTTTGGCTAAACGTGGGATAAAATATCAATGTATAGTGCCATATACACCTCAATAGCATGGAGTTGTTGAATGAAAGAACGCATCACTCATGGAGATGGCATGGTGTATGGTCAAGAGTCAGGCTTTACCACATAGTTTTTGGCTTGATGTTGTTATGTGTGTAGCATATGTACTTAACAAGTGTCGCACTAAAGCATTGCACTCTATGTGGAATCAATCCACAAAAGGAAGTAAGCCCAAAGCTTCACGGAAAGCTTCAAACTTCTCCCTAGGCAGAGCCTTCATGAAAAGGTCTGCAATGTTCTCTTGCATGGGCACATATGCCAAGCTGATCTCTCCAGCAAAGAACCTCTCCCTGACATAATGATAATGCACCTCAATGTGCTTAGTGTGAGCATGCAATACAAGGTTCCTCATAACTGCCGCTGCACTCTGACTGTCAGTGAAGATGGTAGTGGCAGAAGACTGACCAACACCCAAATTAGCCATAAGGCATCTGAGCCACACACACTCAACAATCGTTGTGAAAGCTTCCCTATACTCAGCTTCACAACTGGAAGTGGCCATAGTAGGCTGCTTCTTGCTCAACCAAGATATACATGAGCTACCAAGCATGAAGCAAAAGCCACTAGTGGACACACAAGTGTCATAGCAACAACCCAGTCAGAGTAAAAAAAAGCATGTAAATCTAGTGGTAGTGATCCCCCCTTGGAATAAAACAATCCAAGTAGCTAGGTACCACTCAAGTAGCAAAAGATGCGCTTAACTGCTTTACTCCTGGGCAATACGTAAACTTGCTCATCTGTGAGACAGCAAACTGAATATCTGGCCAAGTAATGCATAAGTAAATCAAGCATCCAACAACCTACTGATAGAGAACAGCATCAAATGCATCTCCAGCATCATGAAGACTCAGTCCTAAACCTGTCTCCATAGGATTGGCAATAGGTTTGTAGTCTTCAAGCCCAAAACATTGTAATAATGTGTCAATCTATTTTGTTTGACACAAAGGTATTCCACCATCAACTTGCATAAATTAAATGCCCAAATAATGATGCAAATGCCACAAATTAGACATCTCAAATGAGGCATGCAAATCGGCCTTGAAATCAGCAATATGCTTCTCATGAGGGCCAGTGAGCAACATGTCATCAACATACACAACAATGATCAAAAGCACACTTAACATATAAGGTGCTCTCAGTTGGAATGTTCTCAAAACCATGTGCAACTAGATAGGCATGTATCTTTTCATAACAAGCACGCGGTGCTTTCTTTAAACCATATAATGGCTTCTTTTAACTTGCACACATGGTTTTCATGTCCTTTCTTGACAAAGTCACAGGGTTGAAAAACATACACTTCTTCATGCAAGTCACCATTCAGAAATGCAGTTTATACAGCCCACGACATAAAATGTCAATAATCACATTGCCAAGCCAATCTTGGTTAAAGCCAAAATGGATAATAGATTCTTCTTGATCCCTGGCACAAATAATGCATCTGATAATGTAAAAGAACTACCATCAACAATAGTCAAAATGATCTTACCAACTCCCATGATAGGATAAGAGTTGTTGGTGCATGCGATAGTATTCCGTGTAAGGATAGGCTCGAGTGAGATGAAGAAACTGCACTGTGAGATAATATGTTTGGTTGCCCCACTATCAAAGTACCAAACATTTGAGTCTACTATAGAAATACATTGTTTAGGAGAAGATGGGTCAAAACTGCAAACAATAGTAAAAGCTCATTCTTCATTTTGCACTAGATTAGCAAACTCTATTTTCGGTGTAGAGACCTCTACAACAACCATTCCAACCTCCTTTTTTTTGCCTCTTTTGCAATGAGTTTTGGACAATTCTTTATGACATGATCATTTGTGTTATAGTACTAGCAAAACAATTTCTACTGTTTTGTTTTCTTTTCATCTCTCTCATCCTTCTTTGATTGAGCAGAATTGGCAGATTTTTGCTTACTAGTAGAAGAGCTCCATTTACCTTTGCCCTTCTGACTAGCAAGCAAAGTTTCATCCACAACATGCATAATGGACATGTTCTGCCTATACTGATCTTTCTGCAATAGAACAGAGACTAACTCCTCAAATGTTAAGGCACTTGGATTGACTTTCATTATCAAATGAAGAGTTGGAGCAAAACTCTTGTACGAATTGGGAAGACCATTCCGAACAGCCTGCACGAGTGAACTGTCAGGCAAGACATCATCAGCAGAAATCAATTGTTCCTTCAAATCTTTGATCTTTGTTAGAAAATTGTCCATAGAATCACCTTCATTCATATGCTCACTCTCCAATTGTTTTCGAAGGTAAGCAACACGAGCTTCATTCCTAGCCTGGTACAATGTGGTAAGTGTATCCCAAGCATCCTTACCTATTCTGCAAGAGCAAATGCGAGGAATAATGGCATGTTTGATAGACAAGGCTATCAATGCATGTGCTTGAGCATCTATGCCATCCCAATAAATTTGCTCTACAGTAGCTGCAATAGGATTTGCAGCACAAACAAGAATCTGTAGAATATCCTCATCTTCGATGCCATCTGCATCAGCTTCAGTACCTACATTTGCAAGTGTAATAGGACGTTTTTCAACACCCTGCACAATATTCCACAATCCTTTTGTGAGCAATACATGACTCATCATATAAGCTCACAATGGGTATTTTTTACCATCCAACTTATCCTCAACAACCAACATACAAAATGCATCACTGCTTTCAACCATGGCTAGTGACTAAAATACCCTAATGCAAAAAAATGACTATATCTAAAAAATTTGAACAGAACTACCCTGATGAAATCTGCTAAATGTGTAGCAGACTTCGAGACACTTATATAAGCGAACCAAAACTTGTATATATCTTTGGCTCAAAAATATGAAATAACCTGCACAAGCATTGTGATAGTGCATTCGAAGGCTGAAACGAGCTCAGATTGCAATTTCACACGATAGAGTGAAGCCATTTTGATCTCCTAACCACCCTGAGTATGCTCACCAAATTTCCTGCAATTCTAAAACTATGATTGGAGAGGTATTGATGATGCCCTAGATGAAGCGGCGACCTGCTCTGATACCAATTATTGGAGTTAGACGTCTACAAAAGCACACGAACAGCACAAGGAAGAAGAAGAAGCTTAGAGCACAACACACAATATTGAATGCATTACCACTAGAATGTACAAAAAATATTCACCCATTAGGGCAATAGGTGTATATACAAGCCAGGGGAAAAAAACCTCCTAAAGAGGAAAAAAATGCCCCGACAATCCTAGTGTGTTCAAACACATCACTACCTAAATATATCAACATAGTGCTGGTCCAAATGAGGCAACTTTTCAGCACTTACATGTTTCATCTGATGATGTAGATCATTCCATTTTTTATGCAGATCTACATGATGCATTTGTTGATGAGAGAACTGATATAGAAGAGGCAAAAATCATGCCTAAATGGCTAGTGCAGACTTTGCGAGATAGCAAATTAGATGCAGCTCTGTCATATCGTACTCCTTCAGGCTCTCATAGTGCTTCTTTTGCATCAAATTGCTATGTTATGGCTACGCATAGCCTTTGTGATGAAAATGAGCTTGTTTTGTTTGGTGAAGCATAAAATTTTGAAAATTGGATGGTTGCTATGCAATCAGAATATGATGCTATTTTGAAAAATGTACCTAGTCTTTATGTGACTTGCCTCCTAGCAAGAAGGCCATTGGCATTAAGTGGGTATACAAGCTGAAGCATAAGCCTGATGGAACAATTGACTGATATAAGGCTAGGCTTGTTGCAAGGGGTTATGCTCAAGAAAGAGGCATTGGTTTTGATGAGACCTTTCCTCCTACATGCCGAATGACTATTGTTCATAGCATCTGTGCACTTGCGACTCATCATGGTTAGAATGTACATCACTTGGACATTAAAACTGCATTTTTGAATGGTGATTTGCATGAAGAAGTGTATGTTTTTCAACCTTGTGGCTATGCAGAAAGGGCATGAAAACCAAGTGTGCAAGTTGAAAAAGGCATTATATGGTTTGAAGCAAGCACCACGTGCTTGGTATGAAAAGATACATGCCTACCTCATTGCACATAGTTTTGAGAATAGTCCAACTGAGAGCACCTTATATGTTAAGCATGCAAATGATGTGCTTCTGATCATTGTTGTGCATGTTGATGACATGTTGCTCACTGCTCCTCATGAGAAGCATATTGCTGATTTTAAGGCTGATCTGTATGCCTCATTTGAGATGTCAGATTTGTGGTGTTTGAATCATTATTTGGGCATCTAGTTCTTGCAAGTTGATGGCAGAATAGCTTTGTGTAAAACAAAATTTATCAACACATTATTGTAGCATTTTGGCCTTGAAGACTGCAAACCTATTGCAGCTCTTATGGAGATAGGTCTAGGATTGACTCTTCATGATGTTGGAGATGCATTTGAGGTGCATTATCATTTTTTCAAGGAGAGGTTCTCTGCTGGAGAGATCAGCTTGGCATATGTGTCCACGCAAGATAATGTTGCAGACCTTTTCACGAAGGCTCTACCTAGGGAGAAGTTTGAAGCTTTTCGCAAAGCTTTGGGGTTACTTCCTTTTGTGGATTGATTCCACATAGCTTGGCACTTCCTTATACATGAGTTGCAACTCCTTGTTCATTGCATCACTCCCAGGGGAATTTCTTGATATATTTAGGTAGTGATGTGTGTGAACACACTAGGATCATCGGGGCACTTTTTTCCCTCCTTAGGAGGTTTTTTTTCCCCTGGCTTGTATATACCCCTATAACCCTAATGGGTCACTTATCTTTGTACATTCTCTTGGTAATACATTCAATATTATGTGTTGTGCTCCAATGTCCTTCCTTGTGTTGTTTGCATGCTTCCACAGGCCTCAAACTCCAAGAGCTCCTAGATGCCGAATGACTATTGTTCATAGGATCTGTGCACTTGCAGGTCATCATGGTTGGAACATACATCAGTTGGACATTAAAACTGCATTTCTGAATG
Organism: Ceratopteris richardii; assembly: GCA_020310875.1. NCBI lineage: Eukaryota > Viridiplantae > Streptophyta > Polypodiopsida > Polypodiales > Pteridaceae > Ceratopteris > Ceratopteris richardii. The sequence continues at coordinate 83,306,921 of CM035428.1, read as the reverse complement.
GTGACTTGCATGAAGAAGTGTATGCTTTTTAGCTCCATGGTTTTGTGCAGAAAGGGCATGAAAACAATATGTGTAGGTTGAAAAAGGCATTATATGGTTTAAAGCAAGCACCACATGCTTGGTATAATTTTCTTATATCACCAACACTTGGATGGATAGTATCAACCTACTAAAGAGGGAAGCCCCTTGGAGAGAGTTGTATATAGTGGCATAAGTTGAGGAGGAACACCATCTCTCTAGCACGTGGTGGTCCTAATGCTCCATAACTGTGGTGTCAAAGCCACAGGTTTCATGGTGACCTTGGTGGTTTGATCACCTTTTTCACAAGCATCCAAGAGAGGAATTCATGGCACTTGTCTTTGCATGCATCCAATGAAGCCATTCATGCATGCTTCTTTCCCCTTCCAATGTGCTTTATATTGCAAAAGGAGAAGACTACTCTTAAATGATCAACACAAGGACCAAGTTTTGAACTTGTTTTCTATATTTTTATGCTATGGGCAAACTACGATTCACAAAATGGGGAATCCAAACTACTAGTAGTTTTAATCATGTGTTTTTACTCCCTTTATAGAGCTAGACTTCAAGCACACATGCTAACTACACACAATACTCCAAAAATACTTCAACTTGACAAAAAAAACATAGTGGCATAGAAAAACAATATGACACCAAAAATCATAAATTATATTATTGTCAAGAATTAGAGTCCACACTGCTCACTACAACTAAAATATATGTTGTGCACTACTCTTCTTCTCTGAATAGATCTCTCTACATGACAATTTGTTCGATTCATGAAAGGAAATATTTTATATCCCAATATGGGACTTCAACGGATTCACTTGACAAGGTAATAATAGTTTCCAATTTTACACAAGATTTTTATAGAATAAATGGTTTTGGAAATATTATCTATTAAGGTGTTTGCATAGGCAACCCCTAATACTGTGACACATGGTGGAAAAAATAATATTGCTTACAAACCTCATCCTCTTTTGAAGGTGGATGGATGAATTAGTCCCAGTCATTGGTAAATTCATCAAAAATTGCTTTAATTTGGGCTACAATAGCTTTTATTTATATTGGAAATCTTCATCCAAATTGGCCATAAGAGTCCCTACTATGCTTTCCAATCGGCTTCTCCTACCTTGGCTTTAGCATAGTTCATCAACAACAAATTCAATGAACTTTTGATTTGCTTAAGTAGCTTCTTGTTGATTCCTGAAGATACCCCTCACTTTTGGGGAGGTTACTGCACAGAATTCGAGGTAGCTCTCTGAGATGCGCGCGTGCACGGAGATCGAAGTCTTTTTTCTTTTCGCCCAGCCACGTAGTGATCATAATTAGTTACTCTCTCTCTCTCTCTTCATAATAGAGAGTCATCCCCCCACATGGCTTCACACATGGGTGCCACATGGCACTCATGTGTGAGCCCATGTAATAACCAATCTAAGAGGTGGTTCACACCTCTTCTGAGGGGTTCTCCATATAACATTTCCTTCCCCTTAAATCCATTTTTGTCCTCAAAAATGGTATTGGAAGGTCTAAAAGAAAGAGAAAACTCATAGTATCACTACTCCCACTATATCCCCATGTATAGAAATACATGGTCCTGTCTCCGTGTTGTTTCCCCATATCCTTCCCCTTAAGAAAACTCTTGGGAAGGTAAACTGAAATTGGGAAACCGTTTCTGTAGGGTGCTAACCCGCTCCCATGTGGCACTATCTTCTGAACTATCTTTCCACTTTACTAGACACTCTTTATACAAGTGACTCCTCGTCCGTTTCTCTCGAGTGCGTAGTATGCTCTCTGGCTCATGTGGAATAGATTGAACAGAAATAGGCTCTACTACCTCACTATCTGGAATGAGGTTGTCAGATTCACCCAGCCTTTTCTTAAGCCGGCTAACATGAAAAACTGGATGGATTTGACTATTCTCTGGAAGTTGGAGCTGGTAAGCCATCTTTCCTATTCTCTTAAGTATTTGGAAAGGTCCACAATACCTAGGAGATAATTTTGGACAAGGTCCCGTCTTCATGGTTTCAGACCTAGATGGAACTCTAAGATAGACTTGTTCTCCTACCTCAAAGTTGATATCTCTTCTTTGAGGGTCAGCATAGGCTCTAGCCCTATCCTGAGCTTTCCTAATGTTGTCCTTAGCAAGTCTAAGCATATCATTCATTTCTTCCAAGAAGTCCTTTGCAGCTTGAACTTTTTCATTCTGCAAGCCAACTGCATAAGGAGCCCTTGGTTGAAACCCATACATAAGCATAAATGGACTATGCCTAGTGGAAGAGTGCTTGGCACTGTTATATGCAAACTCTACTATAGGTAAGTACTCTTCCCAATTAGTTTGCCTTTCATTCACATATGCTCAAAGCATATCCTCTAGGATTTGGTTAACCCTTTCTGTTTGCCCATCCGACTGTGGATGCTCGGCCGTACTCATGCTAAGCTTTGTATCCAGCCTTTTGAAGACCGCTCTCCAAAAGTGGCTAGTAAACTTCCTATCCCGATCAGAAACTATGTCTAAAGGAAGACCATATAACCGGTATAGGTTCTCTACAAAGAGTCTAGCCAACTCAGGTGTCTTCACTGTAGTACGTGTCGGAATAAACCTAGCCATTTTGGTTAACCTATCCACAATTACCCAGACCGAGTCGTGCCCTCTCTGTGTCTTAGGTAATCCGACTATAAAGTCCATGGAGATACTCTCCCACTTCCCATTGGGAATATCCAATGGGTGGAGTAGCCCTCCAATCCTCAACCTCTCAGCTTTGTTGACTTGGCATTTATTGCACTTAAGCACATACTCTAGGACGTCCTTATGAAGTCCAGGCCAATAAAACTGCCTCTTAACAAGATCATAAGTCTTGTTAACTCCTGGGTGTCCCGCACTAGGTGTGTCATGACACTCATACAAAATATGCCGTCTCATCTCAGTATCTCTAGGGACACACATCTTACCTTTATATAACAGATATCCATCATGGACACTGTAATTCTTCCACTTGAATCCTTCTTGAGTACCCGTCGATACTCCATCCTCATTGGAAACCCGTATATCACGATCCCCATTCTCTATGGCTTCCCAAATCTCGGAATATGCAGGATCAAGCCTACATTTCCCTCTAAGAGACTCAAGTAGCTCACTAGTGATCTGAGTAAAACTCAGTCCATTGAGCATAGGCATGCGGCTAAGTGAATCAGCCACTATATTAAACTTTCCCTTCCTATACCTAAGCTCATAATCAAACTCTTGAAGGGTCTCTACCCATCGGGCCTTACGACCTTTGAGGTCTGTTTGATTAGAGAGCCACTTAATGCTCTCTTGATCAAACACTATCGTAACTTTGGCACCATATAAATAATGACGCCACTTCTTCAAGGCATGGACTATAGCATACAACTCCTTCTCATAGACAGAGTAATTCTTTTGAGCCGGTTCTAGTTTCTTGCTCTCAAAAGCTAATGATCGACCATCCTGTACTAAAACCGCTCCTATAGCAAAATCACTCGCGTCAGTCTCAACCACAAATGGTTTATTGGGATCTGCTATATGTAAAAGTGGAGCTGTAGCAATTGCTACCTTCAACTTTTCCATACTTTGCTTCTGTTCGTCTCCCCAATGAAAGGCTTTCCCTTTCCCTTTAAGCTGTTCCGTCATCGGGACAGCAATTTTGGCATAGTTCTTAATGAATCTTCGATAGAAACCTGATAAACCTAGGAAGATCTACAGCTCTTCCAGGTTCCGTGGATGTGGCCATTCCATAATAGCCCTTACTTTTTCAGGATCCATCTGGATTCCATCTTGGGAGACTATATGCCCAAGGTATTTAACCTCTTTCTTGAAAAATTCACACTTTGACTCCTTAGCAAAGAGCGAATTTTCCCTTAACACTTGAAATACTTTTCTCAAGTGTTCCAAGTGCTCCTGTTCTGATGCACTATAGATCAGAATGTCATCTAAAAAGTCTACCACAAAGTGTCCTAGATAAGGCCGTAAAACACTATTCATGAGTTTCATGAAAGTGGCAGGAGCATTGGTGAGACCAAAAGGCATCACCAAGAACTCATAGTGCCCATATCTAGTCCTAAATGCAGTCTTAGGGACATCCTCTGCCCTAATCCTGATTTGATGATATCCTGATCTAAGGTCAAGCTTGGTAAAATACCTGGCTTGATGTAACTGATCAAATAGATCTTCCAACCTAGGCATTGGGAATCTATTTTTGATAGTTACCTTATTGAGTGCTCTATAATCTATACATAGTCTCATAGAGCCATCTTTCTTTTTAACTAGGAGCATTGGCGATGCCCATGGTGAGTTACTAGGTTTGATGAAGCCTTTATCTAAATAATCCTGCAATTGCTTCTCAACCTCCTCATGCTGAGAAACACTAAGCCTATAAGGTGGTCTACAAATAGGGTTAGTGTTAGTAACAACTTCTATGGCATGGTCAATGTCCCCTCTCTCAGGTGGTAGCCCTCTAGGTAAGTCAGTGGGAAAAACATCTCTGTACTCAAACATAAGATCCTTAAAACTTTTAACTACACACTCTTGCAAAAAAGAATAGTAGAAAGTCCTGTTCATATTTACATTCAAAGCATGAAAATATACATCAGATGAGCTGTCTATACAATGCTCCATATCATGACTATACAATAAAAACATATCCTGTACATGCTGTGAACAATAGAGACTATACAACTCTAATGATGAGATGAGAGGTGCACTAGGCACATCTCTCTCTCCCTGAATATAAACTTTACTTCCATTCTTTTCAAACTCGAGTGTGTTATTTTGATAGCTGCGTTTAAGTGTATTTCCCAACCCCCATAGCTACTCTCTTCCTAAGACTAGATCTGTCCTCTCCATGTTCATAATTTGGAAGTCCATATAATCTGTATAATCCTGCATCTTGACTTCCAAATTGGATACCATAGTATCCCATATTCTTTTATCTTGAACTTGCATCATAGATACAATGTATTTATGTGCACTAGGCTGCTGGGGAATCTTCAATTTCTTGACCAAAGCATAGTTTATGAAGTTATGAGTGGCAGAGTCATCTATCATGACTCGCACCCTGGTCCCGTATACACTACCATGTAGCTTGACCAAGTCATGTGGTCCAAACTGCGGTGACCACAATGACTGAGTCAAACAACACGTGTGCTCTATATCCTCGTGCATCACCTCCACTCCCTTGCAGCTAGAGCTGCCATGAATGGGAAGGGTCTGCACTAGGTGGACCGCCTTTTTGCCCCTTTCAGGAGCCGTACTAGACTCTGGTCCTTTCTTCTTTTCTTCCCCCTTCTTGAGTGGACAGTTCCACTGCGAATGGCTAGGGGATAGGCACCTAAAACACAGGTTCTCTCTTTTGGCCTTCTCAAACTGGTCTGTGGATAGCTTAGGCCCTTGTGATCTTTGTTTTTTAATAAAAACCTTGTTTTTCCCAAAAGGCAACTTTTTCTTAAATTTAGTGGTGCTAAGAGGTTTAAGGGGCTGATCCGTCTCCATAGGAGTATACTGAGGACGGTTATGGTCCTCATATATTTGTGCATATTTGATTGCCTCCTCAAACGTCTTAGGCGCATTCCTCCTGACTTCCCTCTTTATGGTTTTATCCAAGCCCCTAACAAACCCTCTGGTCTTCTGAAAATCATCTAGACCCTTAAGCTTCAAAGTGATCTCTCTATAGTGGGATAGATAGACTGAAAGAGGCCTGCCTCTTTGAGTAATCCTATCCCACTCATCCCAATTCCCCTCCTCGAGCCTTGTTGAGAAATTGGGCAAGATGGAGGTTTGCGCCTCATTCGTGGGCACTTGGAAAAAGCGCTTATCCGTGGTGAGTGTGAAACTGGCCTTGGATGAAGGCGTATGGGCATTTGGGCACCCACGGAGGGTGGGATAGGTCCAAATTTGGCCCATGTGCTGGAGTTTGAGGTTGGTGGAAGCGCTCATGCATGGTGTAGAGCAGGTGGAAGATGTTTTGTTCCTTTGCTAGGGACCACTTGGGTTCTGGATATTTTCAAAAGTGAACCTTGAAACCTTGGGGGGGGGGGGGTCTTTGGCCGCCTTGGGCAACCCTCACCTTAGGGACTTGGGACCACTCCCAAGGCCATGCCCTCAGGAAGGCACCATCGTGGATATGAGAAAAGAGCAATTGATCAGGTGGATGAAATTAGGACCTAAGGCATGGGCAAAGACATTTGGAGCAAAGGATTGGGCACAAGCAAAGGGTAAAAAGTGGATGCAAGACAAGCACCTAGGGCGATCCTTAGCCATTGGAGTCAGATAATTCCTTATCATACTCTACAGGAGATCTTTGGCCTCTTTATTCCGTGAGGGTGCCCCTTCGGCCATATGAACATAGAGAAATGACTTAATGTGTAATTCACTAACTTTTGTGTTTCATTCCAATAGATGGAACGTGCTTGCCGTGTTTTTTGGAAGTTATTGAATTAATTTCTTGCAATTGCTTAGCAAATATCTCACGCCTTAAAACAAGGCGCCTCCCAAATACCAAGGTGGCATTTTAGCAAATCCCAAGGCAAAGGGCGACGCTTTGTAGCTCCTTATCTTCAGATTGGGCGAGGCGACGCCTTGTAACTCCTTTTGTGCTAATTGGGCGACTCTCTCCTCCTCTTGAACCATCCTAAGTGGGCAAGCCTCCTCCTAGTCACCCCTTGCATTTGGGCGACCCTCATCCTTTCCTCCATATTGGGGCTACCCTCGCCCAGGGCGACCCTCTACCTTTCCTTCCTCCATTTGGGGCGACCCTAGCCCAAGGCGACCAACCTCCACCTCTTCCTCTACTTGGGCGATTCTTCAACATGACCAAATCTGGGCGACCCTAGCCCAAGGTGACCACCTCTCTTCCTCCATATTGGGCGACCCTAGCCCAGGGCGACCCTCCTCCCTTTTCCCCGTTGGCCCGGCCATGGGGCGACCACCATCACCACATGTGGAGAAGGCGACCACCATCTGGAGATATGTGCTACTTGGGCGTCCATCTACTTGGGCGACTTTCTTCTACTTGGGCATCTTCCTCACCTTGGGCGACCCTCTACCAACCACTTTTGGCTAACTCCTCATCCTTGGGCGACTAGGTGAAGACATCATTGGTGGGCGACTACCGACTTATGATGGGCTCCACCATGAGGTGGAATATATAATGTTCGTGATATGTCAGAATGGAAAGTAATGCAGGGAATATTGCCACTTAGCTTTGGCGGTGTCAGAAGCTAAAATTTGGGGCCTCATTGAAGTTGGCTACCAGATCCAAAATTAGTCCTCTCCTCCACCTCTAGACCACCACTTTGGCGCGTGCGGCACTTAAGGCTGGAGTTTGGCAAGGCCACCCTTGGCCACTCTGGGTCTATATAAACAGAGGTTTGGCACTCATTTTAAAAAGTTGAATCGGATGTAATCTGAATCGTGTGGGCTATTGCGTATCATCGCTACCATCATTTGTTGATGCTAGTTGAGGCTATTTTTTTTTGGTCTACTCTCTGCACTCTGTTGCTACAGGCACACTGTGGAAGGTCACTCTGTGATGATTATACAGAGCGTGGGCCTCCAGTGGAGTTGCTGATTAGCATTACAGGGTGATTGAGTGGCTTGGATCTAGTCATTGGCATGCATTGGTGAATTTCTTCAGGATCAAGTCATCATCTTTGTTGTATTCACTTGTTGGTCACGCTCTTGTATTGTTGCTGGTTAGTTTAGGAATGGCATGCTAGCCCACTCTTACATCCTTTTGTATTATTTTAGCTCTCTGTAATCATTTTCAAAGTTAGGAAGTGATTTCCTCTCAAGAGCTTGTCATTGATCCCTTCTCTGCAACTGTACATTTTCATTTCTATTGGTTTCTCTGTTATCAGTGAAGGTACCTGCACACAAGAATGTCACAGGGTATACTTCCCTAAGGAGAACCCCCCTTGAGTAGACGGAGTACTGGAAATGCGTACAATTTGATATTGTTGAAAGTGGACACCCCGGTACCTCCTCTACAGTTTGGCATGCCCGGTGGGATCCTTGCATTTTTGTGTGAGGTATTTAGTGTGCACTATATAGTTGTCATTGCATTAATTTCTTGATTTCTTGCATTCTGTGAGTGGGTACATAACCCACACTCGAGTAGACAGAGAGCCCCTTCGTGTACAAAAGAGCCTCAAGAAGTCAGCTCTACCTTCGGCTAGTACCCCTCTACCCTTAAATTTTTCCATCGATTTGGCTTCAACCCCGCTTTCAAAAGAGAAGCTGTGGAGGACGTTAGATTTTTCCTCTGATACTTCAGAAGAAGCACCAGTGCCAATGGAGGAACTTTCACATTTACTCTCTAGGTTGAACATCAAGTTCCCTACATTTAAGGGATTGGCTTATGAGGATGCAGATGACCACGTGAGGAGATTCGTCTCATTATGCCGCGGACGAGGATTGCAGAACCGAGAGGATGCAATGTTGGTACTCTTCCCATCTACATTGGAAGGCCTTGCAGACAAATGGTATAGTCAATATGCAGATGGACACTTCACTACATGGGAGGCACTGAAGACGGCATTCTCGCAGACATTCCGACCGAGCAACTCCTCTGAAAGAGCTCTAGACCAGCTAGAGAACCTAAAATTGAGATCAGGTGAATCCTTTCATGAACTTCACACTAGAACAAAAGCACTTGTTTCACGTCTGCCACATGCTCCAGGTGATTTCTTGGTAAAAAAATGGATAGAGAAAGCTCTTCCCAAGTCATCTCAGCAGAAGCTTCGTGAATCTCTTAGATTGGATGCAACACTTGATGATTTTGTTGCAACTGCATCGCGCATTGAGGAGGCTAGACTACATTTTGAAGGGGAGGCCCGACCAAATTATGCATCAGACTTGGATCCTATCGGGCAACTTATGAAGGAGTTGGAAGCCTTAAGAATGCAGCAAAGTCGCCAAGAAGAGAAGGTTGTGCCGCCGCCCCCACCCCACACTGTTGATGAAGTAGCTCAACTTCGTCGTGAGCTCGAAGATTTGCGAACCACACAGGACATACGAAGACAGGTTTGGTGTACAATATGTAGCAATAGTGGACATTCCAATGTTAATTGTCCTAACAAGGTCAGTTGTCAATTCTGTGGCAAAGATGGTCATGAAGCTAGAGACTGCTACTACCTCAAGGGAACACAACAACGAGGTAACCATCAAGCTTTGGATTCATATTATGCTAGTACTACGAATGCACCTAATAGAGAAGAGACCCGTCCAACTCGGCCTAGATATAATAGGCCACTCATGTGTTATCGATGTGGTGAGTATGGCCATATGCAGAACAAGTGCTCCCTACCAGAAGGTGCACCTCCCTGTCAGCATTGTCCAGATGCTAAGGATCACTACACCAGAGATTGCCCAAGGAGCCGCCCTCCTCCAATTCACATGATTGCAGTCTCCCCACAAGTAGAAGGTATGACCGCTCAGTCTTATGCTGTTTCATCCCCGTCAATGCCAATAATGACTAGAGCCAGGCAAGCGGCAGTAGCCTATAGGGAGGAACAACAAGGACTCAAAGATAGAGATGAGGAAAAGAAGGTGGGATGGAAAGACCAAGCAGACATTGAAGGAGCTTATGAGAGGGTGACTACTTTGCTAAAAGATCAACCAACAAGTCCTCATGAAGAAACACAAGAGGTGAACATTGAGGAAATCTTGAGAGGTATTCATCATAAGATTAGTCTGTACCAACTTATAAAGATGGATTCAAAAGTAAGAAGTGATTTGTTGAAAATTATACACTCTGCATGCTTGTGCCCACCTCCTAGCATAGATGGTTTTATGGTTGACTTTCCCCCTGCACCCCTGGCTGATTATCAAAGCTCAAGATTATCTGTTTTTATAAAGGATGAAGCTCTCACAGGTGTTATCATAGATGGAGGTTCCGGCATCAATTTGATGCCAGATTTCACCATGAAGAAACTAAAATTGAATCCCACGAAGGCAGCACCCTTCACAGTTACATTAGCAGATCAACGTCGGGTTACACCACTTGGTATTGTTGAAAAGGTACTTATGATAGTGCAGGGTTGTCACTTTGTTCTAGACTTTGTTGTTATTTCCCTGCCACAGGAGACCTCATATCCTCTACTCTTGGGAAGGCCTTGGTTAAGGCAAGCAAAGGCTCTACAGGATTGGGGAAAGAACAAGTTATGGATTTCCACATGTACTAACAATCAATTACAGATACATTTGGAAGAAGGATCAGACATCAATAAGGCTACTGGGTATACAATGGACACTCAGGTAATGCCTTCTGAAGATGATACCCTATTAAACTGGATGATAGGGAGTACAGAATGCTGCACAGTGGAGATATGTGAAGTAAATGAGGATTTTATAGAAGCAGCCCAAGGCGACCACCTCTCTCCTCATGGGGCGACCCTAGCCCAAGGCGACCACCTCTCTCCTCATGGGGCGACCCTGGCCCAAGGTGGTGGCCCAAGTGGGCGACAGGAGGCCCAGGGTGGTGGCCCAAGTGGGCGACAGGAGGCCCAGGTTGTGCACTTAGCTAAGAGTGGCCAAAATGGGCCAATCCTCCCTCTGGAACTCACTACTTCTCTGAAGCAAGGTAGTCGAGCTTATCTTTTGCAGGCACCTCCCGAAGGACCAAAACCACTTATTGGGCCAATAGACTCAGATAGTCAAAATTTGACAATAGGCGCCACTACAATGATATGTAAGGAGAAGACAGGTAAACATGAAAAATTGGATGATTTTATGCTTGCAGGACCAAAAAGTGACAAAGTTGTGCCTGCATCTGAGGAGGCTAATTTTTACCTTCAAGAACTCCCATTTTCAAATATACCTTTAGGATGGATCAAGGAACAGATTGTGGATCATAAATTGAACTCCGCTCCTGCATACAGTGGGGATGAATTTTCAAGTGAGTCCAATTCTGAAAAGTTTGTTCAAGAAGTAAATCTTGGAGATGAAGAGAGCCCTCAAATAGTTCACTTGGCCTCTTGGTTATGGCATTATCCCTCTTTACTACAGAAGGTAACTTCTCTACTTTTTTCCTATAAAAATGTCTTCGCATGGTCCTACAAAGACCTAACAGGGATACCAGAAGAGCTTGGATTACATCGAATACCTTTAGTTGAAGGAGCTTCACCTGCAAGAAGCAGGCCTTATCGTCTCAATCCAAAGTACGCAGAGGCAGTAAAGCTAGAAATAACAAAACTGGAAGAGGCAGGTATTATTGTTCCAGTAGAACATTCAAGGTGGCTTTCTTCCATGATCATACAGGAAGGATCTTTGTTCTTGGTGCATCAGATCCCACCAGCATCCACCAAATTGGCACCTAAATGGATAGGGCCCTACAAGGTGATAAAGGTATTACCACAAGGAGCAGTTGATTTAGAGGACTTGCAGGGTGAAAGAACACCTCTAGTCAACATCTCCAGGGTGAAAAGTTATTTGAATTAATGCAAGCAGATGGAATTCACTCATTGTACATACCATAGTTCTTTTCATTTTCTCCAGTTCATTTTGAAGGAATAAGCGAATAAAGGAGTTGTTGCACCGGGACCGTGCAAAGTCTTGATGTGGGGGTCTGTAGAGCAGGTGGAAGATGTTTTGTTCCTTTGCTAGGGACCACTTGGGTTCTGGATATTTTCAAAAGTGAACCTTGAAACCTTGGGGGGGGGGGGTCTTTGGCCGCCTTGGGCAACCCTCACCTTAGGGACTTGGGACCACTCCCAAGGCCATGCCCTCAGGAAGGCACCATCGTGGATATGAGAAAAGAGCAATTGATCAGGTGGATGAAATTAGGACCTAAGGCATGGGCAAAGACATTTGGAGCAAAGGATTGGGCACAAGCAAAGGGTAAAAAGTGGATGCAAGACAAGCACCTAGGGCGATCCTTAGCCATTGGAGTCAGATAATTCCTTATCATACTCTACAGGAGATCTTTGGCCTCTTTATTCCGTGAGGGTGCCCCTTCGGCCATATGAACATAGAGAAATGACTTAATGTGTAATTCACTAACTTTTGTGTTTCATTCCAATAGATGGAACGTGCTTGCCGTGTTTTTTGGAAGTTATTGAATTAATTTCTTGCAATTGCTTAGCAAATATCTCACGCCTTAAAACAAGGCGCCTCCCAAATACCAAGGTGGCATTTTAGCAAATCCCAAGGCAAAGGGCGACGCTTTGTAGCTCCTTATCTTCAGATTGGGCGAGGCGACGCCTTGTAACTCCTTTTGTGCTAATTGGGCGACTCTCTCCTCCTCTTGAACCATCCTAAGTGGGCAAGCCTCCTCCTAGTCACCCCTTGCATTTGGGCGACCCTCATCCTTTCCTCCATATTGGGGCTACCCTCGCCCAGGGCGACCCTCTACATTTCCTTCCTCCATTTGGGGCGACCCTAGCCCAAGGCGACCAACCTCCACCTCTTCCTCTACTTGGGCGATTCTTCAACATGACCAAATCTGGGCGACCCTAGCCCAAGGTGACCACCTCTCTTCCTCCATATTGGGCGACCCTAGCCCAGGGCGACCCTCCTCCCTTTTCCCCGTTTGGCCCGGCCATGGGGCGACCACCATCACCACATGTGGAGAAGGCGACCACCATCTGGAGATATGTGCTACTTGGGCGTCCATCTACTTGGGCGACTTTCTTCTACTTGGGCATCTTCCTCACCTTGGGCGACCCTCTACCAACCACTTTTGGCTAACTCCTCATCCTTGGGCGACTAGGTGAAGACATCATTGGCGGGCGACTACCGACTTATGATGGGCTCCACCATGAGGTGGAATATATAATGTTCGTGATATGTCAGAATGGAAAGTAATGCAGAGAATATTGCCACTTAGCTTTGGCGGTGTCAGAAGCTAAAATTTGGGGCCTCATTGAAGTTGGCTACCAGATCCAAAATTAGTCCTCTCCTCCACCTCTAGACCACCACTTTGGCGCGTGCGGCACTTAAGGCTGGAGTTTGGCAAGGCCACCCTTGGCCACTCTGGGTCTATATAAACAGAGGTTTGGCACTCATGTTAAAAAGCTGAATCGGATGTAATCTGAATCGTGTGGGCTATTGCGTATCATCGCTACCATCATTTGTTGATGCTAGTTGAGGCTATTTTTTTTTTGTCTACTCTCTGCACTCTGTTGCTACAGGCACACTGTGGAAGGTCACTCTGTGATGATTATACAAAGCGTGGGCCTCCAGTGGAGTTGCTGATTAGCATTACAGGGTGATTGAGTGGCTTGGATCTAGTCATTGGCATGCATTGGTGAATTTCTTCAGGATCAAGTCATCATCTTTGTTGTATTCACTTGTTGGTCACGCTCTTGTATTGTTGCTGGTTAGTTTAGGAATGGCATGCTAGCCCACTCTTACATCCTTTTGTATTATTTTAGCTCTCTGTAATCATTTTCAAAGTTAGGAAGTGATTTCCTCTCAAGAGCTTGTCATTGATTCCTTCTCTGCAACTGTACATTTTCATTTCTATTAGTTTCTCTGTTATCAGTGAAGGTACATGCACACAAGAATGTCACAGGCTATACTTCCCTAAGGAGAACCCCCCTTGAGTAGACGGAGTACTGGAAATGCGTACAATTTGATATTGTTGAAAGTGGACACCCCGGTACCTCCTCTACACATGGAAAGTGGGTCCAAGAGTTAGAAGGGTCCACAAAGTGAGCATTGAGGACAATTGTTGGCCGTATACGAGAAGAAGCAAGTACGAGCATACAAGCAGATCTAGCACTAAGGCAACCCTTTATTTTTTTCAAAACCACTACACCATTTAAAAGTGATTCTCATCACTAAAAAACCCCTGTAAATACCATTTTCACCTTTTTGTAGCTCCATTTTGTACAAGCCGAGGAGTCCTCGAGCTTGAGGAGCCTTAGAAGTAGTTGTCTACCAATTTTCGTTTTTTTTAGATCTCGTTTGAGCCCTCAAATAAGCCCTGGAACCTAATTTTTAACTAGGCCGGACACTAGGTCTGGATAGGGCCAAAGCTAGTCAAAAACTATAAATAGAGCTAGAGAGCTCATTTTTGGGGGAGCTTCTTGTAGTTTGAGCTTGTATAAGAACTTGGTTGCAATAGAAGTGATTCCATTGTCTTACTCTCTTTGTTCTTGCCGTGTGTGCGCGTGTGCGTGTATGTGTGTGCATGCTTGTGTGCTTCTCACTCACGCACTTGTGCTTCCACTTGCTCGTGGTCTTCATACCATCCTCACGTCTTCCCGGATTGACATTAAAGGAGGTGCTACTCATCGCTGAGCTACACCAAATTTTGGCGCCGTTGCCGGGGAGCGAGCTTTGAGGACGAGCGTGTGATGGTAAGACGTAGAGAGGACGCGTTGGAATGGTAAGTAGTTGGTAAATTTCTGATTTTTCTCCATCTCCATCTCCATCTTCACCTCCTTCTCCATCTCCACCTCCTTCTCCTTCCCCACTACATATTCCCTCTTCCTTGTCATTTCCCTCATTTGTTGTGTGCGAGTTTGAGAGAGAGCGAGTGTGTGTGCTTGTTTTTGTGTGTTTTTGCATGTTTCTTGCAGGTTGCAGCTCCATCATCATCTCCAGCAAGCTCAGCAGGTACAGAATCTGTCTGCACAGTCCCCGAGGCGTTGACCTCGAGCTATCGCGACACTCCGAAAATTTCACCCAATCACGATTCTGTGTGCACCACGACACTGCGCAGGCCTAGAGCTCCCAGGATCACTAGACAGAACAGTAAAATTCACCATATCTCGAGCTATCGTGACACCTCGAGGTATCGCGACACTCACGAGCTATCGCGACACCTCACGAGCTATCGCGACACCTCACCACCTATCGCGACACCTCACGACCTATCGTGACACTTCACCACCTATCGCGACACCTCACGACCTATCGCAACACCTCACCACCTATCGCGACACCTCACGACCTATCACGACACTTCGACCTATCGCGACACCTCACGACCTATCGCGACACCTCACGAGCTATCGCGACACTTCGACCTATCGCGACACCTCACGACCTATCGCGACACTTCCCACCTATCGCGACACCTCGACCCGACCTATCGCGATACACGGCCTTTAACGCATGAAAATTTAGGGTTATTTTTGAGTGATTGGAAGGGTAGTTGAGCTTAATTTTAAGCACTTTGGTATAACTTTAGAACCTTGGAAGTGGGCAAAAGGCCTAGAAACCAGAGAGGGATCTCCTGAACCCTGAGAGCCTATTTTGACCCTTTAGTGCCTGAATGGTCATAACTTGACCATACGAACTTCGATTGATGAGATTTTGGTCTCGTTGGAAAGCTCGTTGAGAATCCTACGTGGACCTCAACTGGTTTTTGTAAGAATCATACGCAGAGTTTTAGAACATGCATTTTTAAGTTGACCTTTAGGTGGAACTAAGTGGTCCTCAAATTCAGGGGGTACAATGAGTTACTCCAGGGGGACTAAAATTATTGATGTGTGTTTTTCAATTACTTGTGGTAATAGAGCTATACTAACGGGTGAGCTTTTGCAGGAACATTGTGTGCACTCAAGGCAATCCAAAGCAAGCTAGCAAGGGTGAGTACCAAGCTTGGGAGAAGGCTTCCTGGGCTTGTGTAGCAGTCTGGTCAACCAGCTAATTGAGGTTGGAAGATCTCTCAACCCTCCTTTGTCAATTCCTAGCCTAGGCTAAGTACGACTTAGCTGTGGTAATTAATTAGGGCAACGTTAGGCACGAATCAAGTCCAAGAGTATTAATTAACCATGTGCAAGAAGTAAATAGGACTTAAGTGCGAAAACCCTAAGGGATAAAAGGTAAACTGGAATCGATCACTTATCAAGTGCGAAATTCACTTAAGTACTCCTAACGACGTGATTTCAAACAAGACCATAAACATAATATTCAACTCAAGAGAACAAAGTGATTGGTGCAAATTAACTTGCGACGAGAGTGTGCTTAGGTCCAAGGGGGTAGATAAATCAGGCATATAACCTTAGATCAGGCAGACACTTAGGCCGAGACAGACAAAGCCTCAGATCTTCTGAAGCTAGTGTCAATCACACTGCCAGGTCTTGGGCCCAACAGTTGAGTGATTACCCATACACTCCCAGATCAAAAACAAGTGATTCTGAGATGTCCTATCACATGGAGAGACCAGTAGGCAGTTCAGGGTTGGCTTATCTAGAAAAGCCAGAAGGACCTTACAAGACTCAACTGGAATACATCAGGACTAATCGTCTAGGTGCTCGCATCTATGAAGATGGCCTGAGAAGATCGGTGGTCCAGATTAAGAACCCCGATCAACCCCATGGATTAGACCACCCAGTAGTCAAGTTTGAGAATGGAGCATACCTAGATAAAGAGGGGACTATATATGTAGTCACCACTCTTCCTGATAGAACTGATGAGTTTGGAAATGTGATTGCGGAGACCGACATGGGTGATATAGAGCAAGGGAACTTAGAGAGAGAGCCAAGAACTCCTCATGGTAAATCTGTCTTGACCAGAATCATGACTCCAGAGTGGATTCCACAGGATAATAAAAGCATAGATCTGCTTTTAAACCGAGAAACCGATGAGGCTTTTTGGAGATATAAATCTGCTCAACCTCCGGAAGTGAGTACCCTGACAATATATGATTTTAAAGACCCTGACTGCCCAGGTAAAGTAACATACCTAGACAATACATCAGAGAGGATCTTCGTGGTCACGGAGCATGGCAGACATGCCTACACATGGAAGGGTGAATTTGTTTTTCCCCAACCAAGGTCTAATGTGTTCTTTGGTCACCAAGGAGCTGGGACCTCCCAAGCTCAGGGAGCTCAAAGAGATAGAAGTAGAGACAAACCTGAGGTAAGTTTTGCCAACTCCCTGGGAAGAGAAAGAACGGGAACGGAAAGGAATAGAGTGGAACCTGAGAGACATAGAACCCCATGGAATCAAAGGAATGCTGACGATTTTCCTTTGCCAAGGCCGAGAGAACACACTAGGACCCTGCGACCAACTCAACTGGTGAAGTCCATGAAAAATTACTTCGATGGCACTGGAGACCCTTATGATCATGTGGCAGAATTTCGGCAAGTCTTGAAAGCTGAGCAGGTGGAGGACCTATTCACACAATATAATGCTTTTGGTCTAACCCTTAGGAACACTGCCCTTACGTGGTTCCAACCACTAAACGAGAGGCATTTCAGAAACATAGACCAGCTCTTAGAGGCATTTATCATTGAGTTTTCTAAGAGTGGAATCAGGCATAACACCTCCTCACTAATTCATAGCTTCAAACAAACACCTCAAGAGACGGTCAGACTAGCTGGAAGAAGATTTAGGCAGTACCTGGAGAGATGCCCGATGCCGGAGTTACCCACACCAGCCAAACAAGTGGCCTTGTTCTTAGATGGATTGTTGAGCACCAAGCTCAGGTCATATGTGTACTTAAAGGACCCCAGAACGATAGAAGAGTGCGTGCGCATGTGCATAGACATTGAGGACAATCTAGGTGAGGAATTGGAACTATCAAAAATCTATAAGGATTCTGATAGCTCTAGTAGCCTCACATCTGGTCAATCCACATCCATAGAGGAACTTGCAGAGAAGGTAGCTCAAAAACTAGGTGTCTCTAGCAAACAAATTCCGAGAGTTGCCCCAGTTAAGCGGTGTTACACTTGTGGCGGTGACCATATGGCAAATGTATGTCCCATTATGGCCCAACCCCAGGCGAATCCTAGTAGCCAGTACTGCACCATAGAGCGCAGGTACACAAACCACACTGCACAAGACTGCCCATATAACAAACAAATTGTTAGGCAAAATTACCCTCAGCCATATCCACAACAGGGTAGATACCAGAATCAGTACCCACCACAACAATACAACAGACCACAACAAACTTATTAGCCACCTTATCAAGGGCAGCAAAGACCTCAACCAGTCCTAGTGCAGCAACCCCCTGCTCCAACCAATGTGATCCCAGTGAAATATGCATCTGCTGAAGAAAATCCGAACAGAGCCATAGTCTCAATCACCCCATTACTATCAGACAGTGATCCAAGTGACCATAGTTTTGACTCCACGCATATTGATAGCCCACAGGCTTATTACATGCAGTCACCCGAGCATAACGAGTCATACTATTATGAGGACCCAAGTGAAAATAGTGGGGAACCTGAGTATGCTAATGTCATGTACACAAAACCCAACTCTAGACCTCAACCTAGGCAGGTACGACCCCCATTTCCTAGAGGACCATGCTTCAGATGTCAGGGAGATCACCTTATACGTGATTGTCCACTACCTGCCCCTACACAACCTCAACCAGTAACCATTCAGGGTTTCTGTCAAGACTGTGGGAAAGAGCATCTCCTACGAGATTGCCCAAAGAACCCTAATAACATGCCTAAAATCACTCCTATCAATGTTGTTGGGTTAGTTGTAGACTCCACAGGGAGTGTGACTTCCACTGCACCTGTGCAGGTGATCACAAGAGCCCAGGCACTACAACAAAACCAAGGTGTTGGTCAGGAAAAGAGCCCCGAGGTGAGTGAAACAGAGAGCTTAACCAAAAAGAGAACGAGAGCCTGGAAGGATAGTCGTGAAAGAATGAAAAGGCAATGGGCAAAAAAGATGAGCGAACTTGAAGAAAGCTTGAGAGAAACCAAAGCAAAGATCATAGAGATCACATCTCAATCGCACTCTCACACATTCCCACCGCTACCATCCCCATCACCCTCCATCCCTCCACCCTCTAATACACCCCACGTATCCCACCCACCACCCCGAGTAGGATCAGTATTAGCTGATCCCACTCCTGAAGACATAGACATGATGCTTAAAGCATATCAGGCCAGAATCCAAGAAGGGCCAAATGTAACGGATCATGACAAGTGCTACCCTAGAGCTGACCTAGAGATAGAAAGAACCAAGCTTTGCGCGAAAATGGTCGCATTGGCTCAGACTATGTTTGAAGCCAGTCGCCTTTTCAATTACTCGGGCTCAGCCAAGACACAATTACACTTGGATGGACTTCTAGAGAAGTTGGAGGGCATAATTGCAAGATCTGCCAAGGAAGAAAAAAATCAAGAAAGAGATAAAGCAAGCAAAAACATGACCCATTCCCCACCGAAAGCTTATGTGCCCAATTCCACTGAACCAGACAGCCCCCCCTCCTTAGAAAGAATAGAGAATCTAATGGCACAATCACAAACGGAACACGCCCCTCAACACCATGACGAGGCTAGTATAAGAGCAGGTTTTCCTACCCAGAAAGCCTACGTGCCTGAAGCCTATGTGCCTAACTCTACGGAGCTAGACACATCATCTTCTATGAATCGGTTCACACCAGAATTCCTATGCGAGATTCAAGAAGACAAATGGGCTAAAGAAAGTGAAGCCCCTCCTCCTTTTGAGCTGGTGGATGACACACACGATCAATTCCCACAAGACCTTCCTTCCGTTTATGGAGAACAGGAGAGTGCCCAATCTCAAGAAAGATTAGACTTCGAGTCTAATTCTTTACAAGAACTACCCCATTTCACAGGCCCATGGGAAGCAAAGTCCACCTGTATGAGGGCACCTACAGTCATGGTAAGAAACGAAGATTCAGTCATGCCTAGGAACACAGAGGTAGTGAAGAACACCAAAGTGCAGTGCAATCTCACTTTGGAAGAGTTGCTTAAGGTTAGACCAGAAGTAGGGAAACATGTAGCCAATCAAGTGCCCGAGATAGCAAAACCTCGTTCCCAGGTAGAATCACATAGGACTGTGCCAGAGATACCCTTGGACAAGATAGGAGATGTGTGTGAAGGTGAAGAAGGGAACACCTATCTTCCCATTACCTACCAGGAGTACACCACCAAGGCAATTTTGGACTCAGGTGCAGGAGTTGCAATTGCCACCACTTCCCTATGGAAGCGTTGGGGCAAGCCAGCACTCAGGCCAACGAGAATGAAATTGCAGATGGCCGATGGTCATATTGAGAGACCCTTAGGATTGCTAGAAGGAATAACTCTCACCACCTGTGGTGTCGAGTTTGAACATACATTTGCTATATGTGACTTTAGCAAAAATCATGCCTATGAAATGATTTTGGGAAGACCATTTCTGCGGCAGTTGCAAGTGGTACAGGATTGGGGAACCAATTCCTTGTATTTGCAACATCTAGGTGTCACAACCAAAGTCAATCTTAAGGATTACTCTCATAGAGACGTACCACCTATTCAATGGAATCCCGTCCATAGAGCCAAAGAGGAGACTCAGTCTGTGCATTCCATAGGATCCGGATCCTCGTGGATGCATGAAGACACCCACTTATGGATGTGCAAAGTGGCAGTAGAAGAAGAGAAAAGAGAAAAAGCCAGAGAGGTAGGTGCAAAAGAAACCCATAGATCAATCCAAGACCCAGCCTATGCACCTGTAGTCTTTCCGGACGAAGAATTTGAATCCCACGGCTGGGCAGAAATTCTAGCAACCATGGATGTAGCCATCAATGAGGAACAATGGACACCCCACTGTGATGAGGATGGCTATGACATTTCAGTTTTCTCCATAGAGCCAATCATGGGAGAGGCAGTTCTAGAAGAATGCGAACCTAGCCCTGATGCATTTGAGGATGCAAGTGACTCCGATCTAGAGTCAATCATTATGGACCCACCCTTTGCATCAGATGAAGAATACTTCTATGAAGTAGAATTTCAACCCCCAGAGGCACGGAGAGCTTACAAATGAGGTGAGGTTAGCCACACAAGTAGCTTCTAAAAGCGGAGGAAAAAAAAGAAAGAAGAAGGAAGTCACGCTGGAGGCAGAAGAATCTTTGTTTGAGGTCCCTGAAAACTTTAAAAAATATGAGATAGACGATAGGAGGGTCATGATAAGAATGCCTAAACGTGAGGCACAAGCAGGAGAAGCCTATGATAGCAAGGAAACTACCAAGAAAATAGTGGTCGCCATCGAGGAAGGAGAAGAAAGATGCACATACATAGGTCATGACCTAACAGAAGAAGAAGAACAAGAGCTGATAGCCTTACTAAGAGAATACCGAGATGTATTCGCTTGGAGCTACAAGGATTTGAAGGGGGTTGACCCAGACATATGCTCACACACAATTCCCATGACCTCAGAGGCTAAACCCTCTAAGCAAAAGCCATACACATATAATGATAACTACGCTGCCAAGATCAAGGAAGAGATAGATAGACTAGTTGAAGCTGGATTTATCTATGAAATTGAGCACACTGAATGGGTATCCCCCATTGTGGTGGTGCCCAAGAAGAACGGAAAATTGCGTGTATGCATTAACTTGAAGAAGGTCAATGCAGCCACAATTCGAGATAACTATCCGCTTCCCATCACAGAACATCTCCTAGAACGAGTAGCAGGCAAGGAAGTGTACAGCTTCCTCGATGGATTTTCGGGCTACAATCAAGTAGCCATAGCTCCAGAAGATCAGCATAAGACAGCCTTTGCCACAGAATGGGGCATTTTCGCCTTCAGAGTAATGCCATTTGGGCTTACCAATGCACCAGCTACCTTCCAGAGATTAATGTGCCATGTGTTTAAGGAGTTCCTGAGGAAGAATTTAGAAGTCTATGTTGATGATCTTTGTGCTCATTCCAATATTAGACAAACCCATATTCCTGAACTCAGACAAATCTTTGACAAATGTAGAGAATATCAGGTCTGCCTGAACCCAGAAAAGTGCGTTTTTATGGTCAGGCAAGGCAAGATTCTAGGACACATAGTGTCAAAGAATGGCATATCTACTGATGAAGAGAAAGTGAGAGCCATAGCAGAGCTACCTAGGCCAAGGAATGTCAAGGAAGTACAAGCTTTCATGGGGCATTGTGGTTATTACCGACGATTCATTCACATGTATGCCGTCATTGCAAAGCCCATGTACGGACTTCTGACTAATTTTGAGTGGACTGATGAATGTGAGAACTCCTTCCAGGAGCTTAAACGAAGATTATGTTCAGCACCAATCTTGACCACGCCAGATTGGAATAAGCCTTTCCATGTTCATGTGGATGCATCCAATTATGCTATTGGGTGTGTACTCGCGCAACCTACTGGCGAAGGTAATATGGATCTTCCCATTGCCTACGCTAGTAGACAGTTGAACGCAGCTGAACGAAATTATACCACTACTGAAAGAGAAGGATTAGGCATGGTATATGCAGTCAAGAAATTTAGACACTATTTGCTTGCAAATAAGTTTAAATTTTTTACTGATCACCAAGCATTGTTATATCTCGTGAACAAGCCATGTAATACAGGAAGATTAGTAAGATGGTTTCTCTTACTAATGGAATATGACTTTGAGGTTGTGGTAAGAAAAGGAAGAACTCATTTGAGAGCAGATCATCTCTCTAGGCTCACATCTGGAGAAGCCCCACAAGGAGTGTCAGATGACCTCCCTGATGCTTACTTGTTTAACTTGGAAGTTGTACCGCAGTGGGCTAAGTCATTGGTACCAGTATTGACGTACGGACCTAATCATCCAGTGGTGAACACACGGAATAGGGAGGTTGTGAGAGCCCAAAAGTACCACATCATGGCAGGAAGCATGTACAAGCACACAGATCAAGGGATCTTGGCTTGTTGCGTAGAAGAGGATGAGTACGCTAAATGGTTGCAATTAGCACATGTAGGTGCATTAGAGCAACACTACTCAAAGCGACGAACTTTACAGACTCTAAAGAGACTCGGAGTGCATTGGCCAACTATGGAAGCTGATGTCCAAAAGTTGTGCAAGGAATGCCCAATCTGTTGCACTAAACCACCTGTGGAACACGCTACTCTGTATCAAGTATCCATTGTGCCAGATTGGAGCGAACCTCTAGTATCCTTCCTGAGGACAAACACATTCCCTCCAGACATGACTCTGGCTAGGAAAAGGAGTTTAGAACAAGAAGCCCTGGATTACTCACTCATTGGTGATAATCTATACAAACGCGGTAAAGATGGTTACCTGAGACTGTGTGTCCATGAGAGTGAATATCTTAAGATCTTGGAAACTGCTCACCAAGGTGTAGCAGGAGGACACTTTGGACCAGATCGGGTGATCAAGGCAGTACTATTTGCGGGCTTCTGGTGGCCTACCCTTCACAAGGATGCACATACCTATGTGAAACGGTGTGATGTCTGTCAGAGAACTCAGTATCCTATACGCAGAGATGAGATGCCACTGAAGCCTATGATGGGCGGACGTGCATTCTCTAAGTGGGGAATAGACTTTGTAGGTCCTATCAACCCTCCAGCTAAGGGTTCCCATGCTGAGTATATCATAGTTGCCACGGATTATCTAACCAAGTGGGTAGAGGTAAAAGCCACAACGAAGAACGATGCTCAGACAACTGCTAAATTCTTGTTTGAGAATGTATTCACAAGATACGGGCTACCCATAGAGCTAGTTAGTGATAGAGGCACTCACTTCTTGAATGAAGTTATTGAAAATCTGCTCCAAGAATTCTTGGTAGTGCATAAGAAGTCTGCCCCAGATCATCCCCAAGCAAATGGGCAAGCCGAAAGCACCAATAAGATCCTATGCAATGTATTGACAAAATTAGTGAACAACAAACGCTCTGATTGGGACAAACAGCTACACCATGCTGTTTGGGCATATCGAGTCGCCTACAAAACGGTACTCCAAGCCACCCCCTTTCAGATGGTTTTTGGCCAAAATGCAGTGCTACTGTTGGACTTTTTAATACCTACATTAAAAGTAGCACAAGAACACGAATGGACGGGTCATGAAATCTCCTCTAGACTTTTTGACCTTGAACGATTAGGAGAAACAAGACTGAGAGCAGCTGCAGGGATATATGCAGCTAAGAAGAGACAGAAGGCATACTTTGATGCCCATGTGAAGGATAAGGGCTTGAAAGCAGGAGATCTAGTTTTATTCTACACATTGAAACAACATGCAAGAAAGCTAGAAAAGAGAGGCTACGGACCTATGATCATCAATAGGATCTCCACGAGTGGAGCAGTACAACTAGCCACTTTAGAGGGTGATGTTCTCCCAAACTATATTAGCGGATGCAGAGTCAAGCTGTATCAGGAACCCCTCACGGAGGAAATGCTAAGTCGACTCAATACTGCTGTTAGAGGAGCCGACAAACCAGGACGGATGAACCCAGACAAATGCCTTAAATGTGAAAGTAACTGGACGGCCGCCGAACAAGGACAAGAGTACGAGGACAGGGAACTTAAATGAAAAAGAGAATCTTTCAGGGAACGCGCAGAAAAACTGCAGAAGAGCGCACCCTTGTAAAAAAATCTTCTATTTAAAGCAATGAAAAGAAAGAGCAGGAAGCCCCCGTTTTTTGGTCCCTATTCTTAGTCCCTGGTTTTGGGGGAAGGTTAGCGTGCTGTCTGATTAAGTTTCGCTGAGATTGTTACCACGTCTTGTGTGCGCGTATATGTTATTGAAGGGATAAGTTCCGCTTGAGCCGTTGCGTCTGTAGTCCTACTAGTCGAGTATACTCACCTGAATACGGGAAGATGAATCAGCTGTAGTGTGTGGTGAATCTGTTCGGTGATGGTTAAGTAGGATTCTGAGTACGACCAGTGTGTTATGTTATCTGTTAGTTCTTCGGTGAAGTAAGTAGTGCGAAGAGTAACCTCGAACTAATTGTCTGTAGATTCTTTGTAAGTCGCTGAATTCATAAATGTTGTTTACCCCAACTACGGGAAGATTAGTAACCGTGTGATTAGAACAGCGCTGATTTGTGGTGGATGGGTTATTACGAGGAGATTAACTGTTCGAATTCGCGTGACCTTAATGTATAATGTCTAGTTGGCAAACTTACCTACCTTGAAGAAGTACGAATCAGGTGGTCTTGAAATACCTTTTGTATGAGGAGTACGTATCGGCCCGCTAACCTCAGTCCTGGGGTTCTAATACCAATACGCTGAACAGACTTCCATTGTTCAGGGACGGATACTGAGCTAAGGACGGAATGACCGTAAGATTGTGTGTTAAATTGGGAAATTAGTACAGGGCCTCTGTTTAACAGACCCCTACCACTCCCAAGAACCCACGTGGCTAAGAGAACGAATCACGGTTAGAAGATTTAAAACCAACTTGAACGAAAAACATTTGAATCGGGAGTAACGTAACACTCAAACCAGAAACAGTGTAACAATTGGCGCCGTCTGTGGGAAGGTGGCAACTACGGTAAAGGTAGCATTTGATTACGAGTTACTTGTGAGAAAGTGGCATTAAAAGCGCTAAGCGGTTTGTAAGAAGCAAACATCCAGTAACATCTGATTTACTGACAGTAGCAACAGACCCAGATTGTTGCAAACTGCTCAGATAGTATCACTGGGCAATGATACATGCCGGTTACTCGGTCTGGTGAAACGTATCCTAGGACCCAGACGACGGAAACAAAAAAAACAACTCGAGGAGAAGAAGTTAGAACACGACCTGACTCAGTGGACGAACAAGTTAAGGACGCTAGAATTAATTCCGGTCATATTCCGGTAGAACGATCAGCGCCTTTGGTACATGCTGGTGTCACCTCGACCCAGCCTAACCAAAGTATAGTAATTCCAGAATCTATCAAGACGCCGCTGGAGATTAGACAAACTCTAGGAAAAGGAATCAATACAAGCAAAAAAACGCTACAGTCTGGTAGACTGTTAGCTCATTCCGGTGATATTCCGGTAACAGAAACACCAACTAGTGGTCAAGGATTAGCATTTTTTGCAGAATCCTCGGCCAGACCCGCGTGTCTGGAAGAAAGATTTCGGATATTAGACATCCAGAAAGAGGGAGACCTATTCGAAGCTGAGGTCTGAAGTATCCTGCGCAAAAACAAGACACCGGAAGGCACGCCATCCGGCGACTCGGATTCTGACAGTTCAACTGAGCAACCTCAAAATACAGAAGAAGGACCAAAGACACCCACGATGGACGGACAACAACAACAACAACAACAGTTAGGTCAACCGAGGCCGCCCCCAACAGGAGTAACCTACACGAAATTTGGTGGGTTCCCAGGAGATGACCCAGACGCCCATGTACGAACTTTTGAGATAAGTTATGCAGTAGTTAACCACCCACCAGATCAGGCGTACAAGGCCATTGTTTTTCAAGCTACTCTGGTCAATGAAGCGGCTAGATGGCTTACGGAATACGACATTAATCATTTTGGCACCTATGATGCAGTACGAGATGCCTTTCTACAACGATTCAGACTTAAGAAGAATCCCGCTGAAATCTTTGAGTATCTACAGAGCAACCGACAGAAGGCGAATCAGACTGTCCAAGAATACGCTACTCTCTTCAGAACACATCTGCGGCAGATACCACAGGCACATGCTAATTTACCTGACGATGTCATCTCTCAATGGTTTATCAATGGACTAACCCCACAACTGAAGCAGATTATGATCATCAGATGTGTTGGAGCAATGACACTGGATGCAGTCATTGCAATGGCCCTACAGTTGGAATCCAAGGTTGGTGGATTTTCTGAAGATTTGGAGTGGTTAAGGACAAACAAAAATATGACGGAGGATATAACCAGGCAAGTATACTGCACTACGTGCAAAAATTCAGGGCACACAAGTGCTAACTGTGCGCTAAATCAAACATTCTGCGCTATCTGCAACACTGCCGGACACTCCACCGGAAATTGTGTCTACAATGCCAGAATACAGGGAACAGCAACAGTCAATGCTGTTATTCAAGAACATGGACAGGCCGTGAATCACTATGTACCTCCGCAACTGAGAAACAACCAACCACAGGGATATCGGAACTACCGAGGACAAAGGAATAACAATTATAACGCCAACCGATGGCAGAACGGACCTCCCGCGGAAAACCCCAATTTACCACCGCCACGCTGTCATTTTTGTGGTGAATTCGGACACATTAGGAGATATTGCAAGGACGCAGCTGAGTATGATCAGAGGAAAAAGGAGCGGCAAAACCCAATGGCCAACATGGTACAAATTACGCCAGTAGAAACGCAAGCTGCTACAGTTCAGACCAGATCAGGTAAACAGCTGCAGACAGCAGCAGAAGTATTCGAACCAGGGATACGAGAACAACATAAGATGTATAACAAGGCCAGTCACTGGACCGCAACAGAATCACCAGTGTTCCCAGAACCTATTCCGGTGACTCAGGCTGCATCAAAGGAAGGAACGCAACAAAAGGGAACAACAGCAGAGTTATCATCAGCAGTAGAAACAACAGCAGAAACTTCTACACCAGCGGAAACCTCAAGTCCAAAGGAGCAGGACAACCAATCTCAACAAGCTTGGGAAATTTTATCCAAGGCATCTATCACTTTACCTCTCGGTCAACTTCTGGCATTAGTACCTGGGATTCGACAACAGTTCCAGCAGCAGTTTAGTCCGGTGCCTTCTTGTATTCCGGCGACAGCAGCAGTTCAACCGGAATCCAATTCTACGATCGATCATTCAGTTCCCTTGATTACAGTATGGTACAAGAATCACAAAATTACACAGGTCTTGATTGATGGAGGCTCTGGTGTCAACATTGCAACTACAGCCTTATGCAATAGGTTAGGATGGACCGAAATCGAACCAGCGCAATTTTTTGTCAGAATGGCAGACCAATCTAGAGTCCATCCTGTAGGACTTGTGCGAAATGTACCCATCACTTTACAAGGTACGACCTTCAAAATGAATTTTGTTATACTAGATCTGCCGGAATCCACTTTGGATTACAACCTTCTTTTCGGCCGACCTTGGCTGAAGCATGCGAAGGTAATACAAGACTGGTCTGCCCAAGAGCTTACGTTCAAAGATGCCAACCGTAGATATGTAGTAAAATTAGATACCATACAACCCTGCGAACTGCACGCCAGACCATATTTTGCCGAACCTGTCCACATGTTAGATGGATTATCAGATGATGAAGAAGAGGAATTTCTGAAGAGTAATGCTGATTTGATGACCGTAGGGACTGTTGATCTACAGTCTGTTATAGACAATTGGAACACCTCGGTATGCACAATCACACCTATTACTAATACAATTAAGCATGAAGGTAGTATCCCCACATATGATGATGAATTACAATCACTGTTCAAGTCAACATATGATGTACAGAAACCACAACAATTTTATGTCCCAGAAGATCAGATAACCACGTACGATCTAGGAGATGAAGAGCATCCACGACCTGTAAAGATAAGGCAGAACTTACCGGAAATCTTTCAGGCTAAATTGATTCAGCTCCTTCGCGAATTCTCAGACGTTTTTGCATGGGATTACAAAGATATGAAAGGATTAGATCCGCGCATATATCAGCACAGGGTCATGCTAAAGCCTGAAGCTAAACCAAATAGGCAGCCCAGCTATCGGATGAATCCCAATTATGCATCACAGGTAAAAGCCGAACTAGATAGATTATTAAAAGTAGGATTCATCGTACCAGTAGAACATGCTGAATGGATTTCACCGATTGTGATTGTGCCAAAGAAAAATAAGCAACTACGAATCTGTGTAGACTACCGGAAATTGAACGCAGCAACAGTACCAGATCCTTTCCCGATCCCCTTTTTGGATACCATGCTTGATAGGGTAGCAGGCCATGAAATGTATTCATTCTTAGACGGATACAGCGGTTACAATCAGGTTAGAATGGCTGAAGAAGATATACCAAAAACTGCTTTCATCACCAATTGGGGTGTCTTCGCCTGCACCGTAATGTGGTTCGGATTAAGAAATGCACCAAGCACATTTCAGCGATGTATGCAGGAGATATTTTCTCCTTATCTCACTTCATTCATGCAAGTATATCTTGACGACTTCTCAATCTTTGGGGAGATGATAGCACATTTAAATCATTTACGATGTTGTTTTCAGAAGTGTAGAGAATATAGACTCTGTCTTAACCCAAACAAATCCGTGTTTGCGGTTTCATGTGGCAAACTACTTGGGCATATTGTATCTGCTCAAGGTATCCGAGTAGATCCAGATAAGATTTCGGCAATTTTAGAAGCCCCGGTACCCGCAACTCCAAAAGAAGTAATGCGCTTTATGGGTCAAATACGATGGCATGGCAGACACTTACGGTGGCTTGCTCACCTCGCAGTACCACTGAACAAGCTAATCACAAAAACCCCCCGACAGTTTGAATGGACTGAAGAATGTCAAACTACATTTGATCGACTCAAATATCTCCTAACGCAAGCCCCAATTTTGCAACCACCAGACTGGGACAATCCGTTCCATGTTTTTGTCGACGCCTCAGATATTGCAATTGGCAGTATTCTGATGCAACAAATAGATAAGTGGTATCGCCCTGTTTATTACGCCAGTAGAAGGCTTGCACCAGCAGAAAAGAATTACTCCACTACTGAAAGAGAATGTCTAGGATTGATTTACTCAATCAAAAAGTTCAGACATTATCTACTAGGCCGGAAGTTTACCTTTCATGTGGACCATGCTGCCCTCGTGTATCTAGTAAGACAACAACATCTAGGCGGACGATTAGCCCGATGGGTGCTACTTTTACAAGAATTCGACTATGACATCATTCACTGACCCGGAAAAGCACATGTCCTAGCAGATTTCTTATCTCGCCTGGATTCTGGTAAAGCTCCGATAGGCATAGATGACACGACTCCTGCGATTTATAATGTTGAACCACTATCCGATGGAACGACCAACCCACCAGCACCATCTACATACTATGATCAGATTCTAACTTTTCTCACTGAAGGATGCTTCCCATCTGAGACGACCAAGGCAGTTCGAAGGAAATTGACAGTCTTTAGCCGTCGATTCCGGCTAGTAGCAGGAGAACTATATTATGCAGATCATACAGGAATCTTATTTCGCTGTATTCCACCTCATGAGGTTAATTCAGTTATCACCTTGGCACACTCAATTCCTTCTGGTGGCCATTTTGCAGTAGACTTAACTCACCGGAAAATTCTGCAAGGAGGTCTCTGGTGGCCAACGATGTACAGAGATGTCGCACAGTTTGTTAAACAATGTGATACTTGTCAAAGAACGGGTCAGCCCTTGCAAAGGCATCTTTTTCCTTTGCAACCCATCTTACCACTCGAACCATTTCAGAAATGGGGACTAGATTTTATCGGTCCAATCACACCTCCAGCCGTCTTCACTAACAACAGATACATACTGACCTGTACAGACTATGCAACAAGATGGGCAGAAGCCTGGGCTTTACGATCTGCAACAGCGGTTACGGTAGCAAAATGCCTACTCACGGAGGTCTTCCCACGATTCGGATTACCCCTGGAAATTGTCTCAGATCAAGGCACTCATTTTGTAAACAATCTAATGAAGGCCCTTACACAATCATTCGAGGTCACACATAAATTTAGCTCTCCTTATTATCCACGTGCTAATGGATTGGCCGAAAGTACAAACAAATCACTGTTGAATATCCTCCGGAAATTGATCATGGAAGCACCGGAAAGATGGGATCAACTACTACCTGCAGTATTATGGGCATACCGGACTACATATAAGGTAACGACAGGCTTGACACCTTTCAAACTAGCTTATGGCTTAGAAGCAATAGCACCTATGGAAATAGTCATCCCAAGTCTGCGTGTAGCAATCACTCAGAAGATGCTACCGGAATACTCACTGACAGCACGAATGGACGCACTCAGAGAACTTGATGAACACCGATGGCTCAGTTTCTTAACTATGCGCGAAGTACAACTAAGGCAAGCCAAGACACACGATCGACATTTGAAGACTCCAATCTTTTCGGTAGGCCAGCTTGTACTCTTCTATAACGCAAAATCGGATAGAGCAGCAGGAAAATTCAAACTACGATGGTTCGGCCCCTTCAAAATCTCAGAACAAGTCGGTCCGGCAACTTTTCGGTTGACTACGTTGACCGGATATCCACTTCCCAAGGTAATCAATGGGTCGAAGCTGCGGCCGTATCATTCCACTACTAGTACGCATTAAAATATTCGGTGATGAACTAGGTTTTGTATAAAAGTTTTTGCGTTTTTTTTCTTTTTCTAGTCGTGTTTTGTACGAATTTTTATGTTATCAGCCGCCCCTCCCTATCGGTCACTCAAGCACGCACGCCAGCATGCAAACCGTATCATTCAGGCACTGCACAATGATATCCACCCCCCACCGTGTTCTCCTTAACCCCCTCGGTTGAGCCAACAACGCTATTGTATTCTCGAGAGTATACCTATTATCCCTGTCTTCTGTGTTGCCTGTAACTGTGCTCGAAAACACCATGGAAGCGCTAGCCAACTACGCTGCTTTCCGTGATGGTATCCCAACAGACGTCGGCGAATACCTGCGCTGCAGAGGATTGGCCAACTTTGCTGAGTTGCCCTGGCACTCAGTGGAAGCCCACCCCTTCTCCACGCAGATCATCCACGCCATCGCCCAATTCCCCATCACCGAGCGACAGTGGGACTTCCCTTCCCTCCCAGCTAGAACCGTCATCACCTTCCAAGCCTTCTCTGCAACCTACCGCCTCACCCCGCAAGGACGCGAAAATGGCCCTAGCATCCCTGTAGCTCGCATGACCAAACTCTTCCCCCGCTCCTCATCAAACGAATATGCCATCCTCTGCCGCCCAGAACCCGAACGATCCGCCTTACAGTTCCTAGTTGCAATTCTCAACCTGCAAAAACGAACCTACGGCATCTCTCGCCCATTCTATTCTGCCCTGGATTTAGCCACCCGCGAACCTGTCAACTTTGCCTCTTATTTCTTCCAACGCATTCATAAGGAATCTGTAGCGATAGTAAAACAACTCCAGAAAGGCACCTCTCCGCGCTCTCGCCTCCCCCACATCATTTCCTTCCTCTTCCCAACCCTGCTCGCCGCACAACCCCCACCCACAGGCCCAGCATTTAGGCACGAAGAATCAGCACAACCGCTTGATGAAACTAAAGAAGACGACGAAGAAATTAATCAACTCTTCCGCACTAAGCGAATCCGGATTAGCTCTTCAGAAAGCGAAGTCCAAGGATCCGACGGAAAGAAACAAGACACCGCAGAGGACAAACAAGAAGAAACATACCACGACACCGCCACTTCAATACACAACGACACCTCAACAGAGCAGCAAGACCA
This sequence comes from Ceratopteris richardii, assembly GCA_020310875.1. Classification (NCBI taxonomy): domain Eukaryota; kingdom Viridiplantae; phylum Streptophyta; class Polypodiopsida; order Polypodiales; family Pteridaceae; genus Ceratopteris; species Ceratopteris richardii. The sequence goes on along the minus strand of CM035428.1, from coordinate 83,274,847 downwards.
GCAACAACAAGCAGAACCAGAGATAGTGTCCACCGAAAAGGAATCCGAGCATCAACAGGACGCACTGGAATTCGCCACAAAAGCACTGGATGAACTTATCGCGGCCATCACTCACACAGAAGCCGAACAACAGACCGTTGCAAAGGTAATCACGACTGACTCTGTCTCGCCCACCCCACCTGTCAACCCCGACCTCCCACCAGAATCATCCCGCCGACCCGGTCCTGAACCTACACCCTCCTCATCTTCTTCCCCTAACTACTCTCCGCCACACTCCCCGAACCCCCTCACCGATACCTCCTCTCAGCCTCGTCAACCACCACCACCCAACGTATTTTCAGAACTAGCATCCATGGGGCAGTTCCTCATGCAATTATCACACCAACTGCCCATACAGTTTAAGGAAGCCACGGACAATCTGAAGGCAGAATACCAACATAAGGTTGACATCCTGGAAGCGGATATCACCCCCCTCCAAGAAGAATCCGCAGCCGTAAAAGCCGAGAACCATCACTTACACACCCAATTAGCCGCCCTCCAAAGCCAACTCACCGCACACCAAGCTATACTACAACAACGCGACGATGCCCTGGCGCAACTAGCTGCCAAAGACCAACTGCTCAACGAAGCCAACGCAGAAATTCGAGAATTAAAGCTCGAACTCCAAGAAAAAGACAACATCAACTCCTCCCTCGAAGCTATGATCGAAGCAACGAAGGCTCAACTACAGGAAAGTGTTCAGAAGCACCAGGATCAACAGAAAGAAACCAAACAAGTCCAAGAACAGTTACGGCGAGCCGAAGAATGCGCAGCTGAGGTGAATGTTATACTAAAATGCCACATGCTACGGGAAGGCCAATACCTAAAGGATATCGACAGGGCGCGCAAAGAACGAGATGCGTATCGGAAAACCCTCGATTTCCAAACCCAGCACTTTGAACGCCTCGACAACCTAGTGCGCCACCACAAGGAATGTATTACAGAGCTGAAGACCCAACTGACCGAACTAAAGACTTCCAGGGACGCCGCCCTATCCAAGGATTTCTATCTACAGGAAGCTTTTGTGCAGACCCACGCCGAAAATGTGCTCACCGAAGCAATCGCGCTTAGCTCTGTTAGAATAGATGCGCAGGTTTTAGAGCCCGACACGCTAAAACAACTATTAGAAACCCTTAAGAAAAAGATAGCTCGCACATTTAGGTCGGCTAGGAGTATGTATCTCGAGGGTCTCATAGAAGAATAAGTATATTCGCCCATCCTAATTCTTAATGTAACGATGGATTTGCAATGAGTATGACAAACAACTTTGGTTTTCTGACATAATCGCACATGCAAAGTCTTGTCCAGTTTCGCAACAATCGATGGAGTAACACACGGGATAATGATTTTTATTCTGATACAAACATATCAAATGAGGGAAGAGTCATGTCCTACTGACATACAATCAGTTTAACAAATGGCCGTCCTAGCACCGGTGTTTATAAAATAAGTATACAGAGCACAACATTCTTCATTAGTATTCTTCAAAGATTCAGCGCCAATTAGCAACTTCCAGCATATTCTTCTCAGCAATCCTTCAACAGCATGTCGGAATCTGACTTATCCCGATGGCAACTCAGAAAGCGCACCAAAACACAGACCCACGTGGTAACGACAACAGATACTACCCTACAAGATGAAACAGATGACGCAGTAACTTCTGCCTCAGGAAAAACTCAGCATAAATTCTCCACCGAAATTCAAAATCAACCTCGACATCAATTCGAAAAAGAATGAGGACTGGTTACGAAAGATAGGGCTCCTTCAGTTTGCGCAATTACCATGGGAGCAGTGGATTGCTAATGACAATGCAGAAGACCAGTTACATGGCATGAGACAAACAAACGGCTTCATTCTAAATCAGGTACGCTTTTCACCCCAGCTAGTCTCAGCCGTATTTAAACTACCACTCTATGATGACGCCCGCTATCTGAAATGTTCAAATGAGGATCTGAGGAAGGAATTTGGAGACTGTGAAGGCCCCCGACGGTATTTCCTGTTGAAACATGCCACCTACCCCCGACGAGAACAATTTCAATGGTATTTAGAAAAGCTCTGTTTACTAGTAAAATTCGACTTAATGTCGAAAGAAAATTTTTCCCCCCTATTACATGTCGAAGACGGAGGTTTGGTTAGCTGGACACATTGGCTGTATAACCGCCTCTACGCACAAATCATTGTCGGGATAAGAGAAGATCCCACACCAACAGCAGACTCGCAGCCTATTTAGCTGCTATATTCAATTTTGTCCAATCAGTAAAGGATAAGCAGCTACACTGGTCCCCCCATTTTTATTCCGGAGAACCTGATCGCATCGATACAGAACATCACACCAAGCCTGAGAAGGCAGCTCAACCCTCCACCTCGTCTGCACCTTTCTTCCACACAGGTAACAGCGCAAAAAACCCGACCGTAGGGACGCCGTTTCGGCTGTCCATTAAACGCCGAAGGGCAGACAACTTGCCAACTCCCAGTCCAGAGCAACTACCGGACGATCTCCAATCCGATTTTTTCATAAGGATGCAAAACAAACTACAAGAGGTTTCTCAATATTTGCGGCAACAAGAACAGACACTTCAGCACAACAACGAATTACTATTCGCCACGATGACTACTAAGTCCAATTCATTACTGACACAGAAGCAAAAAGAATTGGATGACAAAGAAGCCTTAATATCGGTGTTACAGAGTCACAACCGGCAACTAATAGCAGAATTGATCACCGTAAAAAAGTGTGCTCAAGACTTGAATCAGTGGCAGCAAAATATCCAAACACAAATTCAAGCCGAAATGTCAAGTTTTTCCACCATAAATGCTAACTTGCAAGCCGAAAATCAAATTTTGCAGTCAAGGATACAAGTTTTGCAGGAGCTCGAAAGGCAGCTATTAAAAGACGAAGGCGTAGAACTAAATGCCACATTAATGACAAATCTGGACATCGACGTAGTAAAACAGCAATTGAATAATCGTGTTCAAAATAGCTGGACACTTTTTCGCAGGCGATGGCTGGCTATACTTGTTCCGTCGCTTGAACAATTTCGGTCAGAAAGGATTGGGGAGTCAAACCCTGGAATAGACATACAGGCAGTACAAAAGGATGATAAAGACAGTAATGCACTTGCGGGTTCGAGTCCACCGTGCGTGCCAGTGTTAGAGGAGCCGACAAACCAGGACGGATGAACCCAGACAAATGCCTTAAATGTGAAAGTAACTGGACGGCCGCCGAACAAGGACAAGAGTACGAGGACAGGGAACTTAAATGAAAAAGAGAATCTTTCAGGGAACGCGCAGAAAAAACTGCAGAAGAGCGCACCCTTGTAAAAAAATCTTCTATTTAAAGCAATGAAAAGAAAGAGCAGGAAGCCCCCGTTTTTTGGTCCCTGTTCTTAGTCCCTGGTTTTGGGGGAAGGTTAGCGTGCTGTCTGATTAAGTTTCGCTGAGATTGTTACCACGTCTTGTGTGCGCGTATATGTTATTGAAGGGATAAGTTCCGCTTGAGCCGTTGCGTCTGTAGTCCTACTAGTCGAGTATACTCACCTGAATACGGGAAGATGAATCAGCTGTAGTGTGTGGTGAATCTGTTCGGTGATGGTTAAGTAGGATTCTGAGTACGACCAGTGTGTTATGTTATCTGTTAGTTCTTCGGTGAAGTAAGTAGTGCGAAGAGTAACCTCGAACTAATTGTCTGTAGATTCTTTGTAAGTCGCTGAATTCATAAATGTTGTTTACCCCAACTACGGGAAGATTAGTAACCGTGTGATTAGAACAGCGCTGATTTGTGGTGGATGGGTTATTACGAGGAGATTAACTGTTCGAATTCGCGTGACCTTAATGTATAATGTCTAGTTGGCAAACTTACCTACCTTGAAGAAGTACGAATCAGGTGGTCTTGAAATACCTTTTGTATGAGGAGTACGTATCGGCCCGCTAACCTCAGTCCTGGGGTTCTAATACCAATACGCTGAACAGACTTCCATTGTTCAGGGACGGATACTGAGCTAAGGACGGAATGACCGTAAGATTGTGTGTTAAATTGGGAAATTAGTACAGGGCCTCTGTTTAACAGACCCCTACCACTCCCAAGAACCCACGTGGCTAAGAGAACGAATCACGGTTAGAAGATTTAAAACCAACTTGAACGAAAAACATTTGAATCGGGAGTAACGTAACACTCAAACCAGAAACAGTGTAACACTGCTAAGCAACGTAAAGAGGAGGAAAAACGAATTCGAGAAGAAGCACAGGCAGAGGCCTTAGAGCGTATCAGACGAATGAAGTTGAGGAGACAAGGGAGGGATCAGCCTATGACTGACACTCAAGCGTCTCCAGGCTATCACATGGCCATGTGTGAGGCTTCAGGTGAACGTACCCATAAGATAGTGGATCGAAGACCTTTTGTGACCCTAGAAATAGGACAAAGAGACAGCACAACAAGCGTGAGAGCTTTAATTGATTCAGGAGCAGCCACTAGTGCAGTTCGGCTTTCTTATTGCAAGCAGCTACAATTGGAGGTAAAACCCCTAGAAGCATATCTGATAGGACTAGGAGGTGTTGAAACCCCTTGCATGGGAGAGGTGGATCTTCCTCTCTACATACAAGAGGTCCTCATACCAGCAAAAGTGCTAGTGTGTGAAGACGAGGATCTGACCGAACCTCTTGTCTTAGGCCAAGACTGGATCTATGATCACGCAGTCAACCTCAACCTAAGAAGTGGACTTCTTCAGGCTTGGGTAGGCCAAAGCCGTCTCACAATTGAATTAGAAAATCAAGCACTCAAACCAATAGAACAGGCACCAACTCCTGGTCCCTCCAGGAATCCACATGAAGATAACAATGTTGTTCTTGTACAAACTTCTATGGTGCAGAGGATTGTCAATCGTACTGAAGGTATAGGAGCCAATAAGGAGTTCCTAACTGATCCAAAGAAGATTCTAAACGAGCAGACCGAACATCACCCGACACAAAGGAGGCTGATGATCAAGAGGCAGGAGCGCCAACCCGTGCAACATGGAGCATCTCGTGGCGCAAAGCAGATCTGGATACGCAAGGATGGAAGACCCACAACTCTAATAGCAGACTCTCAAGGAGACAAGAAACGAGCCTCAACATCAAGGAACAAAGTGAAGAAGCCCTCTAGGATAACCCCTAGGCATGCCATTTCTATTTGGGTTCCTAAGCGGTCAATGAAGGCCATCCCTAATGCTAGACAGATATGGGTGCCCAAGGCCTGCTTACAAGCTCAAATTACTTCACCTTCAGGCACTAGGATGAAGCCACATTCACAAACACTCGTGGCCAACAACTCAGAAAATGAAAAGATACCTACACCTCTCACTGTCTCCACTCCCATCAACCCTAGGAATGTCTGGAAATGGGTACCCAAAAGGTCCCAAATACATCACACTCTTATCCAGAAATCTTCACCTGAGTTACGACTCCTCTATCAAAGTTTGGAGAATTAAACTGTGTATTAAACCCCCTGACCCCATTCTGTAAATTTGTCCACACTAACACAGGAGCATTTTGAGCCCATTGCATAACCAAAGTATGCATCTAGGATGACACTGACCTTTAATCACCACTCACACCTATCACAAACACTTCACCACTAACCACTGACCTCCGGGATTGTCATGTTAGTATTGTGAAGGGAACACCATTACATCTTGTTTCCTATGCAACACTAATGTGCCTTTCTTCTTCTAGCAGATAAGCAAACTACTCTCATGGCAACAGCGGCAGGCACAAGCTCTCAAGCAGGCTCTGGTGCTCCAATCAATTGGGATGCCATGCCAGTGGAGGCCCCACCAACAGCTCGGCCTCAAGAGTTCGTGAATGTGCGGAGAATTCCTATTCCAGATCCACCCAATGGCCTAACCGAAAGAGTAAAGGGGCATTCTCACTGGTTCAATGAGATGCCAGGAGATTTGGGAGACGCGGATCACATCTGGGAATCCAAGATGGAATGTGGAGGAGTGTGGTGGACCTTCCAGTTCTTCTCACGAGAATTCGAAGCATTGCAAAATGCAGCTCCACTTCAAGATATCTGGCAGAAAGCAGGATTACAAACGTATTTTAGTGCAGCTCTGCCTAAACCCGATTTCCTCAGGTGCTACTACCTAATTGCCACGCTGAAGCCGACAGGGGATAAAGATCATTCAGGCACATTCTGGGTGCCCTCCTTGTCAAATCTGGAGGAAATGAGGAAGTTTGAATTGAATGTTACTTTAATCAGGGAAGCACTTCAGATGTATGGCACGCATGTACCTTCTGACCGTGACCCCTTGATACCTGAGTCGATGAAAAGCAATAGAATCAAGAAGCTAAAAGAAATGTGCGCCCTCACCCCCAACATCGCCATACCTTTGCGGATGTGCCTCCAACACTTCGCATTCCCCGCTCAGGACCGTTTCACTCAACCTCACAAGAAAATATGGTATGGGCTATATCTAGCAGAGACTGGAAGCTTGCCCATTAAGATGCCTGTATGGATCTTGGATCAAGTGTATGAGGCAGGCAAGCGAGGTGTGAGGAAGCCCACTTTACATGGCTGTTGTGCACTTACAAGAATTATCTATAGATGTCTTGCATATGATGTGCCAGTTGCCAGAGCCCTAAAATATGCACAACTAGAGCTGTTCAAAGGGCGGAAGTCAGGGAGCCAGCCTGCAAAACGAATGCGTGGATCGCTCTCCCAGGTAACGATCCCTCAAGAAGCCACGACCGAAGCTTCTCCCCGACCAGAAGCTCAGGTCACACCTTTCACGATCCATCTTCAGGGAGTTCAAGCTGGGGAGGTGGTACAACCCGTTCCATCCGCCCCTCCACTACCTACCGATGCAGAGTTTGCATCCATGGCCACCTTCACCGAGGATCCAAATTTTGATTTTGAAAGATTCCTGCAGACAGTCCCCCTATCAGATAGTGAAGATGCCCATGACGAATCAGTCCAAAGAGAACAGCCACGGGGCGAGACAAGCAGAGTACATGGGGAAGAAGTGGCACAACATCCTCCTGTCCCAAACACACAAGTTCAAGAAAGTGCGCAAAGAAATGAATCAGAAGATAGTGAAGAGGAAGCCCCTGCCTATACGGCACAACTCAAACGGCTATACAGGACAATCAAGCAGGTGCAGAGAAGACACAGGATGACAGAAGAGGCGAATAGAGCCCTAGTGAACCAAATGCTTCAAAATGAGAATGTCGACTCACATTTTGTGGAATCATTGAACCTATTGGCAGAGACATGTGGGATCGGGGAAGCATTGAGGACAATGGTCTATCAGGAAAACCCTACCTATGATCAACGAAGGATTGATACATGTCCACGACGAGGGAAAATGATTCAAATGGAGGTCTCTACGGCCTTGCCTACTACAGTTCCCGAGGATGTTCACATGACGAGCGCAAATCCCACTGACGAACAAGATGTAATTACACAGGTACCATCTCCCCCGCCACCTCCCATTCAACCCTCAGAACCCCTTTCCACTAGTCTTTCGGAACAACTGATATCCAATCCCCATGAAACCATTGTACACACCTCTGTTTTTACATCCTTCCCATTACCCACATCCATCACTTCCACCCAAATTTTTGAACCTCACACCGGTCATCCTGCCACCGATCAAACCATAATAGGTCACCCTTCCTATCTCCCCGCCCTTGGACAACCACTTGCCACCAGCCAGACCTCATCCCATCCTTTTCCATTCACCCACACCCAAACCCTATCCACCACTTCCCTAGTAAACGCCTCATGCTCAACCCAAATCACACAACCGTCTTTCTGGACAAACCTTGTAAATATACTCCAACAAGTGGATAATTATAATAAAAAGCCCCTCTCCCAACCCCACTCTGCCACATTCACTGCCACCACTATCACACCACCCACCATTCCTGTATTCACAGTGCACGAATCATACACTCTCACGTCCGATCCCATGGACATCTCACCATCCACAGGATCACCCACCACCACGGTTCTTCCAACATCACCACGTGTCACGTCACTCACATCACCATTGCCAAACACGGTAGGCACAACATCCACTTTTCCCTTTCCCATCTCCTGACCCCTTGCATCGTCCACCCTCACCCCTGCACCCACCTCATTTAGTCATGCACTCAACACCATGCTCGAAGCTGCTGCCCAACTTAAACAGGAATACAGGTTATTAGAAGAAAACAATAAGGAGCTCTGTACATTGTCATCCCACCTCCAGGCATGTATCGCTGCCTTGGAGTTGTCTAATACGGAGTTACAGCAGGAGGTGACCACCCTCCAACAATACCAGGTGGAGCTCGAGTCCACACATACAGAGAAGCGTAGGGCAACGGAAGAACAACTTAGAGATCAGCTAGCCCGTAACGCTAGACTACAACGAAACATGGCTCTCCTCCGACGCCATTTAGCAGCTGCTCAAGAAGAAAACAAAAGACTGCAGCAACAAAATCAAGACAACCTCGAAGCAGCCATGGAAAATACTCCAGGGGCACCCATCAACCCTGCTAAATTCCAAGCCATCCCCTCAGAAAACATACAACAAATATTGGAAACCTATGCCAATCTCTTAGAAGCACACGATCAGCTTGCTGACCAAGTCAAAGACCTACAGAAAGCCCAAGTGCCTACACCACACCAACGAGAACCTAAAGAGACGGCCAATGCTGCAACCTCACCAGAGCCAGAAGTATCAGTAACCAATGAAGTACTAGAGCTACGTCAGCAGGTGGCCGAGTTAAAAATTAAGTTGTTACAATATGAACGACCCCCCTCCCCACCTGATTAGCCAAGTGAAGAGGAAACTATTGTCATTCCGGTGGAAGAAACATTCGAAGATGCTTATGAGCCACAACCTCTTCCAGGTGGCAGGATCACTGAAGAGGGACAGGATACATATGAGGAGCCCCCGTCATCATGGATGAAGCAGGTCGAGGAGATGGGCCACACTCACGAAGAGCGTGTTGCAACTCAGATGCTAGCCATGAAAACCATAGAGGAGACCATACTCAAGTCTGAATATTTCTCGAACTTGGCTCCTAGGCGGTTGATAACTAGCTCAGAGTTACAATACAAACCTTATTTTGTATTGTTGGCGGACTACAATGCTGAGATCAAACGCATAACCAACAAGTACCCCTCGTTCGCAACACAGTTCGAACCCGAGGACATCCCAGAGGCAGCCAGAAAAGGGGCGATATTCCAACCTACTTGGCGGCAAAGATTACTTGAAACATATCCGGAAATGCTTAGAACATGGGATCACGCTCCCATGCATTTGAAGTATAACCCTTGTTATGGGCCAGTGCAAAGAAGAAGATCATGGAAAGCCTTCGCCATCAAGGTTCAGAACAATGTAAACTGTAGAGAATGGCTTAATTACCCCGCCATTGCACCCCCAACCGGCAACCCCACAGTATCTTACATGATTGCAACCATCAGACATTGGATGCCACGCCTCCACCCCATGCCAGATGTTGCTGCCCAGATGATGCTCAAGATATTCGACATGATGCAGGTGGTGCTCAAAACTTTCCGCAATGTATGCCATTGCGAACAAACGATGCACTCAGAACTCTACACAACGCCACAACCGAACATACCGGGTGCAGTCAATTGGGAGGCCCTCCAGAGAGACTTGGTTCGGGGACTACGCATAAAGGAACAAGAAGTGGCAACCGGCCTCCTGCAGAACTACATTGATCAAACAGTGGAGCACAGGTCTGTCAGAGGCGACAGACGCTAGGGGGGGGAGAGTGTTGGCCGTATACGAGAAGAAGCAAGTACGAGCATACAAGCAGATCTAGCACTAAGGCAACCCTTTATTTTTTTCAAAACCACTACACCATTTAAAAGTGATTCTCATCACTAAAAAACCCCTGTAAATACCATTTTCACCTTTTTTGTAGCTCCATTTTGTACAGGCCGAGGAGTCCTCGAGCTTGAGGAGCCTTAGAAGTAGTTGTCTACCAATTTTCGTATTTTTTAGATCTCGTTTGAGCCCTCAAATAAGCCCTGGAACCTAATTTTTAACTAGGCCGGACACTAGGTCTGGACAGGGCCAAAGCTAGTCAAAAACTATAAATAGAGCTAGAGAGTTCATTTTTGGGGGAGCTTCTTGTAGTTTGAGCTTGTATAAGAACTTGGTTGCAATAGAAGTGATTCCATTGTCTTACTCTCTTTGTTCTTGCCGTGTGTGCGCGTGTGCGTGTATGTGTGTGCATGCTTGTGTGCTTCTCACTCACGCACTTGTGCTTCCACTTGCTCGTGGTCTTCATACCATCCTCACGTCTTCCCGGATTGACATTAAAGGAGGTGCTACTCATCGCTGAGCTACAACAATGCTCAGTCTAAGGGGGAAGGAATGTTACATGATCCTAGTAGGAGATGGTTGAACCACGCCTTAAGAGAGAGGATTAGGAAGTAGTCCTCAACCATGGCTTTTGGGGCAAGTGGTTAGCCCATCGCACTCCTAACCGGGAGGTTGTGAGTTCAATTCCCAACACTTCTGCTAGCTTGGTCTGCAACAATTGAGTTTGCTCCTCTCTGTATGATTTCCAAATCCTTAGCTTCCACTTTCTATTGCAAGTCAACCTACTGTTACATTTCTTCTGAAATGTGAGTCCCTTTATCTTCTAAATTGTAACTTATTTACCATTGTCTATAAAGTCGACTTTTTTGTTTGTACTCGCCATCTTTGTTCCATCACTTCCTGTGATTGACCCTCTAGGATTTGTTGTTCGTCATCACTTTATTCTAATTTCATCTCCAGAGCGATGATAGCTCTCTCCATAGCTTCTACTTGTTCATCTGAGATGTTAGCTTGACCTACCAAGCTAGTCTTCTAACTTTTGAATCTGTTGTTTCAATTGGGCATTCTCTCCTTGCAAATTTCTAGTAGTTTGCTCCCACTACTTGGAGCTACCTTCATTTTTTTTCTAGTTGTAGGGAGCATAGCTCTAGCATTGTTCCATCTCTCGATCAATGCCCAACTACAATTAAGAGATTGTGAAAAATAGCAATCTTAGAATGGAGATTTTGGGGCGTCTTAAAAGCTTGACATGTGTTTTGACTTGTTTCTTTCGCTTTCAAAAGAAGATCTCCACCCACTTGACATGTCCTCTCGCTCCCCCAACCTCCGTCAGCAAGGAATAGAGAATGTAGGAAATGTCGTAAGGCTTGCTTTGTAGATTTACTACAAGCATTGCCAACATCACTCCCATCCGCCATGGCAAGGTCTCCGAGAGTCCAACATATTTAAACTCTCCAGAGCATGGCTTGTCAAAAAGCTTGACCATCTCTACCAAGGGTAACAAAGATGAGGGAACCATATTACCATCATTACTTATCTACAAACTTCTAGTAATGAGCACAAGGTTGAGCATGATCATGCTCTCCTCATTAATCTCAAGCTAGAAAGATAGAATGTGCTCTCCTTCCTACTCTAGCTACTCATGCATTTGGATCAAGAATGTAAGTGACATCAGGCGTACTTGAATATTTTGTCAATCAATCATGGCATACTCCAACAACCCCCCTACTGGTGAACCACTCAATATGAGCTCACAATATTTGGCTTGGAATATGCACCTAGTGCATATCCATTAGGCAAATTTGGTTTGGCATCTTGATCATTGTCATCACTCTCATTATGCAAATTGTCATAGTGGTTGCATAGAAAAATTTTATTCATCACTCTACACACTTAGTAATCAGTCTAACAGCTTCAACTTTAGCTTTTATAGGATGACACACAAAAGTAATCTATCACTAGACTACAAGAGATTTCTCATCATTCCATGGTAGAGCTATCCCTCGAGTCGCCATTTCATAACTCGACATGTAGAATCCTTGCCTTTTTTCTTTCTTATTCCATGCAACAAGATCCTATATGCCATGTAAGCTAGTGTTGGAGATAGACGTCTGCGGAAGCACGCGAACAGCACAAGGAAGAAGAAGAAGCTTGGAGCACAACACACAAGACTGAATGTATTACTAGAGAATGTACAAAGATAAGTAGCCCATTAGAGCAATAGGCGTATATACAAGCGGGGGGAAAAAAACCTCCTAAAGAGGGAAAAAAGTGCCCCGGCAGTCCTAGAGTGTTCACACACATCACTACCTAAATATATCAACAAATCCCCCCTGGGAGTGATGCGGTGAACAAGGAGCTGGCACTCATGTATAAGGAAGTGCCAAGCTATGTGGAAATCACTCCACAAAAGGAAGTAAGTCCAAAGCTTTGCGGAAAGCTTCAAACTTCTCCCTAGGCAGAGCCTTCGTGAAAAGGTCTGCAATGTTCTCCTGCGTGGGCACATATGCCAAGCTGATCTCCCCAGCAGAGAACCTCTCCCTGACATAGTGATAATGCACCTCAATGTGCTTAGTGCGAGCATGGAACACAGGGTTCCTCGCAACTGCCAATGCGCTCTGACTGTCAGTGAAGATGGTGGTGGCAGAAGACTGGCCAACACCCAAATCAGCCATAAGGCGTCTGAGCCACACACACTCAACAGTCGCTGTGAAAGCTGCCCTATACTCAGCCTCACAACTGGAAGTGGCCACAGTAGGCTGCTTCTTGCTCAACCAAGATATACATGAGCTACCAAGCATGAAGCAAAAACCACTGGTGGACACACGAGTGTCATAGCAACCAGCCCAATCTGAGTCAGAAAAAGCATGCAAATCTGGCGGTAGTGATCCCCCCTTGGGATAAAACAACCCAAGTAGCCGAGTACCACTCAAGTAGCGAAAGATGCGCTTAACCGCTTTCCAATGCGTGACTCCTGGGCAATGCATGAACCTGCTCATCTGTGAGATAGCAAACTGAATATCTGGCCGAGTAATGCATAAGTAAATCAAGCATCCAACAGCCTGCTGATAGAGAACAGCATCAAATGCATCTCCAGCATCATGAAGACTCAATCGTAAACCTGTCTCCATAGGAGTGGCAATAGGCTTACAGTCTTCAAGGCCAAAACGCTGCAATAATGTGTCAATATATTTCGTTTGACACAAAGCCATTCCACCATCAACGTGCATAAACTGAATGCCCAAATAGTGATGCAAATGCCCCAAATCAGACATCTCAAATGAGGCATGCAAATCAGCCTTAAAATCAGCAATATGTGTCTCAATAGGACCAGTGAGCAGCATGTCATCAACATAGACAACAATGATCAGAAGCACATCATTAGCACGCTTAACATATAAGGTGCTTTCAGTTGGACTGTTCTCAAAACCATGTGCAATCAGATAGGCATGTATCTTCTCATACCAAGCACGTGGTGCTTGCTTTAAACCATATAACGCCTTCTTTAACCTGCACACCTGGTTTTCATGCCCTTTCTGCACAAAGCCACGGGGCTGAAAAACATACACTTCTTCATGCAAGTCACCATTCAGAAATGTTGTTTTAATGTCCAACTGATGTACATTCCAACCATGATGGGCTGCAAGTGCACAAATGCTCCGAACAGTAGTCATACGGCATGTAGGTGCAAAGGTCTCATCAAAATCAATGCCTCTTTCCTGCGCATAACCCTTTGCAACAAGCCTAGCCTTATACCTGCCAACTGTACCATCAGGTTTACGCTTCAGCTTGTATACCCACTTAGTGCCAATGGCCTTCTTGCCAGGAGGCAAGTCACATAAAGACCATGTACCATTCTTCATTATAGCATCATATTCAGATTGCATAGCAGCCATCCAATTTTCTGAATTTTGTGCTTCATCAAAAGAAACAGGCTCATTCTCATCACAGAGACTAGATGCAGCCATAGCATAGCAATCTGATGCAAAGGAGGCACTATGAGAGCCTGAACGAGTACGATATGACAAAGGTGCATCTAATTTGCTGTCACGCAAAGTCTGCACCAGCCATTTTGGCATAGTTTTTGCCTGCTCAATATCAGCTCTCTCATCAACAAGTACATCATGTAAATCTGCATCAGAAATGGAATGATCTGCATCATCATATGAAACCTGCAAAGGTTGAGAAGTTGCCTCATTAGGACCAGCACTAGCCTGTCCACCTGTAAAAAGAGGCATCAAAGTATCATACATGTCTTTGGAGCTAACAGATGTCTCCTTAGTACATGAAAGCAACGGTTGAATAGCATCTTCCACAAAGACAACATCACGGCTAACTAGAATGCGTTTAGTCTGTGGATGATACAGACGATAGCCTTTACTTTCAGAACTGTACCCAACAAAAATACATTTTACTGCCTTATCATCCAATTTTCTACGATGTTGTTCAGGCACTAATGCATATGCCAAACAACCAAAAACACGTAGATGAGCAACAGATGGCTTGCGGTCATGCCAAGCCTCATATGGAGTGATAGACTGCAACGCTTTAGTAGGACACCTGTTCAGTACATATGCTGCACACATGACAGCCTCAAGCCAGAAACTATGTGGTAAAGCCTGACTTTTGACCATGCACCTCGCCATCTCCATGAGTGACCTGTTCTTTCGTTCAGCAACTCCATTCTGTTGAGGTGTATACGGCACTCTACACTGGTGTTTTATCCCACGTTCAGCCAGAAATGCATTAAAATCTGAAGACATATATTCCCCCCCTCGATCAGAACGAAGGGTGCCCATTTTACATGCTGACAGATTTTCAGCCAAAACCAAAAACTGTTTGAAGCACATGAACACTTCGGACTTTGCTTTGAGTGGATATACCCATGCATGCCTGGAAAAATCATCAATGAAAGTCACGAAGTAAAGGTAATTTCCAAAAGAGGGTGTCTGCATAGGACCACAGACATCACTATGTACAAGCTGCAATTTCTGCGTAGCCCGAACTGAACCATCTTTTGAAAAGGAAGAACGCTACATTTTGCCCAAAATACAGCCTTCACAAACATGTTTTCCAGGTGCCTCAAGTTTGGGCAAAGAGGACACCATTTCAGATTTCTGCAGGCGTAACAAACTAGCAAAATTCAGATGACCAAATCGTGCATGCCAAAGCTTTGCATCTGACATAGCCTGAGAATCATGAACTGCACATGCCAAATCATTCACAGATCTTTCATAGTCTATGAGCTTATACAGCCCACGACATAAAATGCCAGAAGCAATAATCACATCGCCATTTGAGAGATCATGGATTGTACACCTGTCATCAACAAATTTCACAACCAAGCCAATCTTGGCTAATGCAGAAACTGATAACAGATTCTTTTTGATCCCTGGCACAAATAAAGCATCTGACAAAGTGAAAGAACTACCATCAGCAGTAGTCAGAATGATCTTACCAACTCCCATAACAGGATAAGAGGAGTTATTGGCGCATGTGACTGTATTCCCTGTAGGAGCAGGCTCAAGTGAAGAGAAGAAACTGCGCTGCGAGGTAATATGTTTGGTCGCCCCACTGTCAAAGTACAAAACATCTGAGTCTACTACAGACATGCACTGATCATGAGAAGATGGGTCAAAACTGCAGACAGTAGTAAACGCCCATTCTTCTTCCTGCACAAGATTTGCAGACTCTATTTTTGGTGTAGAGGCCTCTGCAACAACCATTCCAGCCTCTTTCTTCTTTGCCTCTTTAGCAGCCAGTTTTGGACAGTTCTTTATAATATGATCATTTCCTTTACAGTACTTGCAGAACAATTTCTGCTTTTCTGATTTCTTTTCATCTTTATCCTGGTTCTTCGATTGTGCAGCATTTGCAGATTTCTGCTTACTAGTAGAAGAGCTCCATTTTCCTTTGCCCTTCTGACTAGCCAGGAAAGCTTGATCTGCAACACGCATAATGGACCTGTTCTGCCTGGACTGATCTTCCTGCAACAGAACAGAGACTAATTCCTCAAATGACAAGGCATTCGGATTGCCTTTCATCATCAACCGAAGAGTAGAGGCAAAACTCTGATATGAATCAGGAAGACCATTCAGAACGGTCTGCACAAGTGAGCTATCTGGTATAACCTCATCAGCAGAAATCAATTGTTCCTTCAGGTCTTTGATCTTTGTAAGAAAACAGTCCATAGAATCACCTTCATTCATGTGCTCACTCTCCAACTGTTTTCGGAGGTAAGCAACACGAGCCTCATTCCTAGCCTGGTACAAAGTGGTAAGTGTATCCCAAGCATCCTTTGCTGTTCTGCAAGAGCGAATGTGAGGAATAATGGCACGTTTGACAGACAAAGCTATCAATGCATGTGCCTGGGCATCTCTGCCATCCCAACAAATCTGCTCTGCAGTAGGTGCAACAGAAACAGCAGCACGAACAGGAATCTGTGGAATATCATCTTCGACACCATCTTCATCAGCTCCAACACCTGTATTTGCAGTACCTGTCGTTACAGGTGTAACAGGACGTCTTTCAACACCCTGCACAATGTTCCACAATCCTTTTGCAACCAGTACATGTCGCATCATATAAGCCCATAATGGGTAGTTGGTACCATCCAACTTATCCTCAACAGCCAACATACGGAATACATCACTGCTTTCAGCCATGGCCGGTGACTAAAATACCTTGATGCAGAAAATTGACTGTATCTAAAAAAGTTGAATGGAACTGCCCAAACGAGTTCTGCTAGACCTGTAGCAGACTTCGAGACGCTTAAACTGGCGAACAGAAACTGGAGTATCGGAAACACCCTGAGTATGCTCACCAAATTTCGTGCGAATCTGAGACTGCAAACGGAGGAGTATCGACGGCGCCCTAGAAGAAGCGACGACCTGCTCTGATACCAATTGTTGGAGATAGACGTCTGCGGAAGCACGCGAACAGCACAAGGAAGAAGAAGAAGCTTGGAGCACAACACACAAGACTGAATGTATTACTAGAGAATGTACAAAGATAAGTAGCCCATTAGGGCAATAGGCGTATATACAAGCCGGGGGAAAAAAACCTCCTAAAGAGGGAAAAAAGTGCCCCGACAGTCCTAGAGTGTTCACACACATCACTACCTAAATATATCAACAGCTAGTTTGCCCACTTTTTGATGACTTAATTAGGTGGTTATCAACTCGGGTAGAGCCAGAGATTGTACCCATTGACTGTAGTTTTTAATACTTCTCCACCTAGAGTGGCCAGTTTGAAGTGGTCAGGCCCACTTTAGAGTGAATTTGGAAAGGGCCGGTCCAATATAGCTTAAACTTGCCACCTTCTCTTTTCATTTTTGGAATTGAAAAAGAGCACCAAATCGCCAATTTGGAAGATAAGGATTTTAAGATTGTGATCATGCCACCATCGTTGTTGTAGCTGGACTTCTTGCATCAAAAGAAACTTTGATACTTATCCTCCTCCAATTGATGCAAGACATCAATATGATGGGTAAAAGAGACCTCTTGTAACAACCTTTCTCATATTGAGACTCTCAAGCTCAGAATAGTAAACTCCATGGGCACAATAGCTTTAAGCCATAAGCTAATTTAAAATGTGCGAACCCTACGATGACCTTATAAGAAGTTTGGTAGGCCCATAAGACTATTGATAAATACTATTCCCACTTATCTGGATGGTCGAGCAACATCTTCTGTAGCATCATCAACAACAAATTGTTTGTGCTCTCTTCCAAACCATTGGCCTGAGGATAATAAAGAGAACTAAATGTATGCTTGATGTGATAATAATTTGTGATATTCTTGGTGAGCTAGTTAAGAAAATGAGTGCTACAATCATAAACTAATCCCAAAGGAATCCCATACTATGGAAACAAATAAATCACCAAGATCATTGCCACACTATTTGTTGTGGCATGTTTTAATGCCCAAGCTTCCACCCATTGCATAGAATAATCTATATAGTTCAAAATAAATGTATTCCTCGAATGTGCTCCTGGTAGCCAAATCGGACCAATAAAATCAAGACCCCACTTTTGAAAGGGTTCCAAAGGCAACATCGGTTGCAAGGGAAAATGGTTCACATCCCTTAGTTCACGAGTTCACTAACAAGGATCGCATTTATGGAAAAATGTTGTGCCATCTTTATGCAAAGTAGTCCACCAAAGACTACTATGGAGGACCTTTGGGAATGTGAGGTCAACATTGCAATGACCACCAAAGATTCTATAATGAGCTTCCATGATCATAGAAACCACCTCATGTGGAGGAACCCAAAGCCAAATGCAAGTGAGATCATTAAAATAGTTTTGATCCAAAATCATTGAGAAGCATCTACTCCAAAGAACAAGGCTTTTATGAGTTGTGGACCATAAGTGAATTGGGGACACTCTCATGGCCAAAAAAGAAAGCATTTCTTCTTACCATGTTGGATAACCTAAGTCAAGCTCAATTTCTTTGGCAACATGGAAAAGTTCCCCCATTTGAAAAAGAATTGTCGACTCCATCACAGGTTCATCAGAATCAAGTTGGAATAAGAAGTCTGCCACTACATGCAAAGAATTGGGTCAATGAATGACATCATAATCAAATTCTTGCAGAAGCAATAACCACTCTCCAAGCTGGCCCACCATTTTTTGTTGTTTAACTAGGTAAAGTAGTTCCAAACAAGTCATTCTTGGCTGCCATTTCACTAAAGAATAAGAATGTGATAGAATCTTTACTTCAATGAAACCTAAAATGTGTTGGAAATGAGGTAGGCCCATAGCTCATATCACAGGTCCACGGCTCCATAAGTCCAACATCTACAACATAGAATCTAGCAATCTTCCAATATTCACAAAACATGAACATACCACAAATTAATCATATAGATGATGAGATAAAGATAGAGAAAGACTAGACAACATGTGTAAAGTGTTACGTAAGCCACTGCTTACTCACACTATCATATATACCAATGTTCAATGTACAATGTGGGAGCAAAACTCCCAACCACTCTATGTGAAGAGAAATAGATGGATGAGTGAATGTACAAATGTAACAAACATATTCAGATGTATGGACATAAATCTGAATATACATGAGATGTGTGACCTGATAGGTTGTAGAAGAGTGAATATGAGTGACCGAAAGAGGAAGGATCAGTCTAAAACTGATAATCAACAAACCATCATCTAACCTTAGGATATGGAAAACCCTAAGTCAGATACGTGTGTGAAAAGATCACATACTTAAAAAGTAGCAAAGGATGCTAACAAGTTTGCTGCCGAAAATCCTCAAAATCATATGATCATACCTTCTCGAATACCGCATCCAAATATGCATAAAGCATATATGTATTGATTCTCTTGTACCTATGCCGAATAGGACTCCTCCTGATATGGATGTTACTGCCTCCATAAACTTCAAGTAGTACCTGTGTGCATAAAGAGAATATGTACGTGAATCCTTAACATAAGATGCAAATCTTATGTTAACCACCATCCAATGTCTTTGAAGGAAACCGAAATATTTATGTAGAAGACAATCTTCAAATACATCATGTGAATGGTCGATCCTCACCACCAAGCTGCTAATGACCAAGTCCTCTCCATGAGCAAGAGTGTGAGCACTAACATGTGTATCATATCTGATTAGACTTTGGACAAGCAAAGGCGCTTGGTGTCGTGGTTAAAACCGCCGCCTCCCAACCTGTCCATGCGGGTTCGAATGCCAGCTACAGCAGTGTGTGGCAGTGTTTCCCTTTTATCATGTTTTTTAAAAAAACGGTGACAGACAGATTCGTTTCCAATTGGTTTTCTTATAATAGCGATCGCAATTGATTTTGCTTTTGAGAAGTGCTTTATTATCATGGAAGCATACTATATAAGAATAGTCTTGGGCTCATTGTAAGCATCCTTCACCTAGTGTTCAACACAAGCCTTGGTGCTTGGACCTCAATAGAGGTGGTGTTTCTTCTAGCACATGGGGCATCCATGGTGCTAACTTGGAGCATGTTGAGGAGCAGCTATGGAGTTCTTCTTGGAGAAGAAGAGTGTGCTCACACTCTTGCTCATGGAGAAAACTTGGTCATTAGCAGCTTGGTGGTGAGGATCGACCATTCACATGATGTATTTGAAGATTGTCTTCTACATGAAGATTTCAATTTACTTCAAAGACATTGGGTGGTGGTTAACATAAGATTTGCATCTTATGTTAAGGATTCACGTACATATTCTCTTTATGCACACAAGTACTACTTGAAGTTTTGGAGTAACGTCCATATCAGGAGGAGTCCTATTTGGCATAGGTACAAGAGAATCAGTACATATATGCTTTATGCATATTTGGATGAGGTGTTTGAGAAGGTATGATCATATGAGTTTGAGGATTTTTGACAGCAAACTTGTTAGCATCCTTTGCTACTTTTTAAGTATGTGATCTTTTCACACATGTATCTGACTTAGGGTCTTCCATAGCCTAAGGTTAGATGAGGGTTTGTTGATTATCAGTTTTAGACTGATCCTTCCTCTTTCGGTCACTCATATTCACTCTTCTACAACCTATCAGATCACACATCTCATGTATATTCAGATTTCTGTCCATACATCTGAATATGTTTGTTACATTTGTACATTCACTCATCCATCTATTTCTCTTCACATAGAGTGGTTGAGAGTTTTGCTCCCACGTTGTACATTGAACATTGTTATATATGATAGTGTGAGTAAGCAGTGGCTTACGTAACACTTTACACATGTTGTCTAGTCTTTCTCTATCTTTATCTCATCATCTGTATGATTAAGTTGTGGTATGTTCATGTTTTGTCAATATTGGAAGATGGCTAGATTCTATGTTGTAGATGTTGGACCTATGGAACCGTGGACCTGTGATATGAGCTATGGGCCTACCTCATTTCCAACGTTTGGTATCAGAGCACTAAGGTTTTGTTATCAGAGCTTTAGGGCTTTGGCATCAGATCATTAAGGCTCATTCAGAATCCCAGGTTTCCAGACTTCCAGGTTTACAACATATGGTTTAAGAGCATCTTCTAACATTTGACATTTGACATACACACTTAATCTAGATGAGTAGAGATGTGAGAATTAGACAATTTAGTCACATGCATTCATCAGTGTGGAGTATGAAGTTGATGGTCTGCTAGCAACTGAATATTTTTGGAAGAGTATGCAAATACTTTACAAAATTATTGTTTGAAGACCAAGACTTGATGAAGAGAAGGCTACTTCAAATTCAAGGAAGAACAATGGTTTGGAGAAGATGAAGGAATCAGATCAACATCAAATCACAGGTATCAGTTTTTACTATCAGATTATCATTTGTAGGTCATGTCCTAGAAGAGCAGTTATGAAGAGATTTGAAGGATTCAAGGAATGCTTTTATACACTTTCATCATTTGAAAGTTAAAGGCTACATCAAAACAGGTATCTAGAGGTTTTTCTAGAGAGTTTTGAGATATCTCTTTCATGGCAAGAAAGCTTATCTAAGAAGACAAATTTGGAGATGGGATGAGTTGTATGTTCAACCAATTTTATGTTATAAATTGGTTGGATATCTAGGTACAAAATTTGATCTAGAAAAGAAATTCATCATTCATGTCAAAAGTTGGTGAATTCAATCATATCAGTCACATTTGAAGCAGATTTTTGATTCAGAGATATGAGGAGATGATAAAACATGATTCTATGTTCACTTCCATTTGTATGCCATGTTTGTTTTGTCTCTTACTCTTAGTGCTAGAGGAAGAGAAAAGTTCATTTGAAGATGTCAAGAGTGCTTGCTACTTCAAGATGAAGAGAACAAAAGGTATGGAAGAGAAGTTTTGAAGATGTTAACATCATCAGGTGGAAGAAAGATGCAGAAGAAGAAAGTCCAATATTTCCAAAAGAAAATTAAGGCTTCCTTTTCTCATATATTTTCCATATACTTTTCCTATTTTAATCCTCTACATCCAAAGCCAAGTCTACGAGAACATCTTGTGTGAAGATAATCTAAAGAAGAAGCAGTTTCTTGTTTTGCATTACACTTGGTCATGATTTAGTAGATTTGACAAAGAATTGCATTGAGAGAATGAAAAGCAGGAGATATATGTTCTGACTCATATGTGTATGAGTTATGTTGAAGTTTTTGAGCAGGCAGCTTATATGTTCCCTCAAAGGATTCTTGAACTGTCAATACAGAGCTACTTGGTATATGACAAGTTACAGAGAAGTATATTTCTTCTTTATCTAACTCTTGAGGTAAAAGAGTTTTGTAGCAGATGTTGAAGACTTGGGTTGAGGTTTTTTGGAAAAGTTACCTCATATTCAGCATTTTCAGAAACTTTAGAAAATTTAGTTTTGTTGATGTACTAGACAGTTGAAGAATCTACTTTCTGTGATTGTCTAGATTTTTTGGATACATGCTTGTATTCAAAAAGGTGTTCCATTAAATCCTATTACTTGATTGAGAAGTGGAGTTAGCCAAAAGAAAGTCAAGCAGGTACTATCACATTTCACCCAGGAAGAATATGAAAAGATGAAGTATCAACTTGCAGCTTTTGGAGTTCTCAAGGTGAGAAGTTTGTCCACTTATGTTTTCAAGTAGAAGTTGCAGATTCTTGAGAAGGATTTGGTTGAAGAAAAGTTTTACAACTTTGAAAGAAGCATGGACACTAGGAGACATTCAGGTAACAAATCAAACATTCAATCATGAAGGTTTGATGAGAGCAGATTATATTCAAGTATTTTGTTGGATGATCTTGTATGATCTTGAATGATCATAAAAGATCTTGAGTATTTATCAGTTGTCTATCCTTTGTTTGAGAAGGTTCTTAGCATTAGAGAAAGTAAGTCAAAGATTCAGGTTCTATCAGATTTGTATTGCAGAGAGATAGAAGAAGATACTTGTTATGTTGCAGAAGATTATGAATCCTAAAATGCTTTCATCAAGGTTTTTTATAATAGATCAGCTAACCTTATTCTAGATTTTGGGAAGCTGAAGAATTACAGTGAAAGCTATTAGCAATTGCGTAGTGCTAATAAAAAGAATTCAGAATTTTTGTTTCAAATACAGGTATTTGATCACTAAAAATTAGATTTATTGAAAGAAGGAAGACATTCCAGATTTCATAAAGTCTGATATATTTGAAGAATTCTGGATACTAGTGTTAAGTCATCCAGGGGGGTGATGAAACATGAAGACTTATTTTCAGCCATACGTGAAAGAATGTAAAGTCATACCCACAGGTATTCCTATATTTCCTTTGTCAGTTTCTCTTTATGTTCCAGCGTTGAAAGAAGAAGGAAGAAGAAGAATGTTTGGAGAAAGTTCCTGTCAGGATGATCCTGTTCAAGAGAAGGTTCCAAAGTTCTATTGAAGAGAAGCTTGATATTTTAGAGAGGTATGTTTGAGAAGTGCGCACAAATATGTTTACACCAAGTTCTGAAGGAAAGAGGTATGAAGGATTTACACATTAAACAAGGATGAAGACATGACGACATCATAGATTTTTTTTATAAGACTCATGAGTTGATTTCAATTGATTTCAGTTGAGTTGGGTTGAGTTGACTTGAGTACAGTCAGAGATGAACCAGCAGTGTTCATAATACAATAAGTTGTGAGTTGACAATCACAGGTTCCAGGATTCAGTTCTTGATTCTGTTTAGTATATTTACATGACATAGCAGCAGTACATTGAGAAGGCTTTGGTAAGGTAAATTCAAATATGTGGATCCTAGTGTATGTTTTCAGGTTTGTGAAGACAGGAGATAGTAGGTGCAGAGTCAGTACATGCTACATTTGTTGTCAAGAAGTGATTGATTGATGAGTACACTATTGGATATCTAGTTTGCATATTTTCTCAAGTATTATGGTTCAGTTTTTGAAGGAAATTCAAATTCAGTTTTGAAGAAGACTTTTGAAGAAAAGGTTTGAAGGTCAGTTCGGGAGTACAAGCTTGAAGCTTGTGATAATTTGCAGATTTGATAGTTTGCAGATCCAGTTCAATTTGTACCAATATAACATTGCAAGGGGGGGATTGTTGGAAAGCAATGTTCTATTGATTTCATTCATTGGTCAAATTGTTCAGGTATTATACACATGTTATAAGACCTGAACAATTTGACTAATGAATGAAATCAATAGAACATTGCTTTCCAACAAAATGAATGCTGAAATTTTGGCTCACAATCTGTCACTCTGATGGTAATTGTGACTCCATGAATGGCTTCAAAATGGGGGTAAAACCCCAATGCAACTGATGGAAATGTTTCTTGGCTGTTGAAAATCATTATTCTATGCTTCAAAGTCGATTTGCACTGGTAAAAGTGCACACATGCCATGAAACAAAAAACCAAAACTTGAGAAGGAGCTAAACTTGCTCTGACACCAATTTTGGGTGTGTTTAGAAGTGCGAGACACACACGATAAGCACACACAAGGAGCACAAATGCAACAAGACACATAGAGAAGATGGATGGTTGGAATAGCTCTCTCTACTAACAATGTTCAAAAGTAAAGTAAGAGTTGAATAATATCCCTAAGTACAAAGTACCACCATATATGAGTGAATCATGTATGTGGTAACATGGGAAAAAACCTCTAGCTAGCACTAGAGTAAAAAGTGACCATGTATAGGGAAAAGGTTCACATCAAAGCTACTCGAGGAGCACATAAGAGTTACAAACCACCCTAGAGTGAATGATGTGAACACATACAGGGAGTGATAGATCAGTCCTCACTAGGAAATAAGCCTAAATCTTTGCTAAAAGCTTCAAACTTTTCCCATGGAAGAGCTTTGGTGAATATGTATCCCATATCATCTTGTGTAGGCACATATACCAAATCAATATCTCCTTCATGAAGGTGCTCTCTCACATAGTGATAATGCACCTCAATATGTTTGGTTTGTGCATGAAACACTGGGTTTCGTGCAATAGCCAATGCACTCTGACTATCATTGAGAATATGCATATCAGCATTAATCTCCATGCAAATAGGCATCTCAGCCATATACACTCCACTGTAGCTCTAAAAATTGTCCTGTATTTAGCGTCACAACTCGATGTCACCACTGTAGGTTGCTTCTTACTCAACCAAGATATGCATGAGTCTCCAACGAAAAAACAATTACCACTATTGGACACATGAGTATCATAACAACCAACCCAATCACTGTTTGTAAAAGCATGCAAGCATGGTTGACTATCTCTTCCATAAAAGAGACCTAAACTCAAAGTGTCTTTGAGATATCTAAACACAAGTTTAATCACTTTCTGATGCTTAGTGCCAAGGCTATGCATGAATCGACTCAACTAGGGAACTGCATACTATATATCCATCCTTGTGTTGCATGCATATATAAGACATCCCATAGCTTGCTGATAAAGAGAAGTGTCAAATGCATCACTGGAATCCTCAAGTGAGAACCTAAATCTTGTCTCAACTAGTGTGGAAATTGTCTTGCAATCCTCAAAAGTCAAAATTTTGAAGTAGTTTTTCAACATAGTTTGCTTGATGCATAACAATTCCCCCCTCAATGGATACAAATTGGATGCCAAGATAGTAGCTCAAAAGATCAAGATAATTGACACCAAAAGTATGCTGCAAATCAACCATAAGAATGTCAAGTTTTGCATCACATGGCCTAGTTAAGAGTATTTCATCGACATAAAGAACAAGCACTGTAAGATCAACCCCATCTTTGTGTACATAGAGTTTGCTTTCAATTGGACTACATGTGAAGCCAAGAGCAATCAAGTGCTTATGGATTTTGTTATGCACATGGAGCTTGTTTGAGACCATATAAGGCTTTATACTAGCAACAAAACATATGCTCTTTCCCTTTCATGGCAAATCCAAGAGGTTGCTTCACATAAACCTCGTCTTGCAAATCACGATTTAAGAAAGTTATTTTTATGTCTAAGTGATGTACTTTCCAACCTCGATGTGCAGATAATGCGACCACAATATGAATGGTAGTCATGCATGAAGTAGGTGCAAAAGTTTCCTCATAGTCAATGCCATATTGTTGCACATATCCTTTGACAACCAATCTAGCTTTATAGCAATCAATGCTACCAGTTGAATTTCTTTTAATATTGTAAACCCACTTTGTATCAATTACATTTTTTCCTTTTGGCAATTCACATAACTCCCAAATACCATTCCTATGTATGGAATCCATTTTTTATTGCATAACACTCATCCAATGTGGATAATCACATCCATCTTCAAAAGTAAGTGGCTCTTCATTACGTGCTATTGTAATAAGAGAATAATCCACAAAACTACATGTTGTTGCATGATGAGAGCTTGATCTTGTTCTACCAAGTAAAAGTGCACTCAATTTGCTGTTTTGCAAAGATTGTGTCAGCAACTTTGGCATACTTTGTGCACTCTTGATAGAAATGCATTGATTATGTAATACATCATCAACATGTATATCATGCGTGGGCTGAATTTCATGCTCATTTTTAGCCATATTTTGATGCAAATCTTCAGCCATATATGGCTGAAAATTTCTAGCAATTCCGATAACTTTCGACTGAAAAAATTAAACAATGTTTGATTGGGAATTCTCTACATTTTCAGCTCTATTTTGCTGGAATTTTTTAGCCTTTGAGCCTTAGTTGGTTGGTCTACATGGTCATAGTCAAGTGCACCACTTTGGAACAAAGGCATGAATGTATCGAACACATCTTGTGAGCTAACTATTGGTTGTTTTTTGCATTCAAGTAGAGGAAAAACTAAATTTTCAGCAAATACCACATCTCAACTCACAATAATTGTGTTTGTCAATGGATGGTACAAATGACATCCCTTACTTTCAACACTATAACCAACAAATATACATTTCTTTGCCCTGTCATCAAGTTTGTGACATTGTTGTGATGACACAATGCCAAACAATCAAACACATGCATATAACTAACCATAGGTTTATGTCCATTCCAAGCCTCATAAGGAGTGATGACTCTCAATGCTATTGTAGGGCAATGATTCAACACATAGTTTTCACACATAACTGCTTCCATCCAAATCTTGTCAAGAAGGTGCTTTCATTTAACCATACATCATACCATTTCAAGAAGTGTTCTATTTTTATGCTCAGAAACACCATTTTACTGAGGTGTATATGGAAATGTACATTGGTGTAGAATACCTCTTTCATAAAGAAAAACATTAAACTCATGTGGCATATATTCACCACCACGATCTATGCATAGAATAAAAAAATTGTTTGATTGAAAAATTTCAGCCATAGGTAAAAATGCTTTGAAGCAAGAAAATACCTCATTATTTGCTTTCAGAGGATACAACCATGTATGTCGAGTAACATCATCAATGCAGGTAAAAAAATATACATGCTTCCCAAAAGATGGAGTCTTGATAGGACCACATACATCACTATGAAGAAGTTGCAATTTTCTTGTAGTGTGCATATGATTATCTTTTGGAAAAGAAGCACGATGCATTTTTCCAAGAATGCAACCTTCACATGCATCCTTTTTAGTGGACTGAAGTGTTGACAAACCAGTAACCATGTCCTTCTTTTGCAACTAAAGTAAAGTATTGAAGTTCTAG
Source organism: Ceratopteris richardii (assembly GCA_020310875.1). Taxonomy (NCBI): domain Eukaryota; kingdom Viridiplantae; phylum Streptophyta; class Polypodiopsida; order Polypodiales; family Pteridaceae; genus Ceratopteris; species Ceratopteris richardii. Next base: position 83,247,426 of record CM035428.1, on the reverse strand, counting down.
TGACCAAAACGAGCATGCTAAAGCTCCATTTCAGCCATGGAAGAAGTATGAGCAACCAAGGCATTTGAGGTAGCCCTCTTGTATGTATCCATGCGATACAAACCATTACCTAATGTATCCGACCTCACAATAATATCACCATTGTTGAAATCATGAATCATACACTTATCATCAACAAAGTGTACATGAATTCCAACTTTGGCAATCAACGGAGGTGAAATTAAGTTCTTCTTGATGTCTGGTACATACAATGCATTTTTCAAGAGGATCACATCTCCATTTGTAGCCGTAAGCTCAATTTCTCCTACTCCAATGATAGGATAAGAGGCATTGTTTGCACACACCACATGCCATCCTTTGGATACATCTTTCAAAGATACAAAAAACCTTTTGCATGAAGTTATGTGTTTTGAAGCACCACTATCAAAGAACCAATCCGATTCAGCCTCACACACAACCATACATTTAAAAATGCAAAGATGTATCATAATAACATGTAACAACACATGCCAAAAAATCTTGAGCTTTGTTGTCTTGATCATTCTTTGCATTTGAAGAATTTTCAGCAATAGACATGCTAGATTCCTTCTTCTTTTTATTGCACTTAGCAAGCTTTCTACACTCATAAATAGTATGACCAGCCTTTTGGGAATATTTGCATCTCTTTTTCTTTTGGAGATCAACATCATTAGAGGAATGAATGGAAGAGGAAGGTCGAGGCTTTGGTTTTGATGAACCCAAATTTAAACCGTACTTGCTTTTCCCCTTTTGTGAGATAGCAAGAGCTTGCGTTCCCTCAATCAAACCACTCCTATTCACTCTAAGTTGTTTAGTGTAGTGGAAAAGCTTTGAAAAGATTTTGGTAATCCTTTCAACAATGCAGAGATGAGTGATGCATCCAGAATAATATCATCTATGTTTGCCAATTGCTCTTTCAAGTCCTTGATGTGTGTCACATACACATCCACAAACTCATTTTCATCCATAAATACATCCTCAAGTTGCTTCCTCAAGTCTACAACACGTGCTTCATTATGCATGACATAAGAAGCAAGAGTGTCCCATGCCTATCTTGATGTAAAATATGATTGAATGTGTGGAACTATATGATGCTTCACAGAAGGCACAATCAATGCATAAGATTGAGCATCTTTCCCACTGTAGATGGAGGAGTAACCATTGTACTTGAAGAAGAAGCTCCATCTGTGACAAGACTGCGAAGTAGAAAAAATCGTGGGTCTTTGATCTACATCTGCCACTATGTTCCAAAGTTGTTTTGCAACAAGAACATGCTTCATCATGTCAGAACACATTGGATAGTTGGTTCCATCAAGATTATCTTCAGCTTGAAGCATGCCAAACAAGTCATTGTTACCTGCCATTTCACTAAAGAACAAGAATGTGATAGACCTTATATATACTCATAAGAAAACATTGAGTTAACAATTTTTAAAATAATGCATAAAACTTAAGATTGATATGAAAAGTAGATTTTTTTGAAAAAAATACGTCATTCAATTTTCTCTTTGAACTCTTTGTAGAGCACATTTGCATGTGTCAAATGGACTCATGGAACAAATCTACGGGCTTTCAAAGTCGATCAATTGAAAGTGAGTCACATATAAGGACATAACTACTCGAAAATTCACTCTACTTATTATGATATAAAAAAAGCCACCCATGCTCCTCTAGATAATTTCTTATCTGCTTTTTTATAGCTACTTGATCATCAACAATCTTCTTCATAGCATGGGAAGTAAGTAGTAACATTTCAGGTTTTTGAAATTTACATGAAAAGACCATCCACCCTTTCATAGTGTCTCCAAAAGGCTTTCTAACAAGACCTTAAATTGATGGATAGCTTACACCTAAAAGCACCTTGTAAGTAAAGTGTACAAATGATGTTGTTATTTATGTTGATAACATGCTTCTTGTTGGTTCTAATGAGATGCATATAGTTAAAAAAAAATTTTCATGCCTCTTTTGAAATGTCAATTTGGGGCATTTGCATCATTATTTGGGTATTCAATTTATGAAAATTGATGGAGGCATTGCTTTGTGTCAAACCAAATATATTGACACTTTATTGCAATCTTTTGGTCTCGAGGACTATAAACCCATTGCAACCCCATGGACAAGTTCATGATTGAGTTCTCATGATCTTAGAGATGCATTTGATGCTAGTCTCTATTAACAATCTGTTGGATGCCTTATTTATGTATGCACCACTCGATTTGACATTCAATTTGTTGCCTCTTACGAGAGCAAATTTATGCAAAGCCTAAGTGTCAAGTAATGGTAGGTAGTTAATCATATATTCACTACTTTTTGTTTTTTTATATGAAGGGAGGATCGATAGCACCATAGTTACATGTTTTTTTTTAATCTAAGTGGGCATATTATCGTGAAAATCATGTGTCTTTTGCTTCATGTTTGGTAGGGAAACTGTGGATCATATGCCTGTTGGTCAAACTTTGCCACTACCTATCTATGGACATTCAAAGTGCATTGACAATTGCAAATAACCTAATGTTCCATAATTGCATTAAGCATATTGACGTGCACTATCATTGTGTCATGGAGAGACTCCCTACTCTAGATATCAGTTTGGATTATGTGCCTATGCATGATGATTTTATAAACCTTTTCAAAAGGCTCTATCTCGCGAGAAGCTCAAAATTTTTTGCAAAGCTTTGGGCTTTCTCTCTTTTTATGGATTGATCTTGATCCATGTTGGTAGTTGCTTACACATGAGTGCCAACCCCTTTTTCACCATATCACTCCCAGGGGAAATTCGTTAGTGTAATTTGGTAGTGATGTTTGTGAACACATAAGACTCATGAGCACTTCTTTTCCTCTTTGGGAGGATTCCCCCCTAGTTTGTTTGTATGCCCATAACCATAATGTGTTACTTTTCTTTGTATATTCCACACTTGGTAATAAATATGTGTGTTGTGATCCTAACCTTTATCTTTATCCTTGTTCATTTTGTGTGCATTCCAGCTCTCGGGAAACTTTAGGAAAGATGAAATATTTTCTCTTCACTTTTATGCAAGTCACATAATTCTAGGCTTTTTTTTATTGTTAATTTTTTCTCTTATCCAAATACTTGATAACATATTGTTAATTTTTTTTCTTGTCCAAATACTTGATGAAATATCAACCACATAAAAATGGAAAAATTATTATTAAAATTCTAAATTCAAGTATTTTAGAATCCATGATTCTGGTAATCAGTTTTAGTAGGATGCTCCCTCATCACATGATGTGGAGAGATAAAAAAACGAGATCCTTTTGGGGATATGTTGGTCCTCATGCACTCTTGTCTATCTTTATCATCAATGGCAAAGGTCATGTGTAGTATGATGGGTTGAAACCAAGCTTCTTGTTCTAGCTTTAGGGAAATCCTTACTCACTTTCTACCTTTAGCAAGCGTTTGAGCTC